>OX380337.1:39577352-40177352 GCA_947425015.1 Pterostichus niger
GTTTTATTGTAAATTAATTTTAGCTAGTTTATAAGAAAGAAACAAAATTGTTTTATTGTAAATTAATTTTAGCTAGTTTATAAGAAAGAAACAAAATTGTTTTATTGTAAATTAATTTTAGCTAGTTTATAAGAAAGAAACAAAATTGTTTTATTGTAAATTAATTTTAGCTAGTTTATAAGAAAGAAACAAAATTGTTTTATTGTAAATTAATTTTAGCTAGTTTATAAGAAAGAAACAAAATTGTTTTATTGTAAATTAATTTTAGCTAGTTTATAAGAAAGAAACAAAATTGTTTTATTGTAAATTAATTTTAGCTAGTTTATAAGAAAGAAACAAAATTGTTTTATTGTAAATTAATTTTAGCTAGTTTATAAGAAAGAAACAAAATTGTTTTATTGTAAATTAATTTTAGCTAGTTTATAAGAAAGAAACAAAATTGTTTTATTGTAAATTAATTTTAGCTAGTTTATAAGAAAGAAACAAAATTGTTTTATTGTAAATTAATTTTAGCTAGTTTATAAGAAAGAAACAAAATTGTTTTATTGTAAATTAATTTTAGCTAGTTTATAAGAAAGAAACAAAATTGTTTTATTGTAAATTAATTTTAGCTAGTTTATAAGAAAGAAACAAAATTGTTTTATTGTAAATTAATTTTAGCTAGTTTATAAGAAAGAAACAAAATTGTTTTATTGTAAATTAATTTTAGCTAGTTTATAAGAAAGAAACAAAATTGTTTTATTGTAAATTAATTTTAGCTAGTTTATAAGAAAGAAACAAAATTGTTTTATTGTAAATTAATTTTAGCTAGTTTATAAGAAAGAAACAAAATTGTTTTATTGTAAATTAATTTTAGCTAGTTTATAAGAAAGAAACAAAATTGTTTTATTGTAAATTAATTTTAGCTAGTTTATAAGAAAGAAACAAAATTGTTTTATTGTAAATTAATTTTAGCTAGTTTATAAGAAAGAAACAAAATTGTTTTATTGTAAATTAATTTTAGCTAGTTTATAAGAAAGAAACAAAATTGTTTTATTGTAAATTAATTTTAGCTAGTTTATAAGAAAGAAACAAAATTGTTTTATTGTAAATTAATTTTAGCTAGTTTATAAGAAAGAAACAAAATTGTTTTATTGTAAATTAATTTTAGCTAGTTTATAAGAAAGAAACAAAATTGTTTTATTGTAAATTAATTTTAGCTAGTTTATAAGAAAGAAACAAAATTGTTTTATTGTAAATTAATTTTAGCTAGTTTATAAGAAAGAAACAAAATTGTTTTATTGTAAATTAATTTTAGCTAGTTTATAAGAAAGAAACAAAATTGTTTTATTGTAAATTAATTTTAGCTAGTTTATAAGAAAGAAACAAAATTGTTTTATTGTAAATTAATTTTAGCTAGTTTATAAGAAAGAAACAAAATTGTTTTATTGTAAATTAATTTTAGCTAGTTTATAAGAAAGAAACAAAATTGTTTTATTGTAAATTAATTTTAGCTAGTTTATAAGAAAGAAACAAAATTGTTTTATTGTAAATTAATTTTAGCTAGTTTATAAGAAAGAAACAAAATTGTTTTATTGTAAATTAATTTTAGCTAGTTTATAAGAAAGAAACAAAATTGTTTTATTGTAAATTAATTTTAGCTAGTTTATAAGAAAGAAACAAAATTGTTTTATTGTAAATTAATTTTAGCTAGTTTATAAGAAAGAAACAAAATTGTTTTATTGTAAATTAATTTTAGCTAGTTTATAAGAAAGAAACAAAATTGTTTTATTGTAAATTAATTTTAGCTAGTTTATAAGAAAGAAACAAAATTGTTTTATTGTAAATTAATTTTAGCTAGTTTATAAGAAAGAAACAAAATTGTTTTATTGTAAATTAATTTTAGCTAGTTTATAAGAAAGAAACAAAATTGTTTTATTGTAAATTAATTTTAGCTAGTTTATAAGAAAGAAACAAAATTGTTTTATTGTAAATTAATTTTAGCTAGTTTATAAGAAAGAAACAAAATTGTTTTATTGTAAATTAATTTTAGCTAGTTTATAAGAAAGAAACAAAATTGTTTTATTGTAAATTAATTTTAGCTAGTTTATAAGAAAGAAACAAAATTGTTTTATTGTAAATTAATTTTAGCTAGTTTATAAGAAAGAAACAAAATTGTTTTATTGTAAATTAATTTTAGCTAGTTTATAAGAAAGAAACAAAATTGTTTTATTGTAAATTAATTTTAGCTAGTTTATAAGAAAGAAACAAAATTGTTTTATTGTAAATTAATTTTAGCTAGTTTATAAGAAAGAAACAAAATTGTTTTATTGTAAATTAATTTTAGCTAGTTTATAAGAAAGAAACAAAATTGTTTTATTGTAAATTAATTTTAGCTAGTTTATAAGAAAGAAACAAAATTGTTTTATTGTAAATTAATTTTAGCTAGTTTATAAGAAAGAAACAAAATTGTTTTATTGTAAATTAATTTTAGCTAGTTTATAAGAAAGAAACAAAATTGTTTTATTGTAAATTAATTTTAGCTAGTTTATAAGAAAGAAACAAAATTGTTTTATTGTAAATTAATTTTAGCTAGTAAGAAACCCTGAAATGAATTTCAAATTCAATTGAATTGCCAACAGATGGCAGCACCAGTCCTAAAAATAAAAAAATAAAAAAAAAAAAACAAGGTATGTATAAATAAACATTTATTATTATTTCAAAGTTGTATACAAGTGTTACTAACATTTTATTTTAGAATTATTAACTACAAGTACATTTTATTTATAATACAAACTATTTTTTAAATAAATTCATTTAGAATAAGTCTCTTTAAAATATATTTATTCTTGAAGTATAAGACGTATTGCAATAAGATGTATGTTTTCTTATTACAATATTTCTTATTCTTAAAGAATAGATATGTTTTAAACAGAGTTATTCTAAGCTATCTATTTAAAACATATTTATTTTTACATACTGAATTACAACAATTTTATTAACTTAAACAATAAAAACTATATTTTAAATTAAATAATTCACAATAAATCTCTTCAACACACATTTATTCTTTAAGAATAAGGAATATTGTAATAAGAAAACATACATCTTATTGCAATATGTTAACTTATTACAATGGGTACCCTATTTCTTATTCTTAAACAATAAATATGTGTTAAACAAAGTTATTGTAAACTATCTATTTAAAACATATTTGTTATTATTTTTACATATTAAATTACAATAATATTATTTACTTATTTATCTTAAACAATAAAAACTATATTTTAAATTAAATAATTCACAATAAATCTCTTCAACACAAATTTATTTTTTAAGAATAAAGAATATTGTAATAAGATGTATGTATAACTTATTACAATATGTATCTATTTCTTATTCTTCAAGAATAAATATGTGTTAAACAAAGTTATTGTCAACTATCTACTTAAAACATATTTGTTATTATCATTAGTAAATATCAATTCTGTCAGTTTTCCCAATTTTTAAAAAGAAATCAATTTAATTATTATAATGGAAACTTTTAGAATTAATACTTTGATACAATTATTTTGGGTAAAAGTATTTCATTATCTTTATTTACAAAATAAGTTGACTGTTAGTATAAATAATCGATGGAGGATGATTTGATTAACTTTATTTAAATCGGTCATAAGTAGTTTAGAGAATAATATTTAAAATAAAACTGATTCAAATTTATTTATATCAATCATTTACTTCAAATATATTTGTATAAAATAATGCCGGAATGTTTAACAATGAAAAATCTAGTTAATCATCCGTAATTTGGTTGTTTTTTATACTAACTGTCACTGTATCACAATGTTTCAGTAGCTGACAATCTGCTAATGTTACAATAAAAAATATATATGTATGTATAATAAATTGTCAGCTAGCAAAGTATTGTGTTACAGATGAGAACGATTCATCATTATAATTTTAAAGTGAATCATTCATTATTATATAGTTTAAACAAATAATACATATGTTGTAAAGATAATATCTTATTAAATGGGGTAACACGAACCCCAGAAACATTCAGTCATCCTTGCTTCAACCACATGCTCAATCTAGCATCAACTCTTCATACATAAATACATACATATACATTCATAAAAGTTCATTCATATCTTCCATTCCACACACGTTCCACATTCCTAAACTATCTCATCTGACTTATATTCACTCTTTCAACAACATTCATGTCAATCTCAGAGTCATCATACAACATACACCAATGTATTCTGAATTAATACGTCCATACCTCGAGAACATACTACCCTAATATACAAACACATCAATTTCATCTCCAATCTCACATCATCCATCACCGAAACATTGCAATCGCTCTTCTCAAACACTAACACATTCATCATTTCAATTAATGAAGCTGTTTGCATTCGGCGAAACGTGATTTAAAATTAATAAATACAAACACTTGGCATTTTGTTTCATGAATTTAGAAATGGTTTTGCAAACACTTATATGTAGTTCAAATACAAACTAACTCTGTTAATAGAGAGAGGGAGGTTTTGGGAATTTACTTCCATTCCAATTTTCATTAAAAACAGCTTGAAGTTAACCATGTAACTTTAAACTTGCTGGAAGTTTGTCTACAAACAAATTATTTTTGCTCTTTGGTGACATTTATAATTAACAAAATGTGGGTCTTTATTATCTGAAATATTCATCAACAATTTAGAGAATATATATGCCTCAATTCCAAAAAATACCTCCGAAAATATTTACATTTTTGGTATAGATATATCGACGATGTTTTAATCCCTTTACACCAGGAGCAACAACAACTAAATGTCCTTAATTCATTTGATTAAAATACATAATTCACCACTGAAGTGAAAGTTAATAAAAGCATAAATATCTTGGCCATTACTATCCAACACATTAACAATAAATTTAATTTTAGTATTTACAGGAAACCCACTAATTTGTATCACCCATGTAATATAAAACTAGCAACGTTTTATAATTTATCTGAATTAAAATCATTTTAAATATTGCAGCAAACAATGGTTACAGTGAAGAAATCACTGTGAAGCTAATAAATAAGAAAATTAGATCAATTACAAGAAATTAATTTTATCCTGTACACTTTGAAACTAGATTTAAATCAATTTATAAAAAATAAATTATGTTAATGACATGAATCGTAGTATGGCCAAGAATTGGAGGAAATTTGACATTATATACTAATAATAATAAACTAATGAATAAAGACCCTTTATCAAATTAAATGTAAAGATTGTGAATTTGTTTATATAGAGCAAACAGGACAAAGTTTCCAGACTAGATTTAAAGAGTATTGTTATAATTATATGACCAAAAGTCCCCAGTCTAATCTAGCTAAACACTTGATAGATTTTTATCATAACAGTTCTATATGTAATTTGTCAGTTCTACATATAAAAGGAAAGGATATCGATTCACTTTCCTTGAAGCTTTTAAAATTAAGAAAGCCGTTAGGGCCGACCAGAAACTAATGAATGAATATTTAGATGTTCATAGCCCTTGTCATTAAAGGACATTCCCTAAACAGTCCCTCTCTCTATTAACAATGTGTTTGTATTTGTACAATATATAAGTGTTTGTAAATTTGTTTTGTAAACCATATCTACCAATAAATGTTATTGCCAAATTTATAAAACTAAATACTAATTCTACTAACACATTATCATTAATTAACATTATTTAAATCGTTTTCTGCTTCATTTATTGAAATCATTTACAACAACATCATCCGCACCAGGTAACGCAGACACTACCGCAGCCTCGCTACCTTCAAACACTCTAACTGCGTGCGCGCATTTCCAATCACCAGGAGTCAAATAACCTCTCACCTCCATACATCAACATCTCATTCAAGCCGGGAGCCTTGCCATTCTTTACACGCAACATCATTCTCATCTGATTCATTCCACAATATAATTCATCATTCATTCATTCACTTATTTACTCAACAGACATATCTCGAACATCCTCATTATACACCCTCATTCACCAACTTTTATCCAGACGTATACGCGACACCATCAAATCAACTTCTCATGCTCGGTTTTTCAGTTGAACCTTGAACTTGAGCCTCAACATTTTTTTGTTTATAACTTGTCAAATTAATCTAGTTCAGCTGAACCTAAACTGAATGTCAACATAATTTTATGGTTTTGTGTAATTTGGGATTCTGAGAAAATTATAATCATTGCCTTGTTTACCGAAAATTCAGTTTATATTCTGTCAGAGGCAAAATAAGAAATATATTTATATACACATGATGGAAAATATTAAAAGAGCTGCAAATTTTTCCACCAATGAAGTTGAATTATTAATAGATTTAGTGAGAGTTAAAAACATGTATAGAATGAAAAAAAAAACTGATAAAGTATTGTGTTAAGAAGAAGAAAAGTGTTGGGAGGAAATTTCTGCCTCATTTAATACTGTAGGGCCAAAATTTTAAAAGTTCTCTAGTCCAAAGATAAAATATTAATAATGTACAAGATTAAATTTAAGTTCTATGTCAGGTACGTGTTCATTAAAATTCTAGCACAAGTTTAAATAATTTTAAAAAGAGAAAAATGTTGGGGGCAGACAATTAAAAATTGGTGCAAATTGGCAAAAAGGAGGAATACGTAAAATTACAAATTAACTCAATAAAAAAAGAATTAAATTGTATATGAAATAGTAAATAGTAAAGTGTATATTGTAATATATTTCTAATGATACCTTTCTGACGGTTTTACTATAGTTCTAATTATTTTAGGTCTTCTAACACGACCAAGTCGCTCAACAAAATTGTGACAAATAATTACGTCATCTAAATGTCAGAATGAACTGAAAAACCGCGCATCAATCATTCATCACACAGATTAAAATCAATCCCTCTCTGTCCATTTTCACTCACATTCTCCCTTGTACACAATTGCGCTATTTTATATTAATTTAAAACAACATATTTATTACTGTTTTTAACAGACTTTTGCCCAAATAATTTAAAAAGGGAATAATTTAAATGAGCACCGAAATCATTGTATCTTAAATAATCAATAAGAGCTGTGTTGCTCTTGCCAGAAATATATTTATTAAACACCAAAAATATATATTTTTAACCCTAGTTAAATTATATTTTGATAGTCTAAAATAATTAAATGAATACTAAAAATAATAATTAGGCATAAAAAATACTAACTGATCTTTAAATATAATAGCAAATAAGCTTCATGGAAAATTAAATGCTAATATGGCAAATAGCAAATATAAATATTTGATATTTAAATTGATAAACAGATTAGTAAAGTCTAGTATTTTGGATATCGAATATGAATTATTTAGAGCTGATATTTTGGTGCTCGATTAAATACAACCCACTTAAAACTAGTAATTATCTTATATTGATGTTGGAGGCAGCGGTCTTGACGACATTCTGCGTTGACTTTGCAGACATCTTCGGATGTGTTTGAAGAGAAGCTGTTGATTCTGCTGCTGATGAATCTTCCCAGCATTTGATGTAATCACCAACAGGAAACGTTGGTTTTCTTCATTCACCACCGCACCTAACAACAAAATATTATTAGAAACAAGTACAAATACTCCTTGAAAAACAATAAGTTTTCAATGATGGTGTCCTTTTTATCCCTACCTACCCTATCTTACCTAAGTTTTTGTCAAAGACTAGCTACGAATCTACAACAAAGCAACCGCGAAACGCTATAATGGGGCCCCCCGGAGGGCCAGCGTTTTGTGGTGGGCAATACAAAACATCCGATATCGACTCGTGAGGTTGATTACACATCAAACCCACGATAGATATCACAATATCAATTCGTAAAATTGATTTATGGAAATAAATCAACCCCACGATAGATATGTTCTAACCAATTTCGATTCGTAAAATTGATTTATAGTAATAAATCAACCCCACGAAAAGAACTACACAGTTGTTAGGAAGGCCTTCTAACAAGGCAGAAACTAAACTAACTAAATTTAAATGTACGTAGAGATAAAAGACACGATATTGACATTTTCAAACCTCTTCAAAGTTAAATGTTGTAAACAACATTTTTAAAACTCATATATTTTAAATATTGGGTAAAAGTCACCGCTAGTAAAATCAAATTATTAAACGAGATTAATTTTAATTTTCTGCTTTGAACCGGACATCAATTATTTTAGGAGAAAAATAATTGTAAAAGTAAAATAAAGCTTGCCCCAGAAAAAATTGTCGCTAAGATATGGGTCTTTTCGTATACTGCTTTTATAGATATTCAAATTTGTATGTGAAGCGTTTTTATTATTTGGCTATGCATTATACAAAAACAATTAGTTGACAACTTTCATACTAAATTCTATAAAGATGCCATCAAAACACGAAGAATTGCGCGAAAATATTTTGTACAAATGTGTTCAAAATAGGCATATATCCACAAGAAAAGTAGCTTTCGAGTTAAAATCTACAACAAGGACTGTTCAAAGGGTGTTAAGAAGATTTAATGAAACGGGTGATACACAAAATAATGTGGAAGTGGATGCAAAACCTGGATTTGTAGATTAAAATATTGAGAAAATGTCTTAAAGGCTTTGTGTGAAAATAAAAATCTTTCTGGGAGAGATTTGGTTAAGAAATTTGAAACTACTCAATCAACAGTCCAGAAAATTAAGCTAAAGAATTCTATAAAGTATTTAAAAGAAACAAAAGTACCTAACAGGAATACTAAGCAAGAAACTAACACAAAATCAAGATCAAGAAAACTTTACTTTAAAATATCATGATATTTATAATAAATATCAAAATATCTGATATATAGGATATATATCAGATAAATATCACTTTTTGGATATTTATTTTTTAATTTTAGTTTTTGTACACATTTAGAAAAACTGAAAAATTCGAAAAATTTCACTTCTCCGGAGGCTATATCTCAAAAACTAAACAAGATATGGAAATGCGATCAACGGCGTTGAATTCCCCGTGTCCGAATTGACTTATAAGCAAATTTTCATACAATTTTATGCAATTTAATATTTTTAATTATTTCCTAAGGGTTTGGTTTTTTCAGATTTTAATTCAATTTTCCCAAAAATCCTTAATCGTAGGATTATTAAAACGAAAATTTACATACATATGTATTTTGACCCACTGAATCCAGTGGTGCAATCTACAAATGCATATGACTTCTGGTTTTCGAGAAAATGTTAAAAAACCGCTTTTTGCGATTTTTTTTGGAGGAAAATTGAAAAAAAAATAAAAATCGCTGAAACTATGTTTATAAGTTAACTGAAGCACGAGAAAATTAATGCAGTTGAGCCGTTTTCATATCACATTTAGTTTTCGAGATATAGCCTCGGAAAAGTAGAAAAACTGAAAAATTCGAATAATTTCACTTCTCCGGAGGCTATATCTCAAAAACTATTTGATATTTTTATATAATGGATATATATCATTGCAAAAATATGACGATATATATCAAAATAAATATCATGATATATATCGATCGATATATATCTTCGAACCCTGGTATTATTATTCTGGAAAGTTCAGAAAATCTGTTAGTAGCTAATTGAAGGTAATTAAAATAGAAAAATTCTCAAAAAAGATGCTTGTATGGCAGGCCATTTATTCCTGTGGCAAACGCAGTATGCCTTATTTTTCGACATCGACAATCAACGGCGAAAGATATTTAAGCGAGTGTCTTGAAAGATGATTATTGCCCTTTATAAGGCTTCATAACACACCAACACTATTTTGGCCAGATTTGGCAACATGTCATTACACAAACAATGTCATTGATTGGTATAAAAGAAACCCCACATATAGAATTTGTACATAAATCTGAAAATCCTACAAATTGTCCTGAATTGCGCCCAATCAAAAAATATTGGTCCCATATGAAGCAGAAGTGATTAAAATATAAGAAACAAACCAATTCTGTCGATAATTTCAAATATAAGTGGAAACAAATTACAAAAATGTTATCTGATTATGTTGTACAAATGTTAATGAAAGAGCTGAAAAGGAAATTGCGCAACTTTTGTATGAATCATAATTAAAATGTAAATATATCCGCTATTATGTACTATTTAGTTGTTGATCAATAAAGTCTTCAATAGTTTTTAAAAAAATCATTTAATTATATGGTTTTTAGTTAAAAATTATAGGCGACATTTTTTTCTGGGACAAGCTTTATAATTAATCACCCTTGACTAGTTAATAATGTACTACCGTTATCATTAATGAATATTTAGTAGATTGTCAGTTACTAATCATTCACCATCATTATTATTATTGTTTTTATCCAAATAATTAAAAAAATAACAATGTACTTACATTGATGATGATTTCCACGGTGACACCAGCTCCAGCTGCTCCAAGCTCTGGATGGCGGCAGCTCCAATCACGCCAGCTACTTCAACATCTTGATGATGTCCCTATAAACATACAAACAATGTATTAGTAACATAGCATAGCACCCTTCATCATGTTTATTTCAAGTTTCATAATCATCATAACTTTTGAGAGTGAGTGTACTGGAAATAGTAAAAGGAAACCCACATTTAGTCATTTAAAAGATACACTCATTGTTTAAAAAGTAATTTAATTAAAAAATAATTTAATTTTTTAGCAGCGCGTAAGTCGTGTACTAATCAAGATATTTTAAAAGTACAAAGAAACAAAAAATATAGCCTCAAAAATATAAATAAAAAAATCATCTCACCTGTTTGGCGGTTTCACTGTGCATCAACAACCTGGTGCACCAGGTCCACAAGTTGGTTTTGTCGTTGATTTGTGGTGATTGTAAACATTGTCTTTCATAATAATTGGTTTTAAAGTCGACAAATGTTGTTTTCATTCCCTGACATCTGTCTATGGTTTATGCATGAAATCCATACCTAAAAACGACATTGGCGCATTATAAATGAATTTAAATTCAAACTTACTTATTCTACTACATTTTGTTGCTAATTAACAATATTTTAGTTTAAAATCACATCATTTCACAAACGTAGTTTACTTGTCAAATATCAGTTTCTGACAACTAACATACTACTGCCATCTATTCATAAAACGTTGAACTGTATCAGTGGCGCAGTATGCATCCAAATTATTGGGTGTTTATATTATAAAAATAATTTGATTTCTAATCAATAAAAACTACTCTATATTATTTATTAATAATTATTATTAACGTTCATAACATATTTTTTTATTATAAACAGCATTTAAACCCGAAAACTAATATTTTAATGTACTTGCCCCCAAAGTAGTCTACGGATTTTTTTACCCGCCTATAATTGATTGCAGGTGTGCCAAAATTAATTTAGTGATAGATAAATTCCCTATTTTTGACATTTATATTTGAATTCAAAATGACTGAAAAACTATTTAAACTTATTTTAAAACAAATATGTATATAATTTAAACGTAAAATAATTAAAATAAAATAATTTGGTGCTTCAATTAATTTAATTAAACATGGATTTTAGCGGAATGAAAAGTTTTTCATATAAAATTCATGAGATTTTGTAAAGAATATTTTAGACTATTCCAAGTTCATGAATGAAATAAACTGTAAAGGGGGTTCAGTATGCACATGCCTAATCTGCAATTGCAGATTTTGGGCAATTACAATCCATCATATTAGTATTTTAATTAACAAATATATAAGTGTTTGGTTAATGACTGAAAATATGTTTACAAGTTAATTGAAGCACGAGACAATTAATGTTTTACGTAATTTATCAAATCAAAAATACTTCTAGAAGAATATTTAATCGTCCAACTAAATTATTTAGGCCAAGGGCTCAATTAAATGGCTTTTACACAGATGTACGCGGAACGTAGGTTTATATTAAAACCAATTCACTCATCAGATTCATCGAAGAATCATTTTCATAATAAAAATATGATTAAATATCGTTGAAAACATGGAGAATTCAAAATTTAAAACCAATTTCAATTATCTTGACTAGTTTAAAAGTTACAGCCGTTTAAAAAAATGTTTAATTGTACAAGTTTCAGCCATTTTATAATTTACAGTAAATTTACATTTTAAAAGATACACTCACCTGCAAAAGTACTGGAAGTGAAGCGTCCGGACACGCCATCAAACATCAAGTCCCCGTGGCCATCATCTCCTCCAGCTCGGCTTCCTGGTGCTCCAGATTCTCCGTCGACTTCCTGCAGCTGTCCAAAGTCACCTGAATGAGCACAGAGAGGGTGTCAAACATATCAAGTCTCTTGTGTTACGATGTTGTCATTAATTAATTAATTAATTGAATGTATAATTACATCACCACACCTTTTACCCATTATTGGGTCAAATCACAGCCACCACAGATGTAGGTCATTGTTTTAAATGATGATAAATACGTACAACCCAATTTAAATATTGTAAAGAAAACTTTTTAAACTCTTATATATTTTAAATATTGGAAATAATTACCCAAAAAGGTAAAAGTATTTGTGAACTTTATTTACAAAATACACGGACTGCTCGTGATAGAAATATGGTTGCTCACCTTTGATACTAATCACTAGCACTAACAACTCACTAGCACAACGTGTCACTAACTAACAACTAACTAGCACGTGAT
The DNA here is from genome assembly GCA_947425015.1 of Pterostichus niger. Taxonomy (NCBI): domain Eukaryota; kingdom Metazoa; phylum Arthropoda; class Insecta; order Coleoptera; family Carabidae; genus Pterostichus; species Pterostichus niger. The sequence continues at coordinate 39,589,956 of OX380337.1, forward strand.
GATGTTCAAGCGACCAGCTCTGTTCAGCGTTTTGTTTGCAAGTGCGGAGCTCGAGCTCGTTGCATGATGACTCGCCCGACTAATTAATTGATGACACAACTCAATACATTGAAACTTACACAACATGTCTACATTTCAAATAAAATATTTCTCATTTTACTTTTTTCATTAATTATTATAAATTATTATTGTTATTTTTTTTTTATAAAAGTAAACAAATTTAAAACGTGAAACGTTTATTCGTGAATAATGTCCCAGTAATGGGTAAAAGGCGTGATTTGATTTATAAATAAGTTTCTCACCAATGCCAGAACATTTCCGTCTGATTCTCTTCTCTTGCTGCCGACATGAAGAGTAGGTTTCTGAAGAGCGATCGTCGTCGACACCATCATCACGGTGTTTGCTGTCTGAGTCAACACCAGCACTCCAAGTATTTCTAATGATTTGTTTAAAATATCGATCGGTACCAATTCCCAATCAGCGCAGGAATGCAACAAGAGCAGGACAGCTGCTCTCTGGCGAAGCTCATTCTGTTTAAATTCCTCGACTCCGGTTCTGCAGGTTCCAATCTCTTCTCTCCACGGAGGGTTTCATGTCGTTATGGATGAGTATCCAGTGCTCGCATTTCTCTCCGATTACGCCTGGAACAAACAATAAACAGTTACTATTAATTGTAATTGCTAATTAACCGCTAACTTTTGTTTAGCTAATCGATAATAAACATGGCTTCCTTCCCCCAGGTGCCATCCCCTCATTCCCCTCATTCACCAGCACTCAATTCAATACAATGACCGCTAGTCTATTCAGGGAGATTCATTTTCATTATTTTAAGACATAAATACTTGTTATAACATTTATTTATATCCAACTTTAACTTGAAATATTTTTGACCAAAATAATTCCGGAAGGTTTAACAATTAAAAATATAGTTAATCAGCCTTCATAATAACTGACACTAACTAACAATTTACTAGCTTTATCATTAACAAATATCTAGTTACTATTCATCATTATTATTTTAAACTGAATATGAATTTATTTCATTAATTCTCAAATAAATATTAAAACAAATAATTAAAAAATAACAATATTCTTACATGGATGTTGAGAGCAGCAGATTTAATATTCAAACTCGTCTTTGCTGATGCCTCCGGGGTGTTGATACACGCTGAGGATGCTTGCAGGTCTCGTGATGTCCCTATAAACATAAAAACAATATATTAGTAACACACTTCATAACGTTTATTAAAGTTAATAATGATAACAGAGAAGACAATTAATAGAATAGCTCTAAAATGCTTTAAAAAAAGAACCTACCATTTAGAAGGCTTTCGAATGCCATCACAAACTACAAAATGGCTGAATTGAGTAAATATTATTAAGAGTGTATTTGTAAACGCTGCTTGTTGAGTGCAGGTGAACTTGAATACGCACAGACTTGTTTAATTATTGTTTCGATCAGTCATCAAATCTATACTTTTACCAATTTAAATATATAGAAAGCAAATGATAATAAATAACATGAATACGTATTTGGCCATTAATAATATTTGAATTAAATTTTTATAAATGAAAATTGAGAAAGATATTCAAAATGAATAGAATATTGTTTTGAAATAATAATAACAATTGGCAAAACCAACTAGTTAAATGCATTATTAAGATGTCGTAACACTTGTAGCTGTTATGTATTACAAAGTACATTTTACACTATTGTTAAGTACAAATATCTATCGAAAATATTAGAATAATGTTCTCGTTAACTGTTTACCAGTATTTTGTTATAACGTACAATTATTTATCCAGCAACATTCAACAGCACAGCGTCATACAAGACTAAAATTATGGAATAAACAGGATCACTTCGGCAAATTTATCGTTTGAACAAATCAAATACTTTTATAAATTTATATAAAATAAAGAAAATACTTTTAAAATCAGTATTTTGACACATTTTCATGTATAAAAACTAATATTTATGTATGTAAATAATAATAAATAATATATATCACGCTTTCCGAAATAAAAATACTATTTATAACTGTTAAAATCTAAAGATATGCAAAAATATTATTGTGATTTAAAAGAAAATTTATTTAAAATCATGTTCAAATATAATGTTAAAGCAGTTTATCCCAAATTTAATTATTGAAATGTAATATTTCTGTTACTGCATTTTCTGTATGTTACGTACAAAGGTTATGTAACAAAATGTTGATGCATTTTTAAGTATTAAAAACTAAATTTACAGGTGAAATTTGTATCAAATTCGTCAGAATAACATCTATACTTACTAAAGGCACTATATTTTATTAATATTTATTGATATTTTTACTCACAAACACTAATTTTCTAGCAGCACATCTAATAACCACCATGCTTGCAACTTATGAACTGTGAAGTCGACGCAACGCCTGCGCACTGCACGAACTTCCGCGCAAACCAGTGCACATCAAAATGTCTTGGAGTGTATTTTATGTATAAAATTTATAATTTATTGAAAATGACATATATTTAATAACATTAATTCAAAATTTGTTTTTTAAATTAGTGTTTATGAATTTTATAAGTAATTAAAATATTTAAATACAGAAATAAGTATTGAAATTAAAGAAAACTAGTACTTAAAATATGATTTTTACAATATAGAAATAGGGAAACAATTCTTGAATGTACTTTAACAAAAAAAATGAATAGTATATTACATAATAAGTCAGGAAAGTGATGCTTTACTTGACGAAGCGGTTGTTTGAAGTACGAGGCCGTTAGGCCGAGTATTTTAATTCGCTGAGTACAAAATCTGAATAAAATTAAAATTTCACTTTTCCGGAGCGTATATCTAAAAAATTAAACAAGATATGAAATTGCGCTCAACGGCATTGAACCTCACCTGACTGCGTGAACAGCATCACCGTGTTCATGGCACATCATCATCACAAGCCCTGACTATATGATCAATTTGTATCATTCTTCATCTCAGTTAATATTTCATCATCTCTATATACATATTTCAATTATACGATAAAAGTGATTCAACATTCATTCAATTCATATCTCGTCAATACATAGTATCACGACACAGCCACACGATCTACATTAATACTGATTTAGATAAATTTAATTAGTCATTAAAACTGATGATTTATTAATATTTGAACAAAAACCTTTATTATCAATTAAAATTAGTACAAAAATTATTACACTTTTAGATATCTACCTGATAAAATAGAAACAATTAATTATTTCAATTGTAACATCATTATTTTCTCTATTAAACTAAGTGTAAATTCTTTTTTTCAATCATATTCACTTAATTTTCTTATCTAAATTGTTTGTATTGGAATAAATAAAAGTTTTCAGGTAAATTCGTCGCAATATTTTCATAATTAATTACTAGAGATAGGCATATCTTAAGTGTTTATATGCTATATAAATTGCGGATAAATTTTGAGACAAAATATATGACTTTGTCAAGTTGTTCTCAGCGAAGGTAAGAAGCTCAACAATATTAGAAATTGTTTATAAGTTAAATAAAATAAATATATCATCACGCCTTTTACTCATTACTGGGTGTGGCACTCTGCAGTAAGCAGATCTCGATAAGTGATATATTTCTTCGCGTGAAGTGTAGTTACTAGCCGTCAAATCACGGCCTCCAAAGATGTTAGTGGTGGGAGAGCCATAGGGGTAGATTTAAATTAATTAAAAAACGATATTTTAATCTTCTAATAATGTTCCTAATAAATATGTGGATTGAGAAAAAATAGTTCATTAAGAAATCACGGTTAATATAATTTTCATAATTTTTTTAATTATAATTTTGATAGATGAATGGTGAATTTTATTCGTAGGAATTAAGAAGGGTGAAATTAGAATTTGATAAATGTTAAGTTCTAATAATGGAAATATATTTTTTTGCAACTTTAGTTGTGAAAGTAGCATGTCCCTCAATTAATTTAGTTTAGTAGTGATGAAAGTAAATAGTTTGCATCACTAGTGAGGGAAACGGTTACTATCACAACTAAATTGAGTGAGGGAAATGTCATTTGACATGGTGACCAAGGAAACGTGATGTGCATTTGCAAATACAACTCCTTTGATTTATATAAAATAATTATTAATTTTCTTGTATCACAAAATTAAAAATGTAATTAAAAAAAATAGTATGTAACACAGTTGGGAAAAAGTCATTGCAAAAGTTGTACTCGTTTTGCAATTGAACCCTTTCCACACAATATTACAATATTCTATTCCAAAACGATAACAAACAATTATTAAGAACATTGTTAGAAGATTGTAATATTAGAAAATAATTATTTTTTTTTATGTGTACTAGACATGAAGGCAACTTTAGCAATTGCAGCCATTTTGGCTGCATTTCTATTCGGTACAGCCACAGCTGCTACAGGTAATACGAACACATACTTACATTAAACTATATCCTATCAAATGGGGTAGCACGAACCCTTGAAACGTTCATTACATTCATTTCTTGGCACACTTCATCCACATTCATAATTCCTTTCGTACAAGCTCGTTTATTTCTTCAGTCATACTCAATTTTACCAATCTGTCATTCAACATACATTCCACATTCATCCTTCATTCATTCATTATATTAAACATACCTGTTTGGTACACCGCACTTCATCCACATTCATAATTTCTTTCCTACAAGCTTATTTATTCGTTCTCTCATTCTCAATTTAACCAATCTTTCATTCAACATACATTCCACATTAATTCATTCATTATATTAAACATACATGTCCTGGTACACCGCACTTCATCCACATTCATAATTTCTTTCCTACAAGCTCATCTCATTGTTCATTTATGTAACGAATCTTTAAAAAAATATACAAATAATATTGTATATTAAAATGAGAGTGACATTTTCAACATTTTCTAAAAGTTTACGAAACAAATGCCAGAAAAATAATAGTATAAAATGTATTCACAGACAAAATAGTATGTTACTACGCAAGTTCGGCAATGAACAGGCCCGGCCTAGGCCAATTTAACGTAGAGGACATTGACCCAACTCTCTGCACACATTTGATCTACACTTTCGTTGGGATTGGCGACGACGGTACTGTCAAAGTTCTCGATGCTTGGAAAGATCTTGAAGAAAATGGAGGTCTTGGTATGAATTCATTTTTATTATTTAATTGTTTATTAAGCCCGCCAAAATACACTTTATCACGACCTTATCGGAAAATATAATTTCTAGAGATGGGCGAATATCAAATTTCTCGAATTCGAATATTAATCAGATCTCGAATATTCGAGGTACTCGATTATTCGAATACTCCTAAAATTATTAATAATTCTTTAATTATGTTCTTTTCATTATATGAATGAAATTGTTAAGATAAAATAAAAACAAAAAGTACAAACAAAAAAGAAAAAGACGAAAACTTCAAATTTAAGGTGAAACGTACGGGCTGATGTTGGTGAAAAACAAATTTGAAATATGGTACGTCTTCATGGTTTTGAAACAAAATATCTTTGTTATTAATAACTTCAAAGTATTGTAATAACTTTAAGTTTATGTACAAATGATAAAGAAAAACATAGTCAAAAATTGAGGTCAGCATATGGCGCGATATTCGAGGTATTCGAATGTTCGCTATACTGACGTTAATATTCGAAAATCTCGAATATCGAATAATGTCAATATTCGCGGCATTCGACTATTCGCGGATGATATTCGCCCATTTCTAATAATTTCCTCTTATTCCCTAATTTTAGACACTTTAAACACTGCTTTTCTCCCCTAGGGAGAGAAACATTATGTTTCCATAGGTAGCATGTTTCTCTCCCTAGAGAGATTAGCTGTTTGCGGTGTTTCCTAGGTAACTAGTTACGCAAGCCATATTTGACATTTGTCCCGATAAGACAGTAATTTTTGTACACTTGTTACGAAAAGTATAATATGCTTCAGGGAAGGGCGCGATTATCCCTTGTGTGAAGTTGCCAAACCTCGACTTCAGCCCTCGCTTACGTCTCGGTTTGCCAACTTCACACGCGGGAATAATCGCTTGTTTCCCTCCCTTGATGCATAACATACTATTCATTCTCTCAATTGGGAAAAGAAATCGATACTTTTCTTCCCTAGGAAAAGAAAGTAAAGTCATAGCCATGGCAACTGAATAACAACAGAATAAGTTAAAGCCATAGCATTTAATCAATAATCAATAAATTTGAAATTAATTATCTGTCTCAATTGATAAAGATAAACTCAGACATGCTATGTTTTTGTAATCATCCTATATATCTTATGGAACTACACTGTAATTTCTAGAACAGACTTTTTAATTTATTTCTAAAATTATTATTTTCTGATAAAGTAATAAAAGAATGATATGTATACCTCGAGAAGAACATATTATTCTTCCTCCAGGAGCTTTATTACCCTCTGGAAATGAAACGGCACCCTTAGAAAGAAATATCACACTTTCTTCTTTTGCTATACAAATAACAATTGTATTTTAGGGGCGTTTAAACGTTTCGTCAAGCTAAAGGAGAGATCCCCAGAAGTCAAAACATTGATTGCTATCGGGGGATGGAACGAGGGAGGAGCTACTTTCTCTAAGGTAACACTCATATTTTATTTAAACTTATTTATAAATGCAGGAATATATTAAAACTATTTTACAAATATCGTATCAAAACATAAATTCCATAACTTGTATTTAGAAGTAACTGTAATTTATTTATTCGATATTTGTTCTATTATCTCGTAGATAATAATCTGTTTGTCGACAAACAATATTTACCATATTAAAACTACCCCTGTGGCTCCTCCACCACTAACATCTTTAGAGGCCGTGATATAACGGTTAATAACACGCATAAATATATCACTTACCAAGATCTGCTACAGCAGACTGCCACACCCAGTAATGAGTAAAATATGTAATGATATAATTTTGTATTTTTTAATTTATTTATTAGGTTGCAGATAGTAAAAAACTCCGAAAGCAATTCGTAGCAAACGCTGTTAAATTCCTGCGGAAATACAAGTTCGATGGACTTGACCTTGCCTGGGAATATCCTGCAAACCCTAAACGTGGAGGTCGTCCTCAGGATGTTGTAAGTACACTCACATTCATTGTTTAATCATCATAAATACTAATATATGAGATAGATATCAAAAACCCGGGTTCGATTCCCACAACCGACAAACAATGTTCAAACTATCTCCACTAACATCTTTAATGACGCATAAATATATCTGCTATGGCCGAGTGTCACATCCAGTAAGGGGTAAAAGACGTGATGATATACTGGATGTCCCATTTTACATTATCTTCTTGAATATCTCGAAATGAAAGCATTTTACCGAAAAGTATGCCGAATCATAATCGTCATGGTTTTGAGAGGGACATCGGATTTTGACAAAATGGCCCCCTTAGCCACCCAAGGGAGACCAGGAGGGGGATCGACTTAAAAATTTTAAATGGGAACCCCTATTTTCTATTGCAGATTCTGAAAGAGCGTTAAAAAGTATGTAGGTTTTATCCGGATACTTTTTTTCAATTTCCAACACGAAATAACCCTATTAAAACGCTTAATTTACAATTAAATTAATCACCAATCAGTAAACTTAACATGAAAATTCTTGATAAAATCAAATCATTCATAATTAGTTTATTTAATGTCCTGTTTTCGTCCCCCCCAGTGTTAGGGATTGATATTTTCAGAAATTTAGGTAATGATTGAAACACCAAATGTTATTATTTATAAAGTTATTGACACAATATTAATTCACGAATATTTTGCACGAAAATCGTACTTTCACGATTACAGCGCCACCTGTTGGAAATTAAAAAAAAGTATCCGGATAAAACCTGCATACTTTTTAACGCTCTTTCAGAATCTGCAATAAAAAATAGGGGTTCCCATTTAAAAATTTTAAGTCGACCCCTTCCCGGCCCCCTTGGGGGGCTAAGGGGGCCATTTTGTCAAAATCCGATGTCCCCCTCAAAACCATGACGATTATGATTCGGCATACTTTTCGGTAAAATGCTTTCATTTCGAGATATTCAAGAAGATAATGTAAAATGGGACACTCAGTATTTATTTATTTTTATTTAAGAAAACATTAATTAATTATTAAAATTGTTTTAAAGAAAAACTTCAGCAAATTGATCAAAGAATTGCGTGCCGCCTTCAACAAGCATGGTTTGTTACTAACTGCTGCTGTTGCCGCTGCGGAGAGCGCCATTGTTAATTACTATGAAGTTCCTGAACTATCCAAGTAAGTCACAACATTATACTACATATTGTATGTACGAGTGCATTTAATCTCACTCATATTCAAAAACTACGAATGAGTTTGAGTGATTTGAATTCCAGTATAAGCTCCTGTAATTGGAATATAAAATAAATGATTGTTTTTTGTTTGTTTGTGTGTTTATAGATATTTGGATTTCATCAATGTTATGGCTTACGACTTTCATGGATCTTGGGAGAATGTAACAGGACTTAATGCCCCTCTCTACCCTTCTACTAACGATAGTACACCCGCACTTAATGTTGTAAGTATTTATGCAAATATTAACAATATTTAATATAATTTATAGGATACAGGATGCTTCAAAACATTAGGCTAAAAATTAAGCGGCAAATACTACATGATGTATTGATTAAGAATCAAATAGATTTTGTTTAAATTAATTGTGCTTTACATGAAGAAAACATTTTTAATGTTACTGGTTGAAAAATTATTTCTAATATTTTAATAGTTAAATTGTAAACACTACAATTTTTATAGCTATAATTTAATTATTAATATAGTATAAATAATTTTTACTAATGACACTATGGGGTAGGTGGTTCGGTGGTATCGAACCCTGGTTCTATTCTCAAAGTCGACAAACAATTTTAAATCTACCCCAGTAGCTTCCCCTCCACTAATATCTTTAGGGGCTGTTATTCGATGGCTGGTAACCGTACTTCATGCGAAGAAATATATCACTTACCGAGATCTGCTTCGGCAGAGTGCCACAATCAGTAATGGGTAAAAGGAGTGATGATATATTTATTTTATTTATTTATGACATTAAAATGTTTACTTACTGTAAAGTGTAATTAATTTTGCGAATTTTAAAAAGTTTTTTTTGATCATTTAATTTTTAACTTAAAGTTGTGAAACAGCCTGTATACAAACTCAATATTATACTCGTAAATACTTTTTTCACGACTCTATCAGAAAGTAACATTTTCTTCCTTCAACTAAAAGAAAAAAAGTGATACTTTTCATTCCGAAAGAAGGAAAGTAAAACTATATCCATGGCAACTAGTAAACACGGGTACGATTTGACATTAGTGACATCTGTCAGGACAATAAGAAATCTTATCTAAATTTATTAATTTATTTTATTTCCTAAGAGAGTAGTGAAGAAAGAATGATTCTTCCCTTAGAGAATGTATATCTCTTGGGCTCGGGAAATGAAACAGCATTTTCAAGAAGAATGTCTCATTTTCTTCCCTTGACATGTAAATAACTAATATTTTACGAACAAATTATAGTTGTTTAATTAGTAGTTCGTTAATCAGGTGATTCATTTTAACCTAAACATAAATAAATAAATAAATATATCACCACGCCTTTAACCCATCACTGGGTGTGGCACTCTGTCTAAGCAGATCTCGGTAAGTGATATATTTTTTCGCGTGAAGTGCGGTTACCAGCAGTCAAATCACGGCCTCCAAAGATATTAGTGGAGGAGGACCACAGGGGTAGATTTTTTAAATTGGTGAAAATTGTTTGTCGGCTGTGGGGATCGAACCAAGGTTCTCAAGATCCACAGGCCGACTCGATACCACTGAGCCACCTACCCCATTTAACCTAAACATACTATTGAATTCTACATTCATTACAATGGGGTAGGTGGCTCAGTGGTATCGAGTCGGCCTGTGGATTTTGAGAACCCTGGTTCGATCCCCACACCCGACAAACAATTAAATCTACCCCTGTGGCTTCCCCTCCACTAACATCTTTAGGGGCCGTGATATAACGGCTAATAACTGCACTTCACGTGAAAAAATATATTACTTACTGAGATCTGCTTAGGCAGAGTGCCACATCCAGTAATGAGTAAAAGGCGTGATGATATATTTATTTATTTATATTATTTGTAGAAAGCCTGTATCGAAGGTTGGATCCGTCAAGGCGCAGACCCCAAGAAACTTGTTTTGGGGATGGAAACCTACGGAAGAACCTTCACTCTCTCCAGTCAATATAAAAACGGCGTCGGAGCTCCAGCTGTAGGTGAAGGCCTACCTGGTAAATACACCAAGGAGCTGGGTATACTCGGTTATAACGAGATCGTTGAGAAGATAAAAGCTAGAGAATTGTCCACGGCATGGAAAAGCGAACAGAAGGCATCTTATGGTTACTTCCGCGACCAATGGGTTGGTTTTGACAATACAGTTTCCATCGAATACAAGGTAATTTTACATTAACAATAAAGACAAAATTAATTGTCATCCAACACTTGGTGAAACAAGGTTTAATAAAAAATATGAAATAAACACTTGGCTATGTTTCACAAAATTCAGCCTCCAAGTCACCTTATGAGGGCATCGTCAGAGGCTGGCCAGCACAGTTAGTAACCATAGACGCGTTTCGCTCTTATTAGAGCTCATCAGTATGGTATAACTCACTTCTTCACCTAGAACAAAGTTCACGTGAAGAAGCTGGTGACGAAGAACTGTGCCAGCAGAGAATAAGATCTCTAACAAACTAGTAAGATGACATGAGAAGTTTTGTGGAACTGGTCATGCCATCTACCGAAAAAAAGGGAAAGCTACGCAATAGCAATTTAAATAACAACAAATTTTACATTAATTAACACCGGGTTATTCTATCTTTGAATGAAGTTATCTTGTACATAATTATCGGTAATTTTATTCGTAGATAAAATAAAACAAACCTAACTTAAGTAAGAGGTCTTATTTTAACTGTACAGGATGTTTCAGAACACCCGTACCCCCCGATTATTTCGCGAACAACAAAACGGATTGAGAAACAAAAAAATACGTCCAAAATATTTTTAAATGTTCTATTAAATGACACCAAATGAGAGTTCCCCCCTCACCACCTGGTGAAGGGGGAAATTTTAAATGGGAACCCCCAGTTTTTATTGCAGATTCGGATTCAGTGATGCAAAAAAATAAGCTTTTATTCAACAATTTTTTTCGATCCGCGAAAGATGGCGCTACAATCGCAAAAAACAGTTTTTTTTCCTATTTCTGAGGATTTTCAAGGTCAGATTTGACAAAAAAATTAAAGGCGTGTTAACCTTTTTAAAAAGGGAAATTTAGGGTTAATCATATTTATGCCCCCCCCCCCCACCGCTACCATTAAACGGAGGTGAAAGAAATAATCAATTTCGGATTTACCAAAATAATGTAGATAATTAATCAATTTGTGGTGATTAAGTTTAATAATTTATGGAATAATGTAAATTTTATTTAATTTTTTTTTGATTTTGTACATCACTGAATCCGAATCTGCAATAAAAACTGGGGGTTCCCATTTAAAATTTCGAAGTGGCCCCCCTCGCCCCCTGGGGTGTTATTCAATAGAACTTTTAAAAATATTTTGGACGTATTTTTTTGTTTCTCAATCCGTTTTTTTGTTCGCGAGATATTCGGGGGGTACGGGTGGTCTGAAACACCCTGTATATAGTCCATTCGCTCCTGTACACCTGTTTCATAAATCTTTCACTTACGCTCACTTTTCTAACAACAAATCAATAAGATATGAAGGAAGCATCTCCTGCGCTTAAATAATTTATTAATTTAATTATTAATATATTAAAAATAAATCTCAATTAAAATATCTGATGTGGACACCACATGACTTCCTTGTACACGTATTAAACTATAGATATTTTTTTAATTGCACATATTTGACATTAAATCTTTTATTATATGTTCTAATCCATAGCAAACTTAATTTTTTTTTTAAATTAAAATATATATAATATTTAAATTTAGATATCTCGTTTATGCAAAAAGCTAATTTAAAAATTCTTAATGTGCTAGACGCAGAATTTAATTCTCTAAAACTTTTATTTGCAGCATTCCTTTCTAAAATTAAAATAATACCATTTTTTTCAAGGAAAACTGTTAGCAGCTTCATGTAATGTGCCACTTCCGGTTAGTCTATTTTAACCAAAATCTATTATGTTATTTCCATTGATATAGTAGTCTTATATACCAAATTTGGAAAGTTTTAAATTATATTTGAATATAGTTTTTCATGAAAATCTATTATAGGCTTCAAGTAAAGTACCACTTCCGGTAGTTGTATAATGACCAAAAAGGGAGGTGCACAACTAGATGTTATAACAGTCCTAAATATAAAGTTTCAATTTTCTACGGCTTACCGTTTTTGAGTTATGCGAGATACGTACGTACGTACAGACGGCATGACGAAATTAGTCAAAATGGATTCAGGGAGGGCCAAAACACCTATTTCCGTTGAAATCTGAGAACCGAAAATTTTCGCGATTACAATACTTCCTTTACTTCGTACAAGGAAGTAAAAAGGGTTTTGTTTTGTAATCAGTACTTTGTGTACTATATGAAGATAAAATAAGTGTGATAAATTGTAGAACACCCTGTACTGTAATTGAGATTAAGTAATAAATAATGATGTTTGTTTCTAGTGCGCGTACGCGAAGGCTATGGGTCTGGGAGGAGGGATGATTTGGTCCATTGATACCGACGATTTCCTCGGTGTTTCCCGTACGAAGTTCCCTTTACTTAAAGCAATCAACAATGCCTTTGGAAGAATTGTTTAAATTTTATTTCAACTATATAATGTATTATAATATTTACTTTATTTCATAAATATAGCACGTGCTTAATAATTATACTGTATTTTATTTTACCCAATGGGGCAGGTGGCTCAGTGATATCGAATCGGCCTGTGGATCTTGAGAACCCTGGTTCGATCTCCACAGCCGACAAACAATTAATTCTACCCCTGTGGCTCCCCCTTCACTAACATCTTTGGAGGGCGTGATTTAACGACTGGTAACCGCACTTCACGCGAAATAATATATCACTTAGCGAGATCTGCTTAGGCAGAGTGCCACGCCCAGTAATGGGTAAAAGGCGTGATGATATATTTAACCCTTCAATAGTTCTGCAATTGCATGTCTCAATGACGACTAATTATCACTTAAATTACATTCAAAAATACTAAGAAACGAATGAGGCATACATTTTTTTTTAAAACAATACTTTAAATTTAAGATTTCTTTTTATCTTCTTCGTTACTACGCACATTGACCGTCAAATAATGACACCCACAGATGTTAATTAATTAATTAATTAATACAGCTACAAGAAATAAAATATGCAACGACCACAATTAAAAGAGGTTTGTCCAAAATTTATAGTTAAAATTAATTAATTTTGTCTTTAAATTAATAACAGTTTTTTCACCCTGTCCCTCAGTTTCAACTGAAATTACGACTATTATATCAACTTTTAAATAAGGACTAATATAATAAAGACCTTAAATATATAAATTTAATGAAGTATTTATATTTTTAAAATCTATTTTTATGACAGAACAAAATTCATTTTTCTCTGATAATAGTAAAATGCGATTCTTGCAATTTTGAAATTTCTAGTTTCGAAAACGACTTTATAATTTTTATTATATAACCACAAACATAAAAATATAATTATCTGCTTCTAAATCTAATAAAAGATAATTACAGACAAAAATACTAGTTTTCGCGGTCTGTTTGAGATCCTTTCCGCGGACCCCCGGTTAAAAATCACTGCATTAGATAGCTTTAATTAGTCATTAAAACTAATTGTTTATTAATATTTGGACAAGAATCTGTATATTTATAACAGGGTTCGAAGATATATATCGATCGATATATATCATGATATTTATTTTGATATATATCGTCATATTTTTGCAATGATATATATCCATTATATAAAAATATGAAATAGTTTTTGAGATATAGCCTCCGGAGAAGTGAAATTTTTCGAATTTTTCAGTTTTTCTACTTTTCCGAGGCTATATCTCGAAAACTAAATGTGATATGAAAACGCGCTCAACGGCATTAATTTTCTCGTGCTTCAGTTAACTTATAAACATAGTTTCAGCGATTTTTATTTTTTTTCAATTTTCCGCCAAAAAAATCGAAAAAAGCGGTTTTTTAACATTTTCTCGAAAACCAGAAGTTATATGCATTTGTAGATTGCACCACTGGATTCAGTGGGTCAAAATACATATGTATGTAAATTTTCGTTTTAATAATCCTACGATTAAGGATTTTTGGTAAAATTGAATTAAAATCTGAAAAAACCAAAGGGGTACCCCTTAGGAAATAATTAAAAATATTAAATTGCATAAAATTGTATGAAAATTTGCTTACAAGTCAATTCGGACACTTGGAATTCAACGCCGTTGAGTGCATTTCCATATCTTGTTTAGTTTTTTAGATATAGCCTCCGGAAAAGTGAAATTATTCGAATTTTTCAGTTTTTCTACTTTTCCGAGGCTATATCTCGAAAACTAAATGTGATATGAAAACGCGCTCAACGGCATTAATTTTCTCGTGCTTCAGTTAACTTATAAACATAGTTTCAGCGATTTTTATTTTTTTTTCAATTTTCCGCCAAAAAAATCGAAAAAGGCGGTTTTTTAACATTTTCTCGAAAACCAGAAGTCATATGCATTTGTAGATTGCACCACTGGATTCAGTGGGTCAAAATACATATGTATGTAAATTTTCGTTTTAATAATCCTACGATTAAGGATTTTTGGTCAAATTGAATTAAAATCTGAAAAAACCAAGGAAATAATTAAAAATATTAAATTGCATAAAATTGTATGAAAATTTGCTTACAAGTCAATTCGGACACTTGGAATTCAACGCCGTTGAGTGCATTTTCATATCTTGTTTAGTTTTTGAGATATAGCCTCCGGAAAAGTGAAATTTTTCGAATTTTTTTCTAAATGTGTACAAAAACTAAAATTAAAAAATAAATATCCAAAAAGTGATATTTATCTGATATATATCCTATATATCAGATATTTTGATATTTATTATAAATATCATGATATTTACGAACCCTGATTTATAATAACCTATTTTTGATAGATAAGTATATCAATATTTACATACTTTTTTTTTAGGTAAATTTTATCTAATATCTAATCATTCATTAAAATTAGTGCACTTTTAGATATCAGCCTGATAAAATAGAAACAATAAAGCACTTCAGATGTATCATCATTATTTTTTCTTTTAAACTAAGCCTAAAAATTTGTATTTTTTAAATCGTGTACACTTCATTTTCTTATCTAAATTGTTTGTAATAGATATACGTTCTCAGACAATTTCATCGCAATATTTTCATAATTAATTACTAGAGATAGGAATATCTTAAGTGTTTATATGCTATATAAATTAGGGATAAATTTTGAGAGCAAATAGATGACTTAGTCAAGTTGTTCTCAGCGAAGGTAAGAAGCACAACAATATTAAACATTGTTTATAGATTAAAGACCGATAATTTAATCTTCTAATAATGTTCCTAATAAATTTGTTGAGAAATAAAAAATAGCTCAATAAGAAATCACAGTTCAAATAATTTTCATAATTTTTTAATTATAATTTTGATACATGAATGAATGGTTTTTATTTGTCGAAATTAGGTGAAATGAAAGTTCTAATCGATACTTTATTAACATTTTAGAAATTATATTTTCATCATTATTAGAACTTTTTTTCCCAACATTACTTGTGAAAATAGCATGTCCCTCACTTAATTTAGTTTAGTAGTGATGAAAGTAAATAACTTTCCTTACTAGTGAGGGAAACGGTTACTATCACAACTAAATTGAGTGAGGGAAATGTCATTAGACATGGTGACCAAGAAAACGTGATGTGCATTTGCAAATACAACAAATAATTATTATTAAATTTCTTGTATCGCAAACGTACAAATATAATATTCACGTTTAATGTTGAAAAAAATAGTCTGTAACACACGTGGAAAAGGGCAAAACTTATACCCGTTTTGTAATTAAACCCTTTCCTCACTACTATAACAATATACTATTCTGAAACGTTAACAAACTAACTATATAAGTTTTGAAATTACTTGTCCTAATTCCGACAAATATAGTATGTTATGCATCAAGGGAGGGAAACAAGCGATTATTCCCGCGTGTGAAGTTGACAAACCGAGACGAAAGCGAGGGCTGAAGGCTCGAGCTGAAGTCGAGGTTTGCCAACTTCACACAAGGGATAATCGCGCCCTCCCGTGAAGCAATTATACTTTTCGTAACAAGTGCACAAAAATTACCGTCTTATCGGGACAAATGTCAAATATGGGTTGCGTAACTAGTTACCTAGGAAACATCGCAAACAGCTAATAATCGTAGTCTCTAGGGAGATAAACATCCTACCTAGGGAGAGAAACATAATGTTTCTCTCCCTAGGGGAGATAAACAGTGTTTCTCTCTCTAAAATTAGGGAATAAGAACGTGTTTCTTGTGCATGTGTTACGAAAAAAACCATCCATGATTTTGATGAAAAATATAAAGAACATTGTTAGAAGATTGTAATATTAGAAAATAATTATTTTTTTTTATGTGTACTAGACATGAAAACAACTTTAGCAATTACAGCCATTTTGGCTGCATTTCTATTCGGTACAGCCACAGCTGCTACAGGTAACACAATCACATACTTACATCACACTATATCCTATCAAATGGGGTAGCACGAACCCTTCAAACATTCATTACATTCATCCTGTAATTAAACATTTCTATCTTGGCGTTCAACGCTTCATTCACATTCATAATTCCTTTCATATAAGCTCGTTTATTCCTTCAGTCATCCTCAATTTAACCAATCTTTCATTCAACATACATTCCACATTCATTCATTCATTCATTCATATATATTAAACATTCCTGTACTAGTACACCACACTTCATCCACATTCATAATTTATTTCCTACAAGCTCGTCCCATCTTTTGTTCATTCATTGAACATCTCCAATAATATTGCATTTAAATAAATAAAAAAAATAAATATATTATCACGCCTTTTACCCATTACTTGGTGTGGCACTCTGCCATAAGCAGATCTCGGTAAGTGATATATTTATGCGCGTGAACAGTCGTCAAATCACGGCCCCCAAAGATATTAGTGGAGGGGGAGCCACAGAGGTAGATTTAAATTGATGAAAATTATATTATTATATTGCATTTGAGTAACTTTTAAATATTTTCAAAGAGTTTACGAAACTTGTGCCACAAAAATAATAGTATTAATGTATTCACAGATAAAGTAGTATGTTACTACGGCAGTTGGGCAGTATACAGGCCCGGCCTAGGCCAATTTGACGTAGAGAACATTGACCCAACTCTCTGCACACATTTGATCTACACTTTCGTTGGGATTGGCGAAGACGGTGATGTCAAAGTTCTTGATGCTTGGAACGATCTCGAAGAAGATTGGGGTCTTGGTACGAACACATTTTTATTATTTAATCGTTTATTAAGTCCGCCAAAATACACCTTATTGGAAAATAAAATTGCATTCCCTCAATTGAGAAAAGATATCGATTAAGTCATAGTTATGGCAATAGATAACAGTATGATTTGAAAGCCATAGCGTTTAAATATTACAATAATCAATAAGATTCAAGACATAAATTTGAAATTAATTATCTGTTTCAATTGATTATGAGAAATAGCACCGATTGTAGTAAACTAAATAAATAAATAAATATATCATCACATCTTTTACCCATCACTGGGTGTGGCACTCTGCCTAAGCAGATCTCGGTAAGTGATATATTTTTTCGCGTGAAGGTTTCTCAAGATCCGCAGGCCGACTCGATATCACTGGCCCACCTACCCCATGTTTTTATAATCACCCTATATATCCTATGAAACTACACTGTAATCTCTCCCCGAACAGACTTTCTAATTTATTTCTAAAAATGCTATTTTCTGATACAGTGAAAGAATGATATGTATACCTCGAGAAGAACGTATGATCCTTAGAAAGAAATATCACACTTTCTTCTTTTGCTATACAAATAACACTTTTATTTTAGGGGCGTTTAAACGTTTCGTCAAGCTAAAGGAGAGATCCCCAGGGGTCAAAACATTGATTGCTATCGGGGGATGGAACGAGGGAGGGGCTACTTTCTCTAAGGTAACACTCATATTTTATTTAAACTTATATAAATACAGGAATATATTGAAACTATTTTACAAATATCGTATCAGAACATAAATTCCATAACTTGTATTTAGAAGTAACTGTAATTTATTTATTCGATATTTGTTCTATTATCTCGCAGATAATAATCTGTTTGATTTCCACAGCTGGAATGTACTTACAAATTACTTGTGTGAAGTATGAAATGTAATTTATTCATAGGATATGTGTTCTACTATCTCGCAGATAAATAATTTATTTATCCAACACCCACTACTTATAAAGTCATTATTGTTGTCATTTTAGATTAGTAAAGTGGTTTATAAGTCACACGTGAGTTATAAGTCACGCATAAATTATGACTTGTAACTCACTGTTGAGTTTAAATATAACAAAGTATTCGAAATGGAAGACGAGAATTTTATTCACGAAATAATCATTAAGGAAGCGGAAAGAGTGGTTGTTGATATATTACAAAAAAAGTCTAGAAGTTCCTATGAAAAACACTTTCATTCATACCTTTGACGTTTCTAGTTGTCATCCAGTCTTCAAACATATGAGATTCTTTTTCATAGGAACTTCTAGACTTTTTTTGTAATATATCAACAACCACTTTTTCCGCTTCCT
Source organism: Pterostichus niger (assembly GCA_947425015.1). Classification (NCBI taxonomy): domain Eukaryota; kingdom Metazoa; phylum Arthropoda; class Insecta; order Coleoptera; family Carabidae; genus Pterostichus; species Pterostichus niger. Next base: position 39,608,829 of record OX380337.1, read on the forward strand.
TAATGATTATTTCGGGAATAAAATTCTCGTCTTCCATTTCAAATACTACAGCTGCAACCTTTTTCAACTTTGTTTATTTAAAAATTTGAGTAACCTAGACAACAGTCCGTCAGTACGGTGGTGTGGATAGCGATATAGAATTCTAATCCGGAGATCCCGAGTTCGAATCTCACTCAAGCTAAAAATTATATAAACTACTACACTGCGGCTCGGTGAGTGCGGACCCTGTACTGTAATTGGGATTAAGTTCCTGTTGTACAGCGTAAAATTAATAAAATAAAATAAAATAAAACAAGAAAGTATGGCTAACTAGAATATGATTTGAAATGTAGACAATTGTGTCAAAATTTCTATTTTAATGTCTTAATTGTAGTTGTTGGATAAAATTTCGTATGCCACTCGTGTGTTATTACAAATAAGTCACTTCAGAAAATTAATCCCCTCGGCCTAACGGCTTCGTGGACTAATATTTTTCTCGCGTGACTTATTTGTAATATAACACACTTGTACCATAAATAACTATTATTTATTTATGTTACGCTGTACAACAGGAATTTAATCCCAATTACAGTACAGGGTCCGCACTCACCGAGCCGCAGTGTAGTAGTTCATATAATTTTTAGCTTAGGTGAGATTCTAACTTGGTATCTCCGGATTCGAATTCCGTATTGCTATCCACACCACCGTACTGACGGTAATAAGTAATAAGTAACTTGGCAGGCTGACTTCTACTTATATCAAAATAATATTATTATATCTGATTGATTCGATTTTTACTATAAGCTACTGCAATTAGGATTAAGTTTCTGTTTTGTAGACTAAAAAATAAATATGATAAATTTGCATAAATACTGTAACAATATTTTATAATGTTTTTATTTATTTATTAGGTTGTGGAGAGTGACAGCCTGCGAGCAAAATTCGTAGCAAATGTTGTTAAGTTTGTGCAGAAATACAAGTTCGACGGATTTGATCTCGACTGGGAATACCCTGCAAACTCTGAACGTGGAGGTCGTCCTCAGGATGTCGTAAGTACACTCACATTCATTATTTAATCATTAAAAATCAAGGCATAAAAATATCATGATATTTATATAAATATCAAAATATCGGATATATAACGATATATATCAGATATAATCCAAATGTTGATATTTATTTAAATATGGTTATATGCTTTTTAATTTTGATGAAAATACAGTAATTAATTAAAGAATTTAATTTGTTCAAAATACATAAATAAATATAATATAAACATAACTATTCTTTTTCAATAAAAATAATTAACAATATTGGAAAAATTCAATAATTAAAATTAATTGAATGAATGACACGACTAAACGAGACAGAGCTGAACATCCATACTGTATTATATCCAGATCATCATCACTAGCAAGATCTTGACGCATTTTTAGCACAATACCGGTATTATCTGTTACAAAACTCATTACTTTGAGTCGGAAATTTTTTTCAGTTTTTTTTATAGCTTCAACAGCAACTTTTTTAGATATGCTGCTGTGTGTGAGTTTCCTGAAGAATCAATTGTATCAACTAAAAATGATTTTGTGTAAATCGACCAGAACACAAGGGGCTCATTTTTCACATTTGACCACCCGTCTAATGACATCGACACGATTCTTCTTGAAATTCTTGTTTACATTCTTCTAATATTTCCGAATACACATTTTTCAAGATGGTGCCCCCTATTTGAAATGCAGTAGGTGGTTTGTAACCAGGCTAGACTAATTCACTAGATGTGAACACGGGAATTCCCCCAAAGTACAGAGTGGCTCGAATCTAGATCCCGTGCTAGTGGGAGTGGGGGTATATATCAACGTATAAATATCTTGATATGTATCATGATATATATCAGGATAAATATCCATTGATAGATATCCTCGTGCCCTGTTAAAAATACGGTAAGCCTGCAGGAGAGCTACTTTACCTTCGAAAAAGTTTCCTCTCAGCGAGCAGAAAATACTAACAATTGGCGGTCAAAATTATTTGACCTTGAAATCGAAAAAAAAAACACCAATAACCATGCCTAACCTAGTAAAGAACGCATTTTTACTTCCTTGTACGAAGTAAAGGAAGTATGGTAATTGCGAAAATTTTCGGTTCTCAGATTTCAACTGAAATAGGTATTTTGCCCCCCCCCCCCCTAAATCCATTTTGACTAATTTCGTCGTGCCGTCTGTACGTACGAATATATCTCGCATAACTCAATAACGGTAAGTCGTAGAAAATTGAAACTTTATATTTAGGACTGTTATAACATCTAGTTGTGCACCTCCCTTTTTGGTCATTATACAACTACCGGAAGTGGTACTTTACTTGAAGCCTATAATAGATTTTCATGAAAAACTATATTCAAATATAATTTAAAACTTTCCAAATTTGGTATATAAGACTAATATATCAATGGAAATAACATAATAGATTTTGGTTAAAATAGACTAACCGGAAGTGGCACATTACATGAAGCTGTTAACAGTTTTCCATGAAAAAAATGGTATTATTTTAATTTTAGAAATAAATGCTGCAAATAAAAGTTTTAGAGAATTAAATTCTGCGTCTAGTATATTTTTAAATTAGCTTTTTGCATAAGCGAGATATCTAAATTTAAATATTATATATATATATATTTTTTTTAAATTAAGTTTGCTATGGATTAGAACAAAAATTAAAAAAAATTATGTCAAATATGTGCAATTAAAAAAATATCTATAGTTTAATACGCGTACAAGGAAGTCATGTGGTGTCCACATCAGATTTTTTATGGTAAAAAGAAATAAATGAGAGAAAACTTTTCATAAATTTTCAGCGAAATCGAAGGTGAAGTAGCTCTCCTGCAGGTTAGATATCAAAAACCCGGGTTCGATTCCCACAACCGGCAGACTATTTTCACCATGTTAAAACTACCTCCACTAACATCTTTAATGACGCATAAATATATCTGCTATGGCCGATTGCCATATCCAGTAATGGGTAAAAGGCGTGATGATATATTTATTTATTTATATATAAAAAAATACTAGTTAATTATTAAAATTGTTTTAAAGAAAAACTTCAGCAAATTGATCAAAGAATTGCGTGCCGCCTTCGATCCGCATGGTTTCTTACTAACTGCTGCTGTTGCCGCTGCGGAGAGCGCCATTGTTAATTACTATGAAGTTCCTGAACTATCCAAGTAAGTCACAACATTATACTACATATTGTATGTACGAGTGCATTTAATCTCACTCATATTCAAAAACTACGAATGAGTTTGAGTGATTTGAATTCCAGTATAAGCTCCTGTAATTGCAATATAAAATAAATGATTGTTTTTTGTTTGTTTGTCTGTTTATAGATATTTGGATTTCATCAATGTTATGGCTTACGACTTGCATGGATCTTGGGACAGTGAAACAGGAATTAATGCCCCTCTTTACCCTTCTAGTGACGACAGTACACCCGCACTTAATGTTGTAAGTATTTACGCAAATATTAACAATATTTAATATAATTTCACAATTTTAGAATATAAATTAAGCGGAAGATACTACATGATGTAATTACAAAAATGAAAAAGATTTTTTATGGGGTAGGTGGCTCAGTGGTATCGAGTAGGTCTGTGGATTTTGAGAACTCTGTGGCTCCCTCTCCACTAATATCTTTGAGGGCCGTGATTTGACGGCTGATAACCGCAATTCACGCGACAAAATATATTACTTATCGAGATCTGCTTAGGCAGAGTGCCACACACAGTAATAAGTAAAAGGCGTGATGATATATTTATTTTTTTTAAAGATTTTGTTTAAATTCATAAAATTAATTCCGGTTTACATGAAGTAAACATTGCTATAAGTTGGAAAGTTATTTCTAATATTTTAATAGTTAAATTGTAAACACGACAAATAAGCATTTATCTCATGTTGTATTAGCTATTTATGAAACTAGTAAGGAAATGAAGGTTATTACCTTACGCATATAAACACATAAGTAAGGTAATAACCTATTTGCTTAATAGTTTCATACAATATTTTTTCTACTTCCGTTCTAATAAATACGAAAGAGCGTTTTTGAAATTATGAAATTTTGACATATTAATAACAGTTATAAATTCAAAAAATAAAAGAATAACACATCAGAATTCGTCTACCAAGATATCTGTTGCTATGTTACCTCATTATTTCACTAGTTAAATAATGCAGTTCATTACCTAACTCAAATAAGTGAAATAAAACGTCTATTTCCTAACGGAAGTAGAAAACATAAATAAATTGACTATTGTAATTTTTATAACTACAATTTAATTTTTAATATATTATAAATAATTTTCACTAACTAATAGAACTAAAATATTTACTTACTGTAAAGTAAAATTACTTGATCAGTAGAACATGTCATTTAATTTTTATCTTGAAGTTGTGAAACACCCTGTACACAATACTTTTTTTACAACTCTGTCAGAAAGTGAGTACTGAAAAAAATATAGGTATACCTGTCATTCTTCCCTCAAGTACTTTAAACCCCTCGAGAAATAAAACTGCACTTTCGTGACGAAATGTCTCACTTTCTTTCCTAGGTATACAAATGATTATTAATATAGCTAATTAATCACTGATTCATTTTTCGTCAACAATAATATTGAATTCTACATTATTTATAATAAAAGTCATCTTTACTCGGAACGTGAATATATCCAGAGATGCTCGATTGAGTGTTTATAATGGTGTGTTAGTGCCTACGTTGATGTATGGTAGTGAATGTTGGGTATGGATGAAGAAACATGAACGGCGTATAATTGCTGTATTTACATTGGTGTATGATGAATGTGAGATTGGGAAAAATGTTGTAAGAAGAGTGGGAATAAGTGAGTTGAGATGGTTTGGTCATGTAGAAGGTATGTCGAATGACAGATTGGTGAAACAGGTGTATGTTGGTGAAATTGAGGGTGAAAGTTTGCGTGGACGGCTTAGGAACAAGTGGATGAATATGATTGAAGGGTTGTTGCGTGAGCGAAAGATTCTGAGCGTGAAGAATAAACGAACTTGTATGAAAAGAATTATGAATGTGGTTGAAGCAAAACTGGTGTGTCAGGATAGGAATGTTTGGAGAAAATTAATTGCGGGATAAATATGATGAATGAAGACATACATAAATACATACATAACATCACGTTATATCCCATTAAATGGGGTAGCACGAACCCGTCAACATTCTCATCCTGACACACGATACTCGATTAGACCACATTAACATTAAGACAAGCGTATGATTCTTGATTTTAGATTTATTGGTTAGATGCAGGGTTCGAAGATATATATCATGATATTTATTTTGATATATATCGTCATATTTTTGCAATGATATATATCCATTATATAAAAATATCAAATAGTTTTTGTGATATAGCCTCCGGAGAAGTGAAATTTTTCGTATTTTTCAGTTTTTCTACTATTCCGAGGCTATATCTCGAAAACTAAATGTGATATGAAAACGCGGTCAACGGCATTAATTTTCTCGTGCTTCAGTTAACTTATAAACATAGTTTCAGCGATTTTGATTTTTTTTTAAATTTTCCGCCAGAAAAATCGCAAAAAGCGGTTTTTTAACATTTTCTCGAAAACCAGAAGTCATATGCATTCGAAGATTGCACCACTGGATTCAGTGGGTCAAAATACATATGTATGTAAATTTTCGTTTTAATAATCCTACGATTAAGGATTTTTGGGAAAATTGAATTAAAATCTGAAAAAACCAAAGGGGTACCCCTTAGGAAATAATTAAAAATATTAAATTGCATAAAATTGTATGCAAATTTGCTTATAAGTCAATTCGGACACGGGGAATTCAACGCCGTTGAGCGCATTTCCATATCTTGTTTAGTTTTTGAGATATAACCTCCGGAAAAGTGAAATTTTTCGAATTTTTCAGTTTTTCTACTTTTACGAGGCTATATCTCGAAAACTAAATGTGATATGAAAACGCGGTCAACGGCATTAATTTTCTCGTGCTTCAGTTAACTTATAAACATAGTTTCAGCGATTTTAATTTTTTTTCAATTTTCCGCCAAAAAATCGCAAAAAGCGGTTTTTTAACATTTTCTCGAAAACCAGAAGTCATATGCATTTGAAGATTGCACCACTGGATTCAGTGGGTCAAAATACATATGTATGTAAATTTTCGTTTTAATAATCCTACGATTAAGGATTTTTGGGAAAATTGAATTAAAATCTGAAAAAACCAAAGGGGTACCCCTTAGGAAATAATTAAAAATATTAAATTGCATAAAATTGTATGCAAATTTGCTTATAAGTCAATTCGGACACGGGGAATTCAACGCCGTTGAGCGCATTTCCATATCTTGTTTAGTTTTTGAGATATAACCTCCGGAAAAGTGAAATTTTTCGAATTTTTCAGTTTTTCTACTTTTACGAGGCTATATCTCGAAAACTAAATGTGATATGAAAACGCGGTCAACGGCATTAATTTTCTCGTGCTTCAGTTAACTTATAAACATAGTTTCAGCGATTTTAATTTTTTTTCAATTTTCCGCCAAAAAATCGCAAAAAGCGGTTTTTTAACATTTTCTCGAAAACCAGAAGTCATATGCATTTGAAGATTGCACCACTGGATTCAGTGGGTCAAAATACATATGTATGTAAATTTTCGTTTTAATAATCCTACGATTAAGGATTTTTGGGAAAATTGAATTAAAATCTGAAAAAACCAAAGGGGTACCAATTAGGAAATAATTAAAAATATTAAATTGCATAAAATTGTATGCAAATTTGCTTATAAGTCAATTCGGACACGGGGAATTCAACGCCGTTGAGCGCATTTCCATATCTTGTTTAGTTTTTGAGATATAACCTCCGGAAAAGTGAAATTTTTCGAATTTTTCAGTTTTTCTACTTTTACGAGGCTATATCTCGAAAACTAAATGTGATATGAAAACGCGGTCAACGGCATTAATTTTCTCGTGCTTCAGTTAACTTATAAACATAGTTTCAGCGATTTTAATTTTTTTTCAATTTTCCGCCAAAAAATCGCAAAAAGCGGTTTTTTAACATTTTCTCGAAAACCAGAAGTCATATGCATTTGAAGATTGCACCACTGGATTCAGTGGGTCAAAATACATATGTATGTAAATTTTCGTTTTAATAATCCTACGATTAAGGATTTTTGGGAAAATTGAATTAAAATCTGAAAAAACCAAAGGGGTACCAATTAGGAAATAATTAAAAATATTAAATTGCATAAAATTGTATGCAAATTTGCTTATAAGTCAATTCGGACACGGGGAATTCAACGCCGTTGAGCGCATTTCCATATCTTGTTTAGTTTTTGAGATATAACCTCCGGAAAAGTGAAATTTTTCGAATTTTTCAGTTTTTCTACTTTTACGAGGCTATATCTCGAAAACTAAATGTGATATGAAAACGCGGTCAACGGCATTAATTTTCTCGTGCTTCAGTTAACTTATAAACATAGTTTCAGCGATTTTTATTTTTTTTCAATTTTCCGCCAAAAAATCGCAAAAAGCGGTTTTTTAACATTTTCTCGAAAACCAGAAGTCATATGCATTTGAAGATTGCACCACTGGATTCAGTGGGTCAAAATACATATGTATGTAAATTTTCGTTTTAATAATCCTACGATTAAGGATTTTTGGGAAAATTGAATTAAAATCTGAAAAAACCAAAGGGGTACCCCTTAGGAAATAATTAAAAATATTAAATTGCATAAAATTGTATGCAAATTTGCTTATAAGTCAATTCGGACACGGGGAATTCAACGCCGTTGAGCGCATTTCCATATCTTGTTTAGTTTTTGAGATATAACCTCCGGAAAAGTGAAATTTTTCGAATTTTTCAGTTTTTCTACTTTTACGAGGCTATATCTCGAAAACTAAATGTGATATGAAAACGCGGTCAACGGCATTAATTTTCTCGTGCTTCAGTTAACTTATAAACATAGTTTCAGCGATTTTAATTTTTTTTCAATTTTCCGCCAAAAAATCGCAAAAAGCGGTTTTTTAACATTTTCTCGAAAACCAGAAGTCATATGCATTTGAAGATTGCACCACTGGATTCAGTGGGTCAAAATACATATGTATGTAAATTTTCGTTTTAATAATCCTACGATTAAGGATTTTTGGGAAAATTGAATTAAAATCTGAAAAAACCAAAGGGGTACCCCTTAGGAAATAATTAAAAATATTAAATTGCATAAAATTGTATGCAAATTTGCTTATAAGTCAATTCGGACACGGGGAATTCAACGCCGTTGAGCGCATTTCCATATCTTGTTTAGTTTTTGAGATATAACCTCCGGAAAAGTGAAATTTTTCGAATTTTTCAGTTTTTCTACTTTTACGAGGCTATATCTCGAAAACTAAATGTGATATGAAAACGCGGTCAACGGCATTAATTTTCTCGTGCTTCAGTTAACTTATAAACATAGTTTCAGCGATTTTAATTTTTTTTCAATTTTCCGCCAAAAAATCGCAAAAAGCGGTTTTTTAACATTTTCTCGAAAACCAGAAGTCATATGCATTTGAAGATTGCACCACTGGATTCAGTGGGTCAAAATACATATGTATGTAAATTTTCGTTTTAATAATCCTACGATTAAGGATTTTTGGGAAAATTGAATTAAAATCTGAAAAAACCAAAGGGGTACCAATTAGGAAATAATTAAAAATATTAAATTGCATAAAATTGTATGCAAATTTGCTTATAAGTCAATTCGGACACGGGGAATTCAACGCCGTTGAGCGCATTTCCATATCTTGTTTAGTTTTTGAGATATAACCTCCGGAAAAGTGAAATTTTTCGAATTTTTCAGTTTTTCTACTTTTACGAGGCTATATCTCGAAAACTAAATGTGATATGAAAACGCGGTCAACGGCATTAATTTTCTCGTGCTTCAGTTAACTTATAAACATAGTTTCAGCGATTTTAATTTTTTTTCAATTTTCCGCCAAAAAATCGCAAAAAGCGGTTTTTTAACATTTTCTCGAAAACCAGAAGTCATATGCATTTGAAGATTGCACCACTGGATTCAGTGGGTCAAAATACATATGTATGTAAATTTTCGTTTTAATAATCCTACGATTAAGGATTTTTGGGAAAATTGAATTAAAATCTGAAAAAACCAAAGGGGTACCAATTAGGAAATAATTAAAAATATTAAATTGCATAAAATTGTATGCAAATTTGCTTATAAGTCAATTCGGACACGGGGAATTCAACGCCGTTGAGCGCATTTCCATATCTTGTTTAGTTTTTGAGATATAACCTCCGGAAAAGTGAAATTTTTCGAATTTTTCAGTTTTTCTACTTTTACGAGGCTATATCTCGAAAACTAAATGTGATATGAAAACGCGGTCAACGGCATTAATTTTCTCGTGCTTCAGTTAACTTATAAACATAGTTTCAGCGATTTTTATTTTTTTTCAATTTTCCGCCAAAAAATCGCAAAAAGCGGTTTTTTAACATTTTCTCGAAAACCAGAAGTCATATGCATTTGAAGATTGCACCACTGGATTCAGTGGGTCAAAATACATATGTATGTAAATTTTCGTTTTAATAATCCTACGATTAAGGATTTTTGGGAAAATTGAATTAAAATCTGAAAAAACCAAAGGGGTACCCCTTAGGAAATAATTAAAAATATTAAATTGCATAAAATTGTATGCAAATTTGCTTATAAGTCAATTCGGACACGGGGAATTCAACGCCGTTGAGCGCATTTCCATATCTTGTTTAGTTTTTGAGATATAACCTCCGGAAAAGTGAAATTTTTCGAATTTTTCAGTTTTTCTACTTTTACGAGGCTATATCTCGAAAACTAAATGTGATATGAAAACGCGGTCAACGGCATTAATTTTCTCGTGCTTCAGTTAACTTATAAACATAGTTTCAGCGATTTTAATTTTTTTTCAATTTTCCGCCAAAAAATCGCAAAAAGCGGTTTTTTAACATTTTCTCGAAAACCAGAAGTCATATGCATTTGAAGATTGCACCACTGGATTCAGTGGGTCAAAATACATATGTATGTAAATTTTCGTTTTAATAATCCTACGATTAAGGATTTTTGGGAAAATTGAATTAAAATCTGAAAAAACCAAAGGGGTACCCCTTAGGAAATAATTAAAAATATTAAATTGCATAAAATTGTATGCAAATTTGCTTATAAGTCAATTCGGACACGGGGAATTCAACGCCGTTGAGCGCATTTCCATATCTTGTTTAGTTTTTGAGATATAGCCTCCGGAGAAGTGAAATTTTTCGAATTTTTCAGTTTTTCTAAATGTGTACAAAAACTAAAATTAAAAAATAAATATCCAAAAAGTGATATTTATCTGATATATATCCTATATATCAGATATTTTGATATTTATTATAAATATCATGATATTTACGAACCCTGGTTAGATGTTTCGAGTGTTTACCTGCAATTGTGTGGAGACCATCTTCAGAAACAAGCGCAGTGTACAGGAGCGAATGGATGAATGTTTGTTGTGTGTTGATGGATTTTGGTTGTGAGAAAAGAAAGAGTTTGTATGGAGGAAGTGTTAATGTAGTCGAATCGAGTATCGTGTGTCAGGATGAGAATGTTGACGGGTTCGTGCTACCCCATTTAATGGGATATAGCGTGATGTTATGTATGTATGTAAAAGTCATCAAAAATATATTATAAGACAAATAAATTAAATTGTTATGATTAATTTTGTAGAAAGCCTGCATCGAAGGTTGGATTCGTCAAGGCGCAGACCCCAAGAAACTTGTTTTGGGGATGGGAACCTACGGAAGAAGTTTCACTCTCTCTAATGCCAACAACCATGGCATCGGAGCCCCAGCTGTGGGTGACGGCAAAGCTGGTAAATACACCGAGGAAATGGGTATGCTCGGTTATAACGAGATCGTTGAAATGATAAGAGATGGACAATTGACAACCGAATGGCAAAGCGAACAGAAGGTACCTTTTGGTTACCATGACAACCAATGGGTTGGGTTTGACAATGAAGAGTCAATCAAACTTAAGGTAATTTTACACTAATTCATCTCCAGTAATTGGGATTAAGTAATAAATAATGATGTTTGTTTCTAGTGCGAGTACGCGAAGGCTATGGGTCTGGGAGGAGGGATGATTTGGTCCATAGATACCGATGATTTCCATGGTGTTTCTGGTAACAAGTTTGCTTTACTGAAAGTAATCAATAATGTTTTTGGGAGAAATGTTTAATTTCATTTAAACTGTATGATGTATCTTTTTTTCTATATTTTATAAATATAGCACGATTTTAATTATATTCTTATTTATTTAACCCCTTCAATAGCTCTGCAATTGCATATCTCAATGACTTATTATAACTTGAACTACATCCAAAACTGTTTAGAAAAAATCTGATGTGTCAGCACATGACTTCCTTGTACGCGTATTAAATTATAGATATTTTGTTAATTGCACATATTTGACATTAAATCTTGTATGTTTTGTTCTAATTCATAGCAAACTTTTTTTTTAAATAAAAAAATATATATAAATATCATCACGCCTTTTACCCATCACTGAGTGTGGCACTCTGCCTAAGCAGATCTCGGTAAGTGATATATTTTTTCGCGTGAAGTGCGGTTACCAGCCGTAAAATCACGGCCTCCAAAGATATTAGTGGAGGAGGAGCCACAGGGGTAGATTTTTTTAAATTGGTGAAAATTGTTTGTCGGCTGTGGGGATCGAACCAGGGTTTTCAAGATCCACAGGCCGACTCGATACCACTGAGCCACCTACCCCATAAAAAAATATATAATATTTAAATTTAGATATCTCGTTTATGCAAAAAACTAATTTAAAAATTCTTAATGTGCTAGACACAGAATTTAATTCTTTAAAACATTTATTTGCAGCATTTATTTCTAAAATTAAAATAATACCATTTTTTCAAGAAAAACTGTTAGCAGCTTCATGTAATATATAATTTCCGGTTAGTCCATTTTAACCAAAATTTATTATGTTATTTCCATTGATATAGTAGTCTTACATACCAAATTTGAAAACGTTTGGATTATATTTGAATATAGTTTTTCATGAAAATCTATTATAGGCTTCAAGTAAAGAACCACTTCCGGAAGTTATATAATGACCAAAAAGGGAGGTGCACAACTAGATGTTATAACAGTCCTAAATATAAAATTTTAACTTTCTACGGCTTACCATTTTTGAGTTATGCGAGATACATACATACGTACAGACGGCACGACGAAATTAGTCAAAATGGATTCAGGGATGCTCAAAATGCGTATTTCCGCTGAAATCTGAGAACCGAAAATTTTCGAGATTACAATACTTCTTTTACTTCGTACAAGGAAGTAAAAAATGAGGCATAAATATGTTTTTTTTATCATTTACAAACAATAAAACAATAGTATTATTGTTATTGTACAAAAATATATTAAAATATTTCCTGCAAATTTATAGTTCAAATTGATTAATCCTATCTTTATATCAATAACAGTTTAAATATTTAATTACATATATATTTATTTTGTTAAAAATAAAATAAAGGTACAAAATCACAACAAATCAATACTACAATTCTTTTAAGGAATGTTTACACGTGATATTTATTATTAATAAAACTATCAAAATGTGGCATTTGTGGTACATAACTATATCTAATTTTCTTCGTTACATGTTGCACTGGTTTAGACTTTTTAACCGCAGTTACATTCAACAACTCAGTGATTATTTCCACCGGTCGAACCGATCCGAAAAAATCGGTTATTGGTACTTTATACGGATCTCTTTCAAAAAGATCTTTCCTTACACCAACAGTAGAAATACAAACTCGTTTTGGGCAAACTTGCAACTGAAAATGAATTGAAACATTCTTACACTTTATCCACATTCATAATTCCATTCGTACAAGCTCATTTATACTTACAAATTCACCCATGCTTCTTGTACTACCCATATCGACTTTTTCCAGAAAATCTAAAGCGTAGTAAGTGTATCGATCGATAATATACACTCCTATAGCCGGATCGACATGGTGCTACATTTAAAAAAAATGTTATTTAGAGTTTAATCAATATTTGGGTAAAACCGTAGTTGACGGACAATCCTGAAGGCTAAACTTGACTTGGGGGCCAAACCTGAAGTTGGCTGCAGAACAAGCTGCTTCTGGCTTGAATTCAGGAATACCAACTTAACGTCAAAAGCCGGACAATTTGAAATGCGAAGTATATTTATCATAAAAATGCGTTCTGTACTAGGTTTGGCATGGTTAGGGGTGTTTTTTTAAGTTAAATTTTATGACAGAACAATTCGGATGACGCCTGTCATAAAATTTATCTTTAAAACAAAATTTTGTTTGTAATAAAATTCGCATTTCAAGTATATTTATCATAAAAATGCGTTCTGTACTAGGTTTGGCATGGTTAGGGGTATTTTTTTTTAATTGGTACTCATGAATTCAAGCCAGAAACAGCTTGTTCTGCAGCCAACTTCAGGTTTGGCCCTCAACTCAAGTTTTACCATCCTGAATTTGGCTGCGAGTCGCTAGTGACTTTTAGTGAAATCGGCACAAGTCGACATAGAAAAACCCGGCAAATTTGAATGTCAAGATAATTTAAAAACGTTTTGTTAGCAAAGTCGGATGTTTTTTTTTAAATAATAAACACCACTAACCATGGCTGACCTAGTATAGAACGTATTTTTATGGTAAAAAGTAACAAATCGCTTGCTTCTTATGTCGAACTTGTACCGTTCGAACTGCCGTTTTCCCCAGAAGTCCCTAGCGTCCTGCGCCCAACTTCAGGATTGTCCGTCAACTACGGTTTAGCCAATATTTGGATTATATTTTACCGATAATGAGTCCTCTCCTACTAAACTACTAGCAACAGCTAAGATATTTGGCGAATAAAATTTCTCGTACATTGATGCAGCTTGACAAGTATCAATCATGAAAAATAGTTCGTGATATCTATAAAAATTTGATCAATATCTCAAGAAAATAAATCAATTAAAAGTTCTACCTTTTTTTCTGCCACATTTGTTCTAGTGCGTCAGCTAGCTCTTGACTAGTGACTTCTTCCGAGTCCTGAAATTTAAGAAATCCGTCGCCGCCATGTCCAGTCAAATATATTAATATATTACTGCCTTCATCTGTTAATAACTGTTTAGATCGTGGCGTATCAGGAGGTAATCTACCAGTTAAAAGACGAACAAAGTTTTCTACCGTCACCTAAAATGGTTTTTACTTATTTTATTTCACTGTTAATTTGATTAAATTAGTAAAAATACTTCATATCCCCTGTAATCGACCTCAACATCATCTCCGTAAACGTTAATATGCTGATTGGCATTGTTAAACACTGTTGCTGGTCTTGGATTTCTGGCATTACACGCCATGTCGTCCGCAATCATCAAAATAATTTGACTATCCGGTATTCCTAAACGTTTAACACTACGATATATTGAAAGTACGTTAGCTACATGGCGATAATTGAACCAAAACCGGGAAGTGTCGACTAAAACCGCCCAATTATTTGTATGACCGGATTTGGTGAACCCTTCTGGAATCTAAAATATTCTTTTTAATATTAAATTAGTTCGATATTTATGTGAGACTTACTGGACTGATTAAACTGTGTGTACTGCTTATAAAAATAATTACAAATAGTATTATTCCATTTAGTATATTCATTTTAATTGTATTCTTTGATTAAGCCACTTCAGAAATAAAATTGAGGTTATATGTACTGAATGTCAAACATTTGACATTCAATGTTGCCAACTATAGCAAAAATTAAAAAGTTTCTATATTTTCCCGGCTTTATCTGAAATATTAAGATGTAATTGATAATAATTGTACTTTATTTTTTGTATCGAATTTATAAAAAATATATTAAATGCAACTGATTTGTTATTGTTAAAGATATGTAGTTATATTTATTGTTACAGAATATGTGTAACATTGCTGAAAACTTCTATTTTATCGGTAGAGCATTTTAAAAATCAGAAATGTCAAAATCTGTACATGAACTATTATTTATGGTTATTATTTTATGATATTTCTAATAAATACAATGTTCAAAAAATAAATACTGTGTCTTAAAAAGTGCTGTGATTGTGAAAATATAGATATTACCTAGATATGAAAACTGCTCAAATAATCAAAACATAACCTAACATATCATTGGCTATGTGACAATTCTAATTTTAAATCATTCTTTGTTCAAATATCTTATTTGCAATATCATTATACTTGATTCAATTAAATTCTTTACACATTTTGTGTTATAATTTCTATTCCAATGGCTCAAAACAATAATGAAACTTATAAATTATTAGAATTGTCAGAACATAGTGAATCCGAGTTAGATCTTCCAGAATTAATAACTACTCCTCGTAAGAAAAAGCTCCGAAGGTATGTTAATTAAATCTTTAAAGTTTTGTGTGATTGAATTCATTATTTTAATAGAAAATTTAGAAAAACCCGACCAAGTACAGTCCAAAACATTCAACCAGTGTGTATGTGCAATGCGAAAATCATATCTGTTTGGGTTGTTGCTTTTTTACTCACTACGTGGATTATTACTTTGACTTGGTTAGCTATTGTTCTACATAATGAAATACAAAGATTGGACTCAACTGTTGCGAGAGGTAAGCACTCTATTTTTATTATTATTCATTGATTAGAAAATATTGTAGATGTCTATTCGTGGAGCAAGTATCTTTATAGATTATCTTTTTGTTTGTTAACAAGTATTTTTTTTACTTTTATCTTATTTAATTTTGATAACAATTTATAGCTATTTATTTTGTGTTTATAAGCATTTTTTATCACAATTTTGCCAGGTAATAATATACTAGCATTTTATGTAAAAATATATTTGTTCATACGATTTAAATAAAATGTTATTTCAATTAATTGAAAACTATTGTACACAAGTTATTTTGAAGATACTATAGATACATCGTCAGACTGTCAATATTTGGCATAATCCATTAATTTTATACGATTTAACGCGGCTTTTTAAATATATCAGTGGCGTCGATAATAAAATGATGTCATATATTCCTTCCACTAATTTGTAACATTTTTTTCTTGTAAATTGTAATTCTGTTGCTGTTTAGAACGTTACTTAGTTTACTGATTATCATTTGTTAAATTTGCCATATTTAATATAATTAAAATGTGGGGACGTAAGGAACCCAAGGTGCCAGCACTGGTTGTTATAAATGCGCGTGCGATGCGCGATTGTTTGTGTGTGTGTGTGTAACAGTGGGCGTCCAAGGCACACGCGATCAATGGGCGCTGGGTTCGATAATTTCCCTCCACTGCAGAAATAAGTATTGGCAGCTAGTCTCATTCCGCGATATCTTTCCACGCGTCTGAAAAATCAATATTTACTTCCGTTGTTGGCGAGCCAGCGGGAGTTTTCAGTGCAAGTAGAGTTGGTTGTCGGACAACAATGACAGCGGTCGCAAATGAAACATTTGACTGTCGTACGCGGTGAAATTCATTTGTTTCAGTGGTGCAGTGCTTACTTGATTTCAGTGACTGAAAGTGTTTATAACTACAGTGATCGGGTTTTGTTTTAAATACAGTGCTGTGGATTCGTAAGTCCATCTGACAATGAAACAAATGATTGTTGTGTATATGTGGGAAACAATTGATAGTTGAACGATGCTATTTCATGACATGACAATTGCAATCTATTGTTACACACTGATGTTCTTTTATTCAAATTTCTATTGATATGCAAAAATTATAAATTGTTTCAAATAATAGATACGGGAAAATACATTTTCTACCGCTTTTATTTGATGAAGTTTTTTTGTAAAATAATTTATAAACATTTGACAGCAGAAAACTGTGCCAAATTTTCGAAATTTATTATTAATTCCAGAATGACACGTAATTTCGATATACATTTAAATTTGAAGTTGTGCAACTGTACATTAATATTAAAATTATTCTAATCTACAAAAAAAATAGTTTCTTTTGAAAAAGCAGTTTTGTAAATAAAATGGTCATAGATTAAATTGTTATATTTTGAAACAACTTTTGTTCATGAAACGGTCACTTAACATAAAATGATAACAGAAAACTTCTAGAAGTGATAAAAATGTTTATTTGCAATTCAGCACTGAATACACAACAGTCAAAATAAATAAAGAGAAAAATAATGCTATTTATATATTTTTATCTTGTAATAGCTTTAATTATGTCAGAATACAGATTAATTAAGATATATCACACTGTTTAATTAGCTTATAAACATAATATATGTTAAAATTTCAATTAATTTACGTTGTTTATATTGATATCTAACTAAACACAATTGACCTAATATTAAGAATTAATTATTATAACTGAATGATTATAATAATTGCTAGTAATCTGGTATTTTATAATTAGTCGATTAAGGCTCTATTTACTCCCGGGATTAAATAATAGCTAACTTTATCTTTCAAGTAGAAATCGTAGTCTAAATTGACATTTATTGATACGGTATTATTATTTATTAATTTCTTGTTGTACGGCGTACTACCAATTTAAAAATCTACCCCTGTGGCTCCCTCTCCACTAATATCTTTGAGGGCCGTGATTTGACGGCTGGTAACCGCACTTCACGCGACAAAATATATCACTTACCGAGATCTGCTTAGGCAGAGTGCCACACCCAGTAATGGGTAAAAGGCGTGATGATATATTTATTTTATTTATTTACGGCGTACTAAATAACTGTATATACAGGGTGTTAATTAAAAAACTGGCCATAGGAAATCAGAAAAAATTACTAAATTCAATATTTAAGTTTGCAAATCAGATTTAATTTTTGACCGGAATATAATCAACTTTAAAGTTATTTGACAATAATTAAAATCTATTTCCTATGTTTATCGCTCCTGTATCTAGTTTATCAATTTTCAAAAACACCACTATATATAATATCTATTCTCAGTTTATTCTAAGAATATTATTAATATTCTGTCAGTACGGTGGTGTGGAAAGCGATACGGAATTCGAATCCGGAGATCCCGAGTTCGATTCGGACTCAAGCTAAAAATTATATGAACTATCACACTGCGGCTCGGTGAGGGCGGACCCTGTACTGTAATTGGGATTCAGTTCCTGTTGTACAGCGTGACATACATAAATACATAAATATTAATGTTTATGTTATTTTAGTCACAATAGTAATGAGAATAAAATACGACAGTATGCGATGTTTATTGCAAGTAGTTATTGACTGAAAAGTAATTAAAAATTTACATAACTTTCTGCTTTTTGCATTTTTCAATTGCAATTATTTATAAAACAAATACTTCGCATTTAAATGGATGTTTATCTATGATTATATATTTATATTGTTATAAATCCGGTTTATGATAAACAACTAATTTTCCGCATTGTCTTCTTGCAAGGTTAAAATCATATACAGGGTGTTTCACAACTTAGAGCAAAAAATTAAAGGGTATATTCTGTACGAGGTGCTGATCATGAAACAAAAAGAATTTTTTTAAATTGGAAAAATTAAGGGTTGTTAACCTAAAACATTTTTTGTAGTACTGCACTGGATTCGCTTTCCTATTAAACACAAATAATGAAGTAGGTATCAACTACGAAAGAATAATTACACAATTCAATTATTAGCAGTTATTTATAATAGACTTTTATTTAATTAATAACTTTAACATAATCATCCATCCAGTGGCAGTGGCAACGAAAAATTTTGGACTGGGAAACATGGAAAATTGTTTTTCGAATTTAAAAAAAATTCTTTTTGTTTCATGATCAGCACGTCGTACAGAATATACCCTTTAATTTTTTGCTCTAAGTTGTGAAACACCCTGTACAGTGATGTTACTTGGGAAATACATTTTCTATAATTAGTAGTTAGCTGAGTACTTTATAGGAAAATGTTTCAAATCAAAGTTGTACAAAATTAAATTTTCATTCTAAATCAGTCTAGAAAATATGAATTACTTGTGAAAATGACATTTCCCTCACTCGTGATGAAAGTAAATAACTTTCCTCACTAGTGAGGGACACGGTTATTATCACAACTAAATTGAGTGAGGGAAATGTCATTTGATATGTTGACTGCATTTGCAAATACAACTCCTTTTGATTTATATAAAATCATTATTAAATTTCTAGTATCGCAAACGTAAAAATATCATTTTAATGTTTAATGTTGAAAAAATTGTATATAACACACGTAGGAAAGGATAATTGCAAAACTCGCTATCGCTCGTGCTCCAAGTTTCGCATTAAACCCTTTCTTCACTAGTATTACAATATACTTTTATCTACTCTTATTAAATAATGTATTCATTACTTATGAAATTTATGATAAGTAATACTAATCATTATTAACAGTGTTAAGTAATAATTCATTACTCAACACTTCACGACCAATCACACGTCTGAATTTTCATTACTTAACACTTTAATAGCCAATCAAAAAATAACAATAATTGCCGCGCGTTAAGTATGCTATGAAACAGTGAAGCGCGCTATTGTTAATTATCTGTCAAAATTAGTTTAAAACGTTTTTGTTTACAATAATAGTGTAATTTGTGTGATTATACATGTGAGTTATGGATTCTGAAAGCGAACAAAGTGAAATTTGTACTCCACCAGATATTATAGAAGCCGCACACGTACGTTTCTTAAATTTACTGCCCGAAAAATAAAATAAAAAGTATGAACAAGTTTATAAAGCTTTTATGGATTGGCGAATACGCAAAAATGTAAATTCCTTTTCGGAAAATGTTCTTATAGTATATTTTGGCGAACTTTCTGATAAATATAAATCATCGTCATTATGGGCTACTTATTCCATGTTAAGTAGTGTTAATATTTATTAAATAAAAACAAAAAATTTAAGCAATCTGACTTATTCATAATGTAACATAAAAAAAATAATTATAAAATCTTATTACATAATAACATATAGTCGTAGATAAAGTATAGTATTCTATTCGCAAGTAATAGCTATTACTCACTCGAATTATTTACAACACTCACCTTCGGCTCGTGTTGCAAACTTCATTCTCTTGAGTAATAGCTTATATTACTTGCTCATTGAATAATATACTATTACTTACTTAGTTACTGTCATATTTTAACTAATTTATTAATATGTAATATCTGTATTTTAATGACACTCATTAAGACACAGATGTTAATTATAATACAGATTATTAATAAATAATCGAATCTCACTCAAGTTAATAATTAAATGAACTACTACACTGCGGCTCGGTGAGTGCGAACCCTGTACTGTAATTGGGATTAAGTTCCTGTTGTACAGCGTAACATAAATAAATAAATAACATTGATTGTTTTTCATGTCTTCCACAATTTACTCAATAAAATAGTTGTTTATTTGTCAATATTCAAGGATAATATTTATTTAAAATAAAGCACATGCAAATCGTGTATAATGTTAATTAATATATTCGCTTGCGAGCGTAAACTTCATACTCATATATAAATAGCTATTATTATAAACTTGTTGGATAATATATAATTTTGACAACATCTCAAATTAGTTTTAGTAATAGTGAAATATATTAATTAATGTAGATTTTAAATTTTATTTTGTATAACATTTATTTGAAACATTTTCATGTAAAATGATCAGTACTTTTAATGAGATACTATAAGTATTATAACAATGACGTCTTTTGTTTTTACGCTACGCATTTTATAATTTGATTCTGACGTAAGTTCCGCTTTTTTTATCATTCATTTTGAAACACAGGCGCATGTGGTATCATGTATCTCGTAAATTCATTCATAAAATTTTGATAAAAGGACCAAAAAAAAGATAAAATAAAATGATTAATATATCAATTTCGAGGAATAAATAGCGCGTAAAATTACATAAAGCTTTATTAATTAAATTATAATTAAATTTGTTTGTCATACTGTACTGCTGGAATATGATAAAAAAATTGTTTGTATATTTTTAATAGAGTTTTGTTATTTGTGTCTCATCCGTTATCATTTCAGACAAAAATAATAAACAATTTAATATATGTTTTCTTGACCTTATCAAAAAATATGTTTCTATAAGGTTAATCAAAAGTAGGCCTTTCTACCCTCATATGCGAGTCGAAAGTTAGCTATTTCTCCCTGAGGAGGAAAGTAACTGTTTTTCTCCCTTATTTATGCTTGATTTTAAGCAACCGTCAATACAGTTTTAGATATTTATTAAATAAACAAATTTCTAATACTTTAATCGAAAGTAGGCTTTTCTTCCCTTATATTCGGGACGAAAGTAAGCAATTCTCTCCCTTGTGAGAAAATTAATTATTTTCTTTCTTAGTTTCATAATAATCGTTAGTACGGTTTCAGACATTTATTAATATATGAAATTAATATTTTTCTATAACCTTAATTGAAACTAAACTTTTCTTTCCTCATATACGGGCCGAAAGTAGGCAATTATCTGCCTAGTGAGGAAAGTAACTGCTTTTCTCCCTTAATTCTGCTTGATATTATAGCAACCGTCAGTACACGTATAGATATTTATTTATTTATTAAATAAAACATTTTCTACACCCTTAATTGAAAGTAGACTTTTCTTCCCTTATACTCGGGACGAAAGTAGGCAATTCTCTCCCTAGTGAGAAAAGTTATTATTTTCTTTCTTAGTTTCATAGTAACAGTCAGTACGGTCTTAGATATGTACTTATATATGAAATAAATATTTTTCTACAACCTTAATTGCAACTAAGCTTTTCTATCCTCATATACGGGCCGAAAGTAGGTAATTATCTATCTAGTGAGGAAAGTAACTGCTTTTCTCTCTTATTTCTGCTTGATTTTATAGCAACCGACAGTACAGTTTTATATATTTATTTTATATTAAAGAAAGTAGACTTTTCTTCCTTTAAACTCGGGTCAAAAGTAGACAATTATCTCCCAAGTAAAGAAAGTAACAATTTACCTCCCTTATCTATAGTAGATGTTAGTGATGGGGGAGCGACTAATTATTCATTATATTTCATACCCAAGCTACAAAGTATAAAATGTATAAAATCTGAATTAAAACATCCGTCATAATATCAATAATTTAAGAATACTAAATGACTGTTAATAAAAGGAAAATATCAACTGAAAGCAATACATATTTATGTCTAATTAAAGGTCACTTTACTCGTCACGGACAAATATTACTGTCAATGTTTTCCAAAAAAAACTTTGATTTTCTGTTGTTAGGTTAAATTGTTGAAAAACAAATGTTTGCATGATACAATTTGATAAAAACTTGAAGAAGCCAAGTGTTTATTTTATATTTTTTATTAAACCTTGTTTCACCAAGTGTTGGATGACAATTAATTTTGTTATTTAAATTGCTATTGCGTAGCTTTCCTTTTTGCGATAGATGGCATGGCCTGTTTCACAGAACTTCTCATGTCATCTTACCTGTTTGTTAGAGATCTTGTTCTCTGCTGGCACAGTTCTTCGTCACCAGCTTCTTCACGTGAACTTTGTTCTAGATGAAGAAGTGAGTTATACCATACTGATGAGCTCTAATAAGAGCGAAACGCGTCTATGGTTACTACTGTGCTGGCCAGCCTCTGACGATGCCCTCATAAGGTGACTTGGAGGCTGAATTTTATGAAACATAGCCAAGTGTTTATTTTATATTTTTTATTAAACCTTGTTTCACCAAGTGTTGGATGACAATTAATTTTGTCTTTGTTGTTATTTAAATTGCTATTGCGTAGCTTTCCTTTTTGCGATAGATGGCATGACCTGTTCCACAGAGCTTCTCATGTCATCTTACCTGTTTGTTAGAGATCTTATTCTCTGCTGGCACAGTTCTTCGTCACCAGCTTCTTCACGTGAACTTTGTTCTAGGTGAAGAAGTGAGTTATACCATACTGATGAGCTCTAATAAGAGCGAAACGCGTCTATGGTTACTAACTGAACTGTGCTGGCCAGCCTCTGACGATGCCCTCATAAGGTGACTTGGAGGCTGAATTTTGTGAAACATAGTCAAGTGTTTATTTTATATTTTTATTAAAACTTGAAGAGATCAGTCACCCTGAATAATAAGTTGTTTAGGTTTTAGGAATAAATGTAATAATATTTTTAACACGCTATTTTTATCCATTCTCAGATCTGTTAAATATGTATAGAATTATACGAAAAATATGACGGTAAAAGAGTCACGGTATACTAATGTTATTAAATTAATATATCATCACGTTTTTTATTCCATTTCAGATGCATATTTGTATTAATAAACCGGAATTATTTATTCCTATGTCGTTTTAGATTCTGAATCATAATATTTATGACTATATTTGTGTACTTTTATCAACAGAAATATAAACAAATATATTCGTTTATTACTAATGAACTGATAGCCATATCAATAGAAATTATTTATAGGTTTAGTGATTGCAATGAACTTGATATTCACGTAGTGATTTTAATAGTTTTAATGCGTCATTTTCAAATAACATCACATGCTATCAAATGGGGTGGCGTCAGTACGGTGGTGTGTACAGCAATATGGAGATCCCGAGTTCGAATCTCACTCAAGCTTAAAATTATATGAACTACCCAGAGGCGCCAAGAGGAAAAGCGGGCCCCGGGAAAAACAAATTAGGGCCCCCTTTAACTTTGAATAGTTATTAAATAAATATAAGATACAAAAAAAATATATATTTATAAATATATGTATGACAACAATAAGAATTATTAATATCTAAATAAAGTTATAACAATATAAATAAAATTAAATACAAAATTCTGAGTTAATTGGTGCAGCGATGTGTATTGTATACTCACTGTATGACTATCTAATATCTAGTTGCATATTCGATAAATGCAGGGGATACCAAAACAGCACTACGCACAAATGTATAGAGCCTTTGCCTTTGTGTGTTGTATACAATGTAGTAATATAACAAACAAAAATGCAACAATGTAATCATGTACTGTTGAATAGTGTATACATTTATTTAAAATTTGCAACTGGGGTCCTTGATCAAGCATTTCGTCATTTTTATACAATGTAATAAATTGTTGAAAACGTGTATCAGACATTTCGTTATACATGTTTTAGTAAAGAATATAAAAAATTGGTGAAATAGTAGAAAATTAAAAGCAATTTATAAAATAGCATCACATCCGGGCCCTTTGAATTCCACGGGCCCTGGGTATTTTACCCCTACCCCCCTCTCGTCGGGCCTGGAACTACCATACTGCGGCTCGGTGAGTCCGGACCCTGTACTGTAATTGGGATATTAAGTTCCTGTTGTACAGCGTAACATAAATAAATAAATAAACCCGATACATTCTTTAAATTCAACTTCGACAAACAGTTCTATGCTTCATCCACATTCATAATTTGTTGCATACATGAACGGTTATTCCTTCCAACTTCAATCGAGCTTTCAGTTATTTTAATTTTTTTATTTATTTAAATAGTGGAGTATGAAAACCTTAAAGCCGTTGAGAGCATCTTAGACTCAAAGCTATATCTTACAAATTAAACAAGAATTGAAGATAGTTATAAACAATTTAATTTCTTTAATAATTTCCTAAGGTTCTTTCAGATTTTAGGCTAATTTTCTTTAAAACTCCTAATCGTAGCAATTATTGTAACGAAAATTTACATACATATATATTTTGACCCACTAAATCCAGTGGTAAAATATGTCTAATAGTTTTGAGATATAAAATAAATATATCATCACGCCTTTTACCCATCACTGGGTGTGGCACTCTGCCCAAACACATCTCGGTAAATGATATATTTCTTCGCGTGAAGTGCGGTTGTCAGTCGTCAAATCACGGCCCCTAAAGATATTAGTGGAGAAGCCACAGGGGTAGATTTAAGTTGGTGAAAATTGTTTGTCGCCTGTGGGGATCGAACCAGGCTTCTCAAGATCCACAGGCCGACTTGATACCACTGAGATAAATAGTTGAAACTTTGTTTATAAGTTAAGAGAAACACGAGAAATTTAATGTTGTTGAAAGCATTTTTATATATCGTTTAATTTTTAAGATATAGTCTCCGAAAAATACAAATCTGAAGAAAATGAATTCCTTGTGCCTGAAATGTCTTAAAAAACTTTGGTTGATCTGCAATTGCAGCTTAGACACGTGTAGAAATGCATACTGAACCCTTCAAAATTTGTTTCATTCATTTACAACAATTATTACAGTCGTAATTAATTTGTTTAAATTACAGTAAATATTTGTGAAACAGATAGTAATATTTCGAATCGATAAAATAATATTTATTTGAATTCTAGTCACCACGCGAAAACAACATAATTACAACAGATAGTACAAACGCAAACCACGACGTCCTAAGTAACAAGTTCGAACGGTGCCGTGACGTCACTCGACGCCGCAGTTCGGCGATCAGCAACAAATTTTCATTTCAGTCAAGCCCCTTGAATCTCGTTCGTATGCAATCCCGGTACATTTAGCTGACATGCGGGCCTGCATACCTCTCTACTAGCTGTAGAGCCGGTTGCCTGATTTTACAGCTCTATCACTCAATACAATTATTTCCATAGATATAAATGCGTCTGTATCAGTTCAAAATACATTATTTTGAGAAATAAATAGTATTTTTTGGTGGGCAATAATAGTTATTTACATAAACAGTCAGGAAAGCGTTAAATTACAATAGGATGAGTAGATAGCTTACGAATCCTATACGACGCTTTACTGACGTGTTGCGTATAACATTTTATCTGAAACTTATAAACAAATAATACATATTTTAAATAACAACAAAGACAAAATTAATTGTCATCCATACACTTGGTGAAACTAGGTTTAATAAAAATATAAATTAAACACTTGGCTAAGTCTTACAAAATTTTATTATTATTATTATTTTAAATTAATATAAATTAAATGAAATATTTGACTTACATATTCAGTCAGTATTTGATGTTGCTAAGTAACTAGACACTCACGTTTCTTTTATTACCTACCTAGGCAGGCAATATGTTATTTTCCTGACTAGGTATACAAAACAAAGCTTTTCTGAGTCTTAAAGCTCAGGCAAATGTTTATTTTCCTGTCAGTTTCACGTAAAATAGTTTCCTAAATCTCAATGATTCGATTTAAGAAGTAGAGAAGTTCGAGATACTTATCGAAGATCTGCGTTCCATTTACACGCGATTAACTGATCCAAAGTGATCCAGATCACTTGTGAAGTCACTGAAGCATCAGCTAATTTACTAAATTACATTGGATTAGATATTGGATTCACACAATCCTATTTTATATCTCTAGGGAGAAATGGATTTCAGTTCTCGCTTTTACAAAGAAATTATCGTATTTTACGCGAAGGACATTCTAATAATTTGTAGCTAATTTAACCAACTTTTCTGACGGCTATATCTTAAAAACTAAACAAGATACGAAGATGCACTCATCGGTATTGAATTTCTCGTGTCTGAATTAACTTATAAACAAATTTTTAGCTAATTTCAAGGAATTTAAGTTTTTTATATAATTTCCTAAGGGGTGTCCTGCAGGATTTTCAAGGCCAATTTTCCCTAAAAATATTGTTGAGCGCATCTTTATATATCGTTTAGTTTTTATGATATAGTTAAATTAAGAATTTAAATTTTACATAGGTAGTTTATTTATGTAACGCTGTACAACAGGAATTTAATCCCAATTACACACTCACCGAGCCGCAGTGTCATAGTCCATTTTTAGCTTGAGTGCGATTCGAATTCCGTATCGCTATCCACACCACCGTACTGACGGACATATATTATATTATAGCACAATGGTAGGGCTGTTGCTTTAAATGATCAAGTGCAAGAGTAGTAATAAGCAGAATTGAAAATTCAGTGCGGTGAAAGCCGAGAATGTTCGTGGTGAAAAGTTCGTGATAAATTGCAGAGAATATCCGAGCGTACATTTGCACCTGTGGCTGTGGCGATATTTTACGATTTCCAGAATAAATATCACTTTAGCTAACTTTGCAGATACGTTTCCAAACTAGGATGTGTAATTTTATTTATTGCTTTGTGAAAAGACTAAATTTGAAAAGAAAGATTGCTTAAATAGAAACTAAGAAAGGAGACATTTTAAACGTAAAATATTCTGTATTATAGTATATTACATAATAAGTCAGGAAAGTGATGCTTTACTTGACGAAGCGGTTGTTTGAAGTACGAGGCCGCTGAGTCAAGTAAAACACTTTCGTGACGTATTATGTATACTATTTTTTCTGAAATCGTTCATATTTATATTTTATCAATATAATTAATAATAAATATTTCAAAATGTTTAATTTTTTGGTAAGAATCATATTGGCAGCAAACTACATATCCAAGGTGATAACAAAAGTTGTTGAAAACAATATCTTATGTGAAAAATCTATTGAATATATTTGTGTCAAAAGTAATATTGTTGACAGAGAAGATTTCTTTATAATGTTGGAAAATATAGATGAAAATGAGTATGAGGCGGTATTTTCAAGTACTCCTCCTGAAATCTTAAATCAAGCAACTGCGGCTGTTGAAAATTTATTACCGAGCAAGTCCAAAGACCGATATGATAAAGAGTATGAAATTTTCATGGATTGGAAAAAGCTAAATAATTTGTCAGCAAATATGTGCTACTTGCTTATTTTATTTACTGAATCTCCAATAAATTTAGCTTCAAATTCGCCAGTGTCATACATAAATTTTAGTAATTTAAGCAATTGTATATTTAGTATTAACGTTATTGATAAAAATAAATAAAAATCTTATTAAATTTTTTAGTTATTTAGTTTATTTACCTGACTGTTTTGCAAATGTTTTGGTAAACACTTACTTTCCATACGTCAGGAAAGTAGGCATTTTCTTGACGATTTCAGAAAAAATATTTTATTTCATATTCTGCACAACAAGAATTTAATCCCAATTACAGTAGCTTATAATGGAATCTAAATTACTTAGATACAAATTGTATTTTCTTGGAGATAAGTTGAAGTCTTGCGCTATGACTGATTGTAATTTAATTATTGTTAAAACTATATAAGTATGTCTTTAACCTATTACTGGGTGTGGATGTATATAGGGTATTTTTAAACTCGTGCTATTACAATCTCTATACTCAGTTCGCAAAGAGCTACTTTCAATAAGACAGTAGTCAATTGTCGTTCGTACATTTAAGGGCGGTAAAGATACTTTTTGCTGGAGCTAGATACATTATGTTTTATACGACAATTTTTAAAATGAATTTAGTAGTATATTGTAATACTAGCAGGGTTCGAAGATATATATTGATCGATATATATCATGATATTTATTTTGATATATATCGTCATATTTTTGCAATGATATATATCCATTATATAAAAATATCAAATAGTTTTTGAGATATAGCCTCCGGAAAAGTGAAATTTATCGTATTTTTCAGTTTTTCTACTTTTCCGAGGCTATATCTCGAAAACTAAATGTGATATGAAAACGCGCTCAACGGCATTAATTTTCTCGTGCTTCAGTTAACTTATAAACATAGTTTCAGCGATTTTTATTTTTTTTCAATTTTCCGCCAAAAAAATCGCAAAAAGCGGTTTTTTAACATTTTCTCGAAAACCAGAAGTCATATGCATTTGAAGATTGCACCACTGGATTCAGTGGGTCAAAATACATATGTATGTAAATTTTCGTTTTAATAATCCTACGATTAAGGATTTTTGGTAAAATTGAATTAAAATCTGAAAAAACCAAAGGGGTACCCCTTAGGAAATAATTAAAAATATTAAATTGCATAAAATTGTATGAAAATTTGCTTATAAGTCAATTCGGACACGGGGAATTCAACGCCGTTGAGCGCATTTCCATATCTTGTTTAGTTTTTGAGATATAGCCTCCGGAAAAGTGAAATTTTTCGAATTTTTCAGTTTTTCTACTTTTCCGAGGCTATATCTCGAAAACTAAATGTGATATGAAAACGCGGTCAACGGCATTAATTTTCTCGTGCTTCAGTTAACTTATAAACATAGTTTCAGCGATTTTTATTTTTTTTCAATTTTCCGCCAAAAAAAATCGCAAAAAGCGGTTTTTTAACATTTCTAAATGTGTACAAAAACTAAAATTAAAAAATAAATATCCAAAAAGTGATATTTATCTGATATATATCCTATATATCAGATATTTTGATATTTATTATAAATATCATGATATTTACGAACCCTGAATACTAGTGAGGAAAGGGTTTGATTGCAAAACTAGTAAGAAAATTGGAGCACGAGCCAGTTTTCCACTATTTTTTGCAAAATTAAATATGGAAATGACATTTTTACGTTTGCGATACAAGAAATTTAATAAATAAATAAATATATCATCACGCCTTTTACCTATTACTGGGTGTGGCACTCTGCCAAAGCAGAACTCGGTAAGCGATATATTTTTTCGCGTGAAGTGCGGGTACCAGCCGTTAAATCATGGCCCCCAAAGATATTATTGTAGAGGAAGCCACAGAGGTAGATTTAATTTGGTGAAAATTGTTTGTCGGCTGTGGAGATCGAACCAGGGTTCTCAAGATCCACAGACCGACTCGATATCACTGAGTCACCTACCCCATAATAATAATTTAATAATTATGTTATATAAATCAAAGGAGTTGTATTTGCAAATGCACATCACGTTTCCTTGGTCACCATGTCAAATGACATTTCCCTCACTCAATTTAGTTGTGATAGTAACCCTTTCCCTCACTCCATCATTAAGTTTAGTAACATCCTGTATTTATGCGCGTAAAGTGTGGTTACCAGCCGTCAAATCACGGCGTAGAGACCACAATTAAATTAAAATTACTTCCAGAGCGTCCTTTTAACTAACATCTTTGACGGCCATAAAATGTATCGGCAATTCATGCAAAGAAATATAGCACTAACTGAAATCTGCTACGGCAGAGTGCCACACCCAGTAATGGGTAACGGCGTGATGATAAATTTATTTAATTAATATTACGTTAATAGTTTTAAACAGTGTGATAAATAAATAATTCTTATCTGTATCTGACAGCTTTTACAAAAGACATTAAAAATATCTACCCCCCGCCCTAAACATGAGTGTATGACCTCCTCAACCATGATCCTCATCTACTAAACCAACCAGTGCTTGTCAAACAATACAATGGAATCAACTGGTCACGTCAGTGTCCCACTGCGCACTGGTAAGAAAATGAAGAAACGCAAGGAGCTCGACGCCCTCGTCGCCAACTCCGTCACCAAGCGCACCTGCGTCGCTAAACGTGGCCAAGCTGGCGGAGGCATCAGTTCACAAGACCAGCTGCTGAGCGAGTCCACGGACGACCAGGAGTACTGGGTGGCGGGAACAGCGAAGAGACCTCGGGCGAGGATGGCGCGGAGGAGAGCTTGTGGAAGTCTTTTCAGAGCTTGTTCTGCTGTGTTGATGTTTGCGTGTGTCGTAGCCACGGCGACGGTGTTGTGGCTGTTTATTGATATTAGGGAACAGATCACTGCACTCAGGTCGGAGCTTGATCGAGGTAGATAACACTAACCTACATTATTCATTATCAAATTTACTGTTGATACTAAACACGAATTTCAAGTTAGAAAGAGTAGTTTTGTATAGAAGGAATAATAATAATACGTGAGGGCCGCGCGGGTTGAGGGCCTGACTGACGACCATAAGGTCGTTGGTTCGGGTCCCGCCCGTGGCGACCATACATAGGACATATCGGCATAATATGACCTAAGTAGTTGGTCCGATATATAAATTTAAAAAAATAATACTAATACATGTTTTTGATGGGTTAATTGAGATTGTTTGTCGAATGAAAAATTGGTTAAATTTAGGGTGACAGATTGTAAGACGTCCTAGGATTTTTAGGAATAAGTGGATTGAGGATGGAATGATTAAAATGTGGTATAAAATACAACAATGTATGGCGAATGAAAGGTTAGTGAAACAAGTGTATGTTGATGAAATTAAAGGTGAGTGATTGTATGAACGACTTGAGAATAAATGGATGGATTTAATTGAAGGTGAGAGGAATAAACAAGCTTATATGAAAGGAATTATGAATGTGGATGAAATAAATCAACGTATAATGATTTAAACAATGGTGAAACTGACTTATGTTAAGAAAATGTGGGTGAAATATTGCATAAATGACTGTGGAGTAAATGAATGAATTTGACTGAAAGTGGGGGGAATAAACAAGCTTTTATCAACGGAATTATGAATGTGCATGATTTAAAAAGAACGTATGATAATTGAAACATGGGTGAAACTAACTTATGTTAAGAAAATTGTGGGCGAAATATTGCATAAATAACTGTGGAATAAATGAATGAATTTGACTGAAAGTGGGGGGAATAAACAAGCTTTTATCAACGGAATTATGAATGTGCATGATTTAAAAAGAACGTATGATAATTGAAACATGGGTGAAACTAACTTATGTTAAGAAAATTGTGGGTGAAATATTGCATAAATAACTGTGGAATAAATGAATGAATTTGACTGAAAATGAGAGGAATAAACAAGCTTTTATGAAAGGAATTACAGTTTGATGAAACAAATATATGTTGGTGAAATTGAGGGTGGAAGATTATACGGACGACCTAAGAATAAATAGATGAATAATAAGTAAAAATGGAAGGAATAATATCATGAAATGATATCGTTCGCGTTAAGGCATTCGAATCCTAAAATCTCGAGTTCAAAACTTGCTCAAACTAAAAGTATATACGAACTAACACACTGAGTCCGGGCCCTGTACTGTCATTGGGATTCAGTTCCTGTTGTACAGCGTAACATAAATAAATAAATACTTGTTAGCAACTAAATAGTAAATATTTCTAACACTAACGTACATTATTCATTTAGAGCAAAACAAAAACAAAACAATGCTACTAATCACATATTTCAAGTTGGAGGGAGCAGTTTTTTATAAAAATAATACATGTTGTCTCGCGTGATGACCGCGCGAGTTGAGGACCTGGAGGTTGATTCTGTATCTTGCGTGAGCAGTTGCGTGATTAAATTTGCGTTAGTACAATGCATGACGTCATCGATTCTTTTCTGGTGTCGAGCATAGGGAATTCCGTGCTTTAAGTTTTCGCGCCAAGTTTAGTGTTGGTAATGGTTTTGAAACTAAAACTGTCAGTTGCAATCACATGTCATTGTTTGTCAACATCGTTTTGTGGTTTTTTTTTATACGATTTCATTATGGCAGAAGATAGAAAACGTGATATGAACGCTACAGAGGAGCAAAAATAAATTTTAATAAACTTTATGGCAGATATGGCGTTGATAACGCAAAATGACAAGAAAGTAAAAGACAAACATAATGTTAGAATGAGACAGGTAGTGTCGCAAGTAAGAAACAGGAGCTACGGAGGTCACGCATCTATATTTGCGTGTCTCGCAAGAAGTGACGTCATACCCATTAGTTGTTTAAATGTCCGATAGATGGTTTACTATATGCATGTGACATATCTGTGTTAGTATGGGTGCCGCAAGTAGTCACGCAAGATACAGAATCAGGCTCCTGATACACGACCGCAAGGTCCTGGGTTCGGGTCCCGCCCGTGACGGCCATACAAAGTATATATCGGCATATGACCTTTGTAGTTGGTTCAATATATATATACAGGGAGTTTCACAACTTAGAGCAAAAAATTGAAGGGTATATTGTGTACGACGTGCTGATTATGAAACAAAAAGATTTTTTTTTTAATTCGAAAAATTAAGGGTTGTTAACCTAAAACATTTTTTGTAGTACTGCACTGGATTCGCTTTCCTATTAAACACAAACTATGAAGTAGGTATCAACTACGAAAGAATAATTACACAATTCAATTATTAGCAGTTATTTATAATACAATTGTATTTAATTAATAACTTTAACATAATCATCCACCCAGTGGCAGTGGCAACGAACAATTTTAGACTGGGAAACATGGAAAATAGTTTTGCGATTTAAACAAAAATTCTTTTTGTTTCATGATCAGCACGTCGTACAGAATATACCCTTTAATTTTTTGCTCTAAGTTGTGAAACACTCTGTATATTCACAATTCTGAGAAAATAAATTAAGAACTTAGTGCTATATTACAATTTAGTCTAGGGC
This sequence comes from Pterostichus niger, assembly GCA_947425015.1. NCBI lineage: Eukaryota > Metazoa > Arthropoda > Insecta > Coleoptera > Carabidae > Pterostichus > Pterostichus niger. Next base: position 39,641,953 of record OX380337.1, read on the forward strand.
GCAGCCTTAATGCATTTTCTACTCTTAAATGTACAAAATAAATCATAATAATAATAATAATAGTAATAATAAGTAATGGGAAAAAGGCGTGACAATATATTTATTTATTTTTTATATATTATTATCTTTATTATACACACACACAGTAGCCATCTTATTGATTACTAATTTATTTCGGGTCTGTTTGATTAATGTGACCTATACAATAATTTAACCTTTTCCTAATTAAATCCGATCACGTAAATCATTAATTATTTATCTCGTTCATGATTACTCTCCGGATGAAAAGTTACAAACATAAATTCAGAAAGACAATCTTGATAGAAACCGCTAAACTAGAATTACTAAAAGTACTTGACGTCATTGCAAAATTAGTATGGAAGGTACATATACCGCCTGTTAAGTATTTATCGTCTAATTTTAGATCAAAACGATTTCGAGCTAACAGATAATTCACTGTAACAAGATACTGAACCGTGCTGACAATTTTATTCTACTAAAAATTAAATATGGGGTAGGTGGCTCAGTGGTATCGAGTCGGCCTGTGGATCTTGAGAACCCTGGTTCGATTCCCACAGCCGACAAACAATTAAATCTACCCCTGTGCCTCCCCCTCCACTAACATCTTTGGGGGCCGTGATTTGACGGGTAGTTTACGCGCATAAATATATCACTTACCGAGATCTGCTTAGGCAGATTGCCACATCCAAATGGGTAAAAGGCGTGATCATATATTTATTTATTTAATTATTTAAAAATTAAATTAAATAAATATACTATCATACTGTTTTAATTAATTTTCTTTAAAACGGTTGAAAACAAACTAATACAAAAATTGGATTGTGTTCATAGCTATCCAATTAATAATTATAATTAGCAATTACAATTAGGGTTGTGCGTGGTCAATTGACCGTCATTTGACCAAAAATATTTGACAGCCAAATAAAACGGTCAAATAATCTAAATGGAACCGCCAAGACATCGTTTGTTCAAAAGAAATAGCTACTTACTATTATTACATGAATATATCTAGTTTGGTATTCTGGGTTCTGGAGAATTTGCTTACTTTACTTTACAAATAAAATAAATACATATTATTTCATTTTACTTTATTTTCCCCTTTATTTTGAATTTGATGTGGTTTTGTTTATTAATTGTTGTTAGTTTTTTATTCAATGTTTCTTGGTCAATTGACCGGTCAAATAGTCGGTCAATTGACCGAAAAATATTTGACTGGTCAAATGCACAACCCTAATTACAATTAATAGTTGCTCGATTTTAGCTAAAATCAAATTATAATCGAGCTTTTACTTCTAGCCAGTTTGTTTCATTTATAATAACAATAATAATATTTCGCCACCAAATTCGGCGCATATAAATATATATATATATATATATATATATATATATATATATATATATATATATATATATATATATATATATATATCATCTCGCCTTTTACCCATTACTGGGTGTGACTCTCTGCCGTAAGCAGATCTCGGTAAGTGATATATTTTTTCGCGTGAAGTACGGTTATCAGCCGTCAAACACGGCCCCCAAAGATATTAGTGGAGAGGGAGCCACAGGGATAGATTTAATTGTTTGTCGCCTGGGGACCAGGGTTCTCAAGATCCACAGGCCGACTCGATACCACTGAGCCACCTACTCCATATTTGGCGCATATAATTAACTAAAGTAACTAAATAGTTTATAAAACTTGTTACATAATTTACTATTATCTACGACCATATATGTAAGTTGGCCATTAAAAACAATTTGCAAGAACAGTAAATACTTGTTTACAGTTGCTAAGAGTTTACTGCACTAGTTACGTAATATATATATTACGTAACTGTTCTAAAAAAAAAATTATTTGTTAGGCGGTGGTAACACTGCTGTTTGACAGTTGTTATAACCTAACAAATAATTTGTAATTGTTGTTATTATTATTTATGGTCGTAGATAAAGTATAATACACAACTCGAATTGTAACGCAATTACATTGCTCATGAAATTATTGCAGTCGCCGTAATGTGCTTGTTACAATTCTCGTTATGTAATATACTATTATTATATCTATTTTTTGTTTGCTTATTACTTTTCCATAAAAAAACAATAGAATAACAAGTAGGTACTCATGAAATGCAATTTTTAATACTCAACATTTTTTTTATATTTACACTTTGCATTTCCTATGCCCAGTATAGTTTTTATATTACAAAGAATTTAATTACATATTATTAAAAAACAACAAAATGGCTCGATAAACCCCAATTTAAATAATTATATATTTTGTTTAATTACAAGTACTGCGTATTATGTCATTTAGGATATCAAAATAATTATTATAGTTCTTAGTAAACCGCTCATCCAAGTTTACATTATCAGCTACTTTAAAAAAAAACCTAGTATCACTGTAATTATTTGTTTTTGTCCAAATAAATTTTCCATTGTTTTTAAAAGCAAAATAATCTCTAAACGTAAAGCTGTATTATCTAAAATTTCAAGTTCGCAATAACATTTTATTTATCTTTAAATAAAAATGTTGAGCATGTTTTTAAAGCGATACATTTTTATAATCTACAACGAAATCTTTTATTTCAAAGAAATTTAATTTTAATCAATCAATTGTACATTCAGTTCTAGGTCACTAGTACCAAAAATACACTGCTGACAACTTAATAAATCTATATTTTTCATAAATAACTAAGGTATTCAAACATTGATTACGTAATAGTTCGTTCGTATGTCAAAGTTAGAAAGTCACGGAGTTATTAAATATTTATAAGATTGTTATTTATACAGGGTGCTTGATTTATAATGTCCATCTGAAATATTAAAGATACAAGAAAAAATTAAATATAAGACTTGTCTAATAGAACTATATTTTAAGGGCTTCTAAATATTTAAGTTTAGTTTTTTTTATGGAACCCTCCGTATATTTTACGGAATTAATGAGGTCCTTCATAAATTTTTTTAAGTTATTAATTTTAATGTTTAATGTTTATGGGGTAGATGGCTCAGTGGTATCGAGTCGGCCTGTGGATCTTGAGAACCCTGGTTCGATCCCCACAGCCGACAAACAATTTTCACCAATTTAAAAATCAACCCCTGTGGCTCCCTCTCCACTAATATCTTTGAGGGCCGTGATTTGACGGCTGGTAACCGCACTTCACGCGACAAAATATATCACTTACCGAGATCTGCTTAGGCAGAGTGCCACACTCAGTAATGGGTAAAAGGCGTGATGATATATTTATTTTATTTATTTTATATATTAAATAAATAAATATATCATCACGCCTTTGACGCATTACTGAGTGTGGCACTCTGCTTAAGCAGATCTCGGTAAGTGATATATTTTCGCGTGAAGTGCGGTTACCAACCGTCAAATCACGACCCTCAAAGATATTAGTGGTGGGTAATTTAAATTGGTGAAAATGATTATTACATTTCTTAAAACTAGTTTTTCTACGATTGCTATGAAAAGTTGACAATTACGCTCTCATTTGTCATCGAAAAGTTGACGTTTTTCTGTGGAACAATCGAAAAATATCTTTTTGCTCATCTCTAATGGCAACGCGCGAAAAATATATTAAATACGCGCTTATTTCAATAGTTACCAGGGATACAAACAAAATAGAAACTTGTCATATTGACAGTTGACAGAATGAATTTATTTTCAGTACGTATACGTTTTTTAATAATTTTAAGATGCAATCGTAGAAAAAACTATGTGTGTATCACGAGCGTAAAGTGTCTTTGTTCCTCTTACACTATTACAGCTCTCGCTGCAATTACCGTGCTCGAGTAACAAAGATTCACTTTACGCTCTTAATACACAAATAACTATAGTTTTTTAATTATAGTTTTTTTTTAATTTTCTTCATAACTTTCTGTTTGTGCTTTTAGATTATGTTACGACTTTTAGCAGTTCTGTCAAAGTACAGTCTCTTTAGAAAGTATAAATGTTACAAGATTTGAAATATTTCGTTTTTATAACTTATAACGTAAAGGCCTTATATCATATATATAAATAAAAAATATGTTCATATTTGTTTATTTGCGACTATAGAAATTTCTGAAATTGTTTGTATTAAATGTATGAATGAAAAGTTTTATATTTTTGGATTGTTTAATTCTAAACAATTAAAAATTAGCTATTCTTTAACAATGATTAAAAAAAATATATATTTTTGAGAAAGGGGCCCCCCAATAAAAATCAATCATCCTGTATAAAACTGCAATAATTTAGTCAATTTTAAATCGTACTTAAAGATATAAATAAATTTGTAGTTAACACATTAATTACATTCGACTCACAACAAAAAAAAGTATTTTTTTATTCCCATCAATATAACTGCTTGTAAGTATCATATCACATGCTGGTACCTCGACATCACGTGTCACGTTGATTGTCATTTGTCCGACATAAGGTCGTGCGTGTTTTGTTAATCTGACGTCACTACCTATCATGTCTTTTATTTTGTTTGTATGTTAGGGGTAGTATGTAAATGTGCTGTCGAAAAATGTATATATTTATGAGGTAGAAACACGCAGATCCTGATAAGGGTTTGATTTGTACTTTTGGGGGATGTAATTACGGGAATTAATTAGTTTTTATTAAGACTGAGGCGAATTTATAGTTCTGATTAATTATATATGATGAAATTAAAGGCATATTTTGAATATATTACGTCCCAAGAAATTATTGGAATGAAAAAAGGACATTTTCTTTAATTCCAGTCATTTGTGACATTAAAATATAATCTCTTCCGTAATGCGTAATGATATATTTATTTATTTTATTTGTCTAGTAACTTAAAAAAAAATAAAATAAATATATCATCACACCTTTTACCCATTACTGGATGTGGCACTCTGTTGTAGCACATTTCGATTAGTGATATATTTCTTCGCATGGAATAAGATTATTAGTCGTCAAATTACAGCCCCAATAGATATTAGTGGAGAGAAACCCATCAGGGTAATTTTAAATTGGTGAAAATTGTTTGTCGGCTGTGGGAACCGAACCTGGGTCCTCAAATCTATAGGATGACTTGATACCACTGAGCCACCTACCCCATAACTTTTTATCAGATAACAAATAAAAATAAATAAATAAATATATCATCACGACATTTACTCATTACTGGGTGTGGCACTCTGCCTAAGCAGATCTCGGTAAGTAAATAAATAAAATAAATATATCATCACGCCTTTTACCCATTACTGGGTGTGGCACTCTGCCTAAGCAGATCTCGGTAAGTGATATATTTTGTCTCGTGAAATGCGGTTACCAGCCGTCAAATCACGGCCCTCAAAGATATTAGTGGAGAGGGAGCCACAGGGATAGATTTTTAAATTGGTGAAAATTGTTTGTCGGCTGTGGGGATCGAACCAGGGTTCTCAAGATCCACAGGCCGACTCGATACCACTGAGCCACCTACCCCATAATCTCGGTAAGTGATATATTTATGCGCGTGAACAGCCGACAAATCACGGCCCTTAAAGATATTAGTGGAGGGGGAGCCACAGGGATAGATTTAATTGTTTGTCGGCTGTGGGGATTGAACCAGGGTTCTCAAGATCCACAGGTCGCCTCGATACCACTGAGCCACCTACCCCATAAGATAACAATAATGATATATTTAAACAGTATATTTGTGCTTTCAATTTTGTCTATATGTAAATTTTATTTCAATATAAGTGAGAATTAAACCCGGATGTCTCAATCTACTAATATTATCTATCAGTACGGTGGTGTGGATAGCAATACGGAATTCGAATCTCACTTGAGCTTAAAATTATATGAACTACTACACTGCGGCTCGATGAGTGCGGACCCTGTACTGTAATTGGGTTTAAATTCCTGTTGTACAGCCTAACATTATTAAATAAATAAAATCATACTAAAGTAGAGCAAGTGTTAAATATTTGGGATGATCGAGACACAGAAACACACCGATTACAATGACATAAGACAACATTTATTGAACTGAATGACAACTAAAAAACATATTTTACACCAATACAAAAACAATAGTTTCAACGCAAACTGTTTGGGAGATATAATTAAATAAACTTAGCGCGAAGTCATCGCATCTGCTTGGCATAAATAGTTCGTTTGAATTGTCTGTTATTTCTAACAGCAACTAATTTTATATAACTTTAATAAAAGATTTATAATAAAATAGATGCGCTAGAATTAAATACCAAAATATTTGTCAAAAGTACCCATAAAAACCGTAGGATTTATTTCTATACAATTGATATAGAATGATTGTTTATTGGTAATGTTGTAATGATTAATTTGTTGATTGTTTTAGTATCATCGAGCAGTCAAACAGTACCTGTCGAATTACAAAGACTGCATACGAAGTCTAAGAGTTTACAACAGAATCAAACTATTATATCTTCACGAATAGACACACTCAAACTACAGCTGGAAAACTTCACCAAAGATGTAAGTAACACTACATCTTATACCACGACAAACAAGGTGGCAACAACCCTTCAAACAATTAGTAAATTCATCCCCTAGCACTACTAACAACATAAATAAATATATCATCACGCCTTTTATCCATTACTGGTTGTGGCACTCTGCCGTAAGCAGATCTCAGTAAATGATATATTTCTTCGCGTGAACCAGCCGTTAAATCATGCCCTCCCTAAGATGTTAGTAGAGGGGGAGCTACAGGGATAGATTTAACGTGGTGAAAGTTGAAACCAGGGTTTCAATTCCACAGCCACCTACCCCATTCATAATCATAATAATAACATTTAATTAAATGTGTAAAAAAGTAATAAGAAAATTTGAGAAGAATGTTTGTCAAATATTTCGAAAACACTTAAATTCAATATTTATTCTAAAGCATTTTAAAAGCAATTTATTATTTTTGTTACGTTTAAATTTTTACTCTCGGTAAGTGATATATTTCTTCGCGTAAAGTCCGGTTACCAGTCGTCAAATCACGGCCCCCAAAGATGTTAGTGGAGGGGAGCCACAGCGGTAGATTTAAATTGGTGAAAATTGTTTGTGGGCTATGGGTATCGAACCAGGATTCTCAAGATCCACAGGCCGACTTGGTATCACTGAGCCACCTACCCCATAAACAACAACATCTTCTGTAGATAACACAATTTATTCTGACAATTAATAAATCGTTTAAATAGGCGCGGTGGCCGAGCGTGTTAAGGCACATCTCTTAGCATACTGTGACGTCACCCGAACCAAGGTTCGTCGGTTCGAATCCGCCTGCCGACAATGTGTGATTTGTCGTAAAATATAAAAAATACAGTTTCATGTATTTATCACACTCGGGCGCTATGAGCTAGTCACTTATACGCCTTAAATAATCTGACTAAAGAAACCGGCAGTACGGCAGTGTAAAAACTGCGGCTCGGTGTGTCCGGCCCCTATGTTCCGAAACGGAATGATGGGACTCATTATTTAAATATAAATGTAATAATTTCCTACCTTATTATGTTGACAACAACTGGATTTCATGTCCCGTTGACAACCTGCAAATTAAAAACCATATATTAGTATTCAAATAAAACAGTTTCAAAATTAAATTAAATTATAAATAATAATTATAATCACAGACAACCGCAGCTTAGTTGGTTTAAAGCATATCCTGGTGTGGATAGCGATATGGAATTCGAATCTCACTCAAGCTAAAAATTATATGAACTACTACACTGCGGCTCGGTGAGTGCGGACCCTGTACTGTAATTGGGATTAAGTTCCTGTTGTACAGCGTAACGTAAATAAATATTCCAGTTTTTCTCTTTATAATTTACTTTAAAAAATTCTAATTAAATAATTGCTACAAATATGACAAGTGCTGAAATGTTGTGTTTGTTTACAGGTAACAGATGTTCAAGCAAGTCTAACTAAGATTCAAGAAAAGCTGCACAGTATTCCTGACCATGTAAACGTACCTCAACAATTACAAGATGTCTCAGCATCAATAGCCAACTTAGGAAGTCAAATTAAAGATATTACTACAACTGTTGCTTCTTTGAAATCAGCTAAAGAACAGCTGGAGACTAACAGCAATGCCCTTGTACTAAATGTTACTAGTTTAAGAGTAAGTATACTTTAATAGCATAGCGCAAGAACGCTAGAAATGCAAATTTTAATCAATCTTAGATATTCCAAAAGCACTCAAAGATGCACTCTTACAAAAATATCAACCTTTTTAAAACTCATATCACTAACAAAATATAAATAAAATAAATAAATATATCATCACGCCTTTTACCCATTGCTGGGTGTGGTACTTTGCCTAAGCAGATCTCGGTAAGTGATATATTAAAATAAATAAGGTATAGTTTATGTCAGATGAGATAGAAAGTTGCATATTACGAGCTCAATTAAAATAGCTATTTGTGTATCTGGAGCTGAAAGTAGTCTATTACCGACAGCAACAACCATGTAAGAATAACAAAGACACTTTCTGTTCGAGGTGAACACATCATTTTTTATACAACCATTTCATCATCATCTGTGGCACTACAGCCCAAATCGGGCCTGGGCCTACCGGACACACCGAGCCGCAGTTTTTACACTGCCGTACTGCCGGTTTTCGTAGTCAAATGCTACATTATTTAAGACGTATAAGTGACTAGCTTATAGCGCCCGAGTGTGATAAATACATGTAGCTGTATTTTATATTTTACGACAAATCATACATTGTCGACAGGCGGATTCGAACTGACGAACCATGGCTCGGGTGACGTCACAGTATGTTAAGAGATGTGCCAATACGCTCGGCCACCGCGCCTGCATACCATTTAGAAATGCTTAAAATAGTTATTTATGATACTAGGACGAAAAATACAGTTTTTCGTACGGATACAAGCCTTATGAGTACGAAAAACTTTTTCGTCCGCGTATCATACATTTTTTTTTAAATTTTTTATTCAGATATTATTTTAGCAGTCGCAAAGTACTTTTACGGACTATAAAATAACCATCACCTAACAACCAAAGCAAACATTAATATTTAACTGAACAAATTGTCCCTTTTAATAAATAAATATATCATCACGCCTTTTACCCATTACTGGGTGGTGGCACTCTGCCTAAGCAGATCTCGGTAAGTCATATATTTCTACGCGTGAAGTGCGGTTAGCAGCCGTCAAATCACGGCCCCCAAAGATGTTAGTGGAGAAGGAGCCACAGAGGTATATTTAATTTGGTGAAAATTGTTTGTCGGCTGTGGGGATCGAACCAGGGTTCTCAAGATCCACAGGGCCGACTCGATACCACTGAGCCACCTACGCCATAAATTAAATTATGGGATTATTAAATTGTATGCAGAGAAAACAATGTATTTATTGATAAAACATTGATTGATTCTTACAGCAATCAGTGATGAATCTGCAGAATGCAACTCAAGTACCTGCTGCCGTCAACACCGAAAAAGTCGCAGAAATCAAAAACATGCAAAAAGCAATTGACGGAATTAAAAATAATATTACTACCATCAACTCGACTTTATCTAATAATATTATTTGGATTCGTGAAGATTTGAAAAAGAATAATGTAAGTATAGAGAAGAATATTGTTAGAAGAGTTGGTGTGATGTGTATGAAATGAATTATAAATGTAGATGAAGTAAAATATTGGCGAAAGTTTGAGGGATTTGTTTTAAGCATTTTTTTTTAGAACAGATGACTGTCTTATAATTTGCTTGAAGAATTTTTTTATTATGGGTGTGAAATTGCGTATATGTTTTAAGAATAGATGAACAATTATGATGGGTGCAAGAATTATGAATGTGGTTGAGGTGTGAGTCTTCTAAATACTTAATAATGATTGTTTTTAGAAAAATATCGAGAGTATATCCAATGTGGGCCAAAACATGAGCGCAAGAGTAACAACGTTAGAGGGAATTTGCAGCAAAACCTCATCAGACCAAATTACTTTAAGTACCAACGTTAAAGGTTTAACAGATGAGGTATGAATATATTTTACTTAACTATCAATTGAATTAGGATTATGTGATAGTGTAATAAGGGCTTTTAGATAGTGCAGCTATAAACAAATGAATTATTAATGAATAAAAATAGACGGATTAACATTTGTTACAGATTCCGTTTTCGTATACTTATGAATACGATTTTGAAGTTTCTTATGAAGTCATGCTATTTTTAAAACAAGTTATTTGTAAAGGAATCACTTATACTTAAATTAATTAACTGTACTCTGCTAAAAACCAACACCAACTAGTTATTCATTAAAGAAACGCACATAATTTATTACTTTAATTTATTTCAAATAAAAAAACAGACAATAAAAGAGATATCTAAATAAATATGATTGAAATAAATCAATATAAATCATTAAAAATATATTCAACACTGGCACGACACAACAACAGCCTCTGGAAACTTTTATTTAAAAGTTAGTATGTGTGTTTCTCACGATTCACTTTAGGAACTGTCGTTAAAAAATAAAGATCCCATTTTATTTTCTACCTATCAAACTTACTACTTTATTTTCATATATAATATAACAAGTAGTATGAAAATTGCTGAAAATATTTTGACATAAATTATGAGTTGTTATGGAAATGGAAACATAACGAGTGCGAAGCACGAGTTGTGTTTCCTATTTCCGTAACAACGAATGTATATTTATGTCAAAATATTATCTGTCAATTTTCATACTACGAGTTGTATTCGGCTTGAGAATTTACAAAACAAGAGTTAATTAACAAGAATAGTTAGGTATTTATTTGCACATTATTAATTAGGTATTACAGTGATGAAAATTTTTAATATTAAATGTACACTGAAAAAATGTAGAATTAACGTTTATGAAAATATTGAAAATATCATTTATTTTATTCGTAACCAAGGATATTATTAACAGTGGTATTTCCGTTATCAATTGCACCAGCGATGAATTTCCGACGAAATGTACATTTCATTGGTTCATTTTCAAACAAATTCGTGATCCTATTGGTTGACAGTGACGTGTAGTGAATTCTCAAGGAAATACTTCAAATAAATATGGTAGAAAATTTAATTCTGTGTAGCATTTTCGTGTAAAATAATTTAGAATTGTTTGATAGAGAAAAATAAATATTGGCGGTCAATATCACTTAACACGCTTATATCTAGGCATGGCTTCACAGATTCTTCACAAAGCTGCTACTAAATTTTAGAGACTAATTAAATATATTTGTTGTACTAAAGCCAGTATTTTTAACTGCGTAGTGTATCGTAGGAAGGTAAAAGACTAGAGTTATTTTTGATAATATTTTGACTAGAAACTAGACAAATAGAATATAGCTTTTAGATTTCGTTAGCGTTAATCTCTGTTGAGATGCGAATAAAAAAACAAATATTGTTAGATCTCGTTTCACGTAAGAATACCGTAATTTGAAATGCATTCAATAAATTTATTAGATTCTTCCTGCATTAAACATTCTTATCCTAGTATCCAATTATAAAAATATAAAGTAAACACTTGGCTATGTTTCATAAAATTCAGCCTCCAAGTCACCTTATGAGGGCATCGTCAGAGGCTGGCCAGCACAGTTAGTAACCATAGACGAGTTTCGCTCTTATTAGAGCTCATCAGTATGGTATAACTCACTTCTTCACCTAGAACAAAGTTCACGTGAAGAAGCTGGTGACGAAGAACTGTGCCAGCAGAGAATAAGATCTCTAACAAACTGGTAAGATGACATGAGAAGTTCTGTGGAACTGGTCATGCCATCTACCGAAAAAAAGGGAAAGCTACGCAATAGCAATTTAAATAACAACAAAGACAAAATTAATTGTCATTCAACACTTGGTGAAACAAGGTTTAATAAAAATATAAAGTAAACACTTGGCTATGTTTCACAAAATCGTCACCAGCTTCTTCACATGAACTTTGTTCTAGGTGAAGAAGTGAGTTATACCATACTGATGAGCTCTAATAAGAGCGAAACGTGTCTATGGTTACTAACTGTGCTGGCCAGCCTCTGACGATGCCCGCATAAGGTGACTTGGAGGCTGAATTTTGTGAAACATAGCCAAGTGTTTATTTTATATTTTTATTAAATCTTGTTTCACCAAGTGTTGAATGACAATTAATTTTGTCTTTGTTGTTATTCTTCCAATTATATCTATATATTTATCCTTACTACTAGGGATATATTTCTTTGCATGAAGTGCAGTTACTATGGTCAAATTACGGCTTCCAAAGATATCAGTGAAGAGGGAGCCTCAGGGGTAGTTTTAATGTGGTGAAAATTGTTTGTCCGATTTTAAAGTTATTCCAAATCACTTTCCGAAAGAAAAATTACTTTTTCGTAACACATGCACAAAAAACACGGTCTTATTCCCTAATTTTAGAAAGAGAAACACTGCTTTTCTCCCCTAGGGAGAGAAACATTATGTTTCTCTCCCTAGAGACTACGATTATTAGCTGTTTGCGGTGTTTCTTAGGTAACTAGTTACACAACCCATATTTGACATTTGTCCCGATAAGACAGAAATTTTTGTGCACTTGTTACGAAAAGTATAATATGCTTCACGGGAGGGCGCGATTATCCCTTGTGTAAAGTTGGCAAACCTCGACTTCGGCCCTCGCTTACGTCTCGGTTTGCAAACTTCACACGCGGTAATAATCGCTTGATGCATAACATACTATTTTGAGAATATGTTTTAGCTTAAATTGACTAATTTAAAATTCAGGATTAGCTTGCATTAAAGTTTCAAATTGACTGTATTTTTACGTTGAACGGTGTTAAACTACTGCTGTCTTACGTACATGGATATATTAACAACATTTTTCGTTCTAGTTACAATCACTATCCTTGAACGTTCAAAACCACTCGTCACATCTAACCGAGCTCCAATCGCAAATCTACCAACTAAATCAAAACAACAGCGAATTAGCAAGTGCCATCGGCACCATCAACCACTCCCTCGATTACAACAAAGCATACACTCAAGTCCAAGACAACTTCCACGATCGAGACATCGCCAAGACTAAGATAGAACCTCCGTCCTCCACGGTGATGCAGGAAAACGTCACGCCGACACAACTAACAGGCAAAGATAAGAGTCCTACGGGGAAGCCAGCCATTTTGACGACATAGAACTGTGAATTGTAAAATTTGTGTTGTAGGTAGAAAATTTTTGCGTCCATCCACTGAGTGGAGTGAATAAATAAGTGTAGTACAACTTTCAACTCATTCTAGAGCTGTGACGATCGTTTTTTCCACATTAAATATTGTAAATATTTTTAGAAAACAACATTTTATTGGTCCTTGCTAGGCGACGGCTATTAACACCGATTAATGATTCTACATCATTAAGAATAAATTGTAACCAAAATGATTTTTATTGTTAACAAATATTACCTTTTAAGTACATTTTATGAAGCTCTTAATGATCTGTCATTATGTTATACAGCTACAGATATCGGTAAAGAATAAAAAATGAAAATAACACAAAATTGCTAAAAAAGATTATTCTGTCCATAGAATACTGAAATTGTGAGTATTTATAAAGTAATTAAGAAATAGAAAGCATATAAGATAATGATTGAGAATTATTTTACAACTATCAAACGATTGTAAATTATTTTTAATTGTTATTTTAAAATAATCGGTTATTGATAGAGTGGCCGTAAATATAACAAAGTTGTCACAGCTCAAAGTTTGAACGTTTGAGTTCATCTTTTAGAATTCAATCAGGTGTAAACGAAACTTTACACAATATACAGTTCACACCAAATAGAAAGAGCGTTGAAATGAAACGATAATCATTCTGTATGGTTCATATTACCTTATTATTTATTTATTTAAGCATTTTAAGCGTGCCAATGTTGAGCAAATAGTCATTTATAAAAAATAAATTCCCTATAAAATATAAATTAATTTCAGCATTTAACATTGTACTGTGATTTAGAATGTGTCAATAATCCTTATAAAATAAATAATAAACATTTATTATTGATCATTTCTCCATAAATTAGTAGTGATGTGAATTTATTACTTAGTAAATTAAATATTTATCAATACAAATTCTAATTACATTTTTCGATAATAATAAATCTTTCTCTACATAGTCATTTCAGTTTCCAAAAAATTGTAATTTCTCTAAATAATATTCTCAATTTTGTATAAAATTGTAGTTATCTTCTAAATGAAATGATTATGTAAAAAGGGCTTTAGGAGGTAGATTTTACAATCTTACTCACATCACTAATTAAAAGCACATCGAAATGATTGTGTAATCAATAGAAAACATGAAATAAAGTACAATAATTATGTTTTTGCACACTTCATTGCAATATGTTACACCTATTTTTCTAGTTCGTAATATTAATTTGTACATAATAGTACTAAGAATAAATCAACAAATATATTTATTGTGGTATGACTCCCAATTTCTTCCCAGTTGTAATGAAAGCTTCACATGCTCGATCAATTTCCTCGTCAGTGTGGGCAGCAGAGATTTGAACCCGGATCCGAGCTTTTTCTTTCGGTACAACCGGGTAGCTGAACCCGATGACGTATATTCCTTTAGCTAACATTTCTTCAGCGAAGAGATTTGCCAATTTAGCGTCACCTAGCATTACTGGACAAATTGGGTGATTTTCACCCGAAATTGTAAAGCCGGCTTTTGTCATTCTATCTCGGAATCTTTTTGTGTTTGTCATGACTCGCTCTGTAAGCGAGCTCGACTTTGATAACATATCGATCACCTACAATAATATCACTAATTAATATTTACAGTATTTCAAAAATTATTTTTGACTCAGACATAAACTGAAGATGAAACCAACTTGTATGAAAGAAATTATTAATGCGGATGAATCTAATGAATATTTACTTTAATTCCTACAGCGACGACAGCTGGTGGCAAAGAATTCGAAAATAAATACGGCCGAGATCTCTGTCTTAAAATATCAACCAATTCCTTTGGTCCTGTCGTATACCCTCCAGAAGCACCTCCTAGGGCTTTACCCAAAGTTGAATTAATTATATCGACGCTTCCCAACATATTATAATATTCTTCTGTCCCTCTGCAATAATTCCAAGTTATTTTTCTGCTTCTTTACGTATTTTTGTATCATTTTACCTTCCAGTTTTTCCGAAAAATCCAGTCGCATGACAATCATCAACAAAAGTAAGAGCTTTATATTTTTTAGCTAATTTAATTATATCAGGTAAGGGGGCTACATTTCCATCCATGGAAAATACACCATCAGTGACTATTAACTTTAGTCGAGAATCTTGATTTTCTGCCAACAATTTCTCGAGAACTATAATCACAATTATGATAAAAAATTTGAGAAAAGTCACGTACATATGTAGATTAGATTGTACCTTCCATGTTGCGATGTTTATACCTAAATTTCTTTGCTTTACAAAGTCGAATTCCGTCGATAATCGAAGCGTGATTTAATTCATCGGAGAAGATGGCATCTTCAGGAGTTAGCATTGCTTCGAAAAGTCCTGCATTTGCATCGAAACACGATGCGTACAAAATTGTATCTTCCCTCTCATGGAATTTAGATATTTTTTCTTCTAACTCCTATTAGATATATATTATAATAGTTATATTATTTTTAATAATATTTTACGTACTTTGTGGATATTTTGAGTACCGCAAATGAATCGAACTGAGCTCAAACCAGCACCGTAATTTTTTAAAGTATCTGTAGCAGCTGCTACTACATCTTCGTTGTTCTAAAAAGTTTATTTTATTCATAAATAATATTTTTGCAAATGTTACACATCTTACGGAAAGTCCAAGATAGTTATTGGCACAGAAATTTAATATTTTATCCTGTCTTCCTTGGACAGTAATGGACATATGTTGTGGAGAAGTAATAAGTCGTTCACTTTTCCAAGTTCCAGCTTTTTTAATTGATTCAATTTCAGTTTGTAAAACGCTTCGTAATAATTGACTAGCATTTTCTTGATACAATCTTTGTTGGCTCTTTGTAATAGCCCTAAGAATTGCTTAAATAATTTTAAGATAAAAATTGTTTAATCAAATAATTGTAAAATAATTACCTGTTAAAATTGCTTGTTTATTTGAGACAAACATATTAATTTTACTCGAGAACAGTTAGAGTACCTACTGACTTATTTTACAGGTAGTAAATATTAATAACTTTAGTAGAATCGAAAGGTGTATTGGCCTTGATAATACAAAACCTGTTTCCTAAATTATTATGCGTTTCTTATTACGTATTTCAATGTCAAAGTGACAATAAAAATTAAAACAATAGAATAAAAAACGATTTCGAGGGGGAGAAATAAACTGGCTTGTATGAAAGGAATTATGAATGTAGATGAAGCATGGTGCGGCAAGAGTGTTTATTGAAGATTAATTGCTACTTCATTTGATGCGACATAGCGAGATAATATGTAGTGTATTATTTTGTTTATAAGTCATCTTTCCAAAAATTTCACAAATGAAATTTAAATCTGATAAATAAATGTTCAAAGAATATTTGAAGGATTTCGTGCCACCGAATTTGATGAAACATAGTATGATATTAAATATGCATTTCTTACTATTTATTCCCTTTATTTTCAGCAATTAAAATAACATAATTTGCAGTAATTTATATAACTATAAAATATAATAAAACACCGTAAAATCATAAAAGAATTACATGATGTATAAAATAATTTATTAGACTGGTGAATATGGTTTGATCAAATTTTCCGAAAAGTTTCTTACATGTTCAACACCTCGGACTTCTTGTTCAAGAAGAGGAAGTTTAGTTACATGAAAATCTTCATATAGATCGTTTATTTGATCCAAGTATTTTTCTTGAACTTTATATCGTGCTGAACACATCTTACAAGGTTGATCACTTTCAGTTTTAAATAAAAGTTGGTTTACAACAATATTATGAGTATCAATTCCGCATTTTGTTAGCTCTTGGACTAGACGTTCTGTTTCGTAGAGTGATAAAAATTCTGCTATACATACACAAACAAATGTAGTTTGTTCCTGAAATATTCTCAAAATTATTCCCTCCTTAAGATCAGTTTGATTTTAGTCTTACCGGGTTTCTAAACTGTTCATTAACTTGTCTTATAATTGCAAGCATTTCTTCCATTTTAGTTGAAAAAGTTTCGGTGCTAAAATCATTCATGCCCAACATTGAGCTCATTTGTGAAATGAAGGGAGAGATTTTGAGTTTTAAACGTAGTAATTTTCCTAAACCTTTTTCTACAACTTGTGGAAATGATAATAATCGTAAAGTGTGGCCTGTGGGAGCTGTATCAAATACTACTACGTTGAAATTCATACTTTTAACTAACCTAGAAATTAATTATTTTAAAATTGTTTGGAATGTTTAAAGTGTAAATTTGAACGTACTTCATAACTTCTGCATAGCTCATAGCTTCATCAATTCCAGGAAACGCTCCAACAATTTCTTGCATTATGCCTTTACTGAGTTTCATAGCTTCTGTGTCATTGTCAAAATATTCTTCAGGTAATTCATTAAAACCTACATTGGGATCAATTTCCATAGCAAATAAATTTTGGAAGCCTTTGACTTTTGTTGGAACTTTCGAGAATTTTTGGTCGAAGGCATCTGATATATTATGAGCAGGATCAGTTGATATAATAAGAACAGATTCTCGTACTTTTGATAGCTGTACCGCTAAACTACAACTGTTTTTTTAAGTGTTAATAAAATTGATTAATTAGTGTGTCATCATTTATATTTATTACCTACAGGTCGTTTTGCCCACACCTCCTTTACCACCCACAAATACCCATTTTAATGATTTCTGATCAATTATATTTTTTAACGAAGGGTCTAGTGGTTCAAATTCTGACATTTTTTCAAAATTTCACGTGTAATATCTCTAAAAATATGACCTGTCAATTTCTGTGCAAACAAAATTCAGAGCAGCCACTACTATGGCACGAAATAACCAAGAGATGTTACTAGATTTAGGGGATTACCATAGAAACCGCGAACACAAACTAATTTAAAAACATCATTAATAATCATGAGCATAATATTGTTGTTTATTGTTTTTATATCATGCGTAAACTGCGTATTTATAGAATTCCAATCATACAGTGATCCAAATGTATGTAATAAAAGTGAAATATTTAATGTTAATCTATTAAAATGCCAAATTTGCGACGCCAGTAAGAATTTAATACCTTCATACAACAGTATGTATTGAACCAGGTAAATACACCTATACAAATTACTAATTAATACAGTATTGTAGAAGAAAACTGCGTTTGTAATGAAAAAAGTCGGCCAATTTATGATGCTTCCACTAAATTATCAACACCTCGTTGCGAAAAATGCAGAATTGATTCAATCTTTTCCAACTATATAAACAATTGTATTAAATGTACCAACGGTTTTATCAAAACTAATAATGTAACGTATTGCAAACCATGCAGAGACAACGAAATAATGGTACAACAATTTACAAATGGTACATTTTTAAGCCAAACTCGTTGTATTCCTTGTACAAATGGAATGATTCCATCAAAAGATAGAACAAGATGTGTTCCTTGCCCAATTTTCAATCCTGTTATTAGCAACGGGACACTTATGTGCATCTGTGATTATAAAAGTGTATTGATTGGGAATGTTTGCATTCCGAAAAATGTTTTTCCTGAATTTTCCAACATTAAAAATAAATATTTTCTGCAATATTATACAGGCGAACGAACCGAATCAAGACTATTTGATACACTATTAAAATTAAATATTTATTTATGCAAAGTAAGTAATAGGAGAGCTATCTGGTGATTATATAAACAAATTTGTTATTTTACCGTTTCATTTCGAGTATAACGGCTTGTTTGTTTAACTTAGAAAATACCTTAAATTAAATTTTAAAATACAAAACAAACCTTTAGTAGAAAACCAAGACATATTCTTGCTTCTATTCCATAGTTAGGGCACTTTTTCACTCATTCACTAACACTACACAGATTCATAAACACATACACAATACTTTTACAACTTTTAGCACTATATTAAACTCATTTTTAATATTTAAATTCGCGATTTAACTACTAATTCATGTCAACTGTAACTGCGAAATGATTTTAATGTTTTAGAACCTATAGAAAATTAAATTTCGTTCTAAAACTTATTTAAAATGGTCGGAACTGCTGCCCGATACAGCATTGAAACAGTAATGAACAGACTTGTTTAATTATGTGGTACCTACATAATTTATTTGATACCTATTAAAAATATTATTAAAGTAATTGTATTTATGCAATATCTTTTTAAGAGTTATTATTATATTATCATTTAGTTTAAACAAATTAAATGAATTTGAATTACTTTAAATTACATTAACTAAACATTAGGTATAAATTTAGAACCTCAAAACAATCCAAAAGTTCTTTTGTGTAGAGGTTTGTTCGCAAATTCTTCGTTTAAGAGCTCGTACATACAAATCATGAGAATTTTGGGTTGAACCAGTTCAAAAATCGAAAATTATTAAAATGTGGTTCTATATAATTCAGACCACGAGAAATCGAATGGCGCAAGGCGCATCTTCATATCTATTTTAGTTTTTGAGTTACAGTGATTTTTGAAGCTCAACTTTGAAAGTCCATAACTCAAAAACTAAAAGAGATATTGAAATGCGGTTTGAACGAGTGTATTTCTCGTGCGCTACTTAACTTGTACCGGTATTTTGAAAATTTTGAAAATTTTTCAATTTTTTTCAAAATTTTTCTTCCTCAATATTTCAAAAAGTAAAAATCTGAAAACACCAATGAATTTATCTCGTAAAAATACGTAGATATGCAAATTTTTACAACAAAATTCACACGGGTACATTTTTTATTACAAAAAAACGAAAAATGGCAAACAATCGTAAAAACACCAAGGGGTACCCCTTAAGAAATCTTCAAAAAACGGCCATTTTCGATTTTCTGTAATAAAAAATGTATCCGATCGAACAAAGAATCACTTTACGCTCTTAATACACAAATAACTTATAGTCTAATGAAATATTTTTTAGTTGCAAAATGCGACTGCCTGCCAAATTTTAGCAAACCTATGTACTTTAACTTTATATAACTATTATGAAAATTCTCCTTGTAATATTTGGCTGGAATCCAGATATTCTCTTAATCCCAACCTGGACAATTTAAACAATTTGCCTTGGTTAATCTACAGAGAAGCTGAAGCCAATATTGTACTCAACAGGAAGAAGATTTCTGTGCAATATTCTTTAAATCCATCATTATCGGTAATTTTATATTTATCAGACAATCCTATTGTAGTTTCGCTTCATCCACATTCATAATTCCTTTCATACAAGCTCGTTTATTCTTTCCACCCTCAATTACACCAATATTTACTTGTTTCATAAATTTGCAAAATAAATTATTTTATAAATATATATTTTTCAAAAAGATCTAATTAATAATAATATTAAATAAATAGAAGGCTTCAGAATCCAATATGTTTTTTTAGCCCTTTTAAAATACAAATACAATAATTATAACGTAAAATTAATAAATTTATCGTAATGTCAAACAAACCTTAAGAAAAACGTAAAATATAAAACAGCTATTTGTAAAATGTCAATAATAATAACAAAAAAATGGGGTAGGTGGCTCAGTGGTATCGAGTCGGCCTGTGGATCTTGAGAACCCTGGTTCGATCCCCACAGCCGACAAACAATTTTCACCAATTTTTAAAAAAATCTACCCCTGTGGCTCCTCCACCACTAATATCTTTGGAGGCCGTGATTTGACGGCTGGTAACCGCACTTCACGCGAAAAAATATATCACTTACCGAGATCTGCTTAGGCAGAGTGCCACACCCAGTGATGGGTAAAAGGCGTGATGATATATTTATTTTATATTTTATATTTTTTTTAAAAAGATACATATGAAGCCTTCTATTTATTTAATACTAAATTATTTTATAATATTTAATATTTTAGAGAAGTAAATTAAATGTAACCGCTGTGATTTTTAACCTGGATGGCTCTATAAAAAAAGTTACAAATCTATTGGGTAGCGATTTAAATTTATGTCCAAATTTGAATTATATCAAAGATGAAGGTTTACGCTTCGGAATAAATTATGAATATACCTGCAAAATTGATGCCAAACAATTATTTGAAGAAAAAAATACTGAATTTCTTGTGCCATATTTACAGTACTATGAGAATAGTACAAGTATGCTTTATGCTATTCCAGTACTTATTCGAAATTTAGTACAATACAAAAATGATGTAAGTATAACATTTATACAGAATTTAATTCTACTTCTTAATCTTAGTTTACTTATTTAGTTACTTTTATAGTTATTTACACTTAGTAAATTAATTTTTACGGGCGAGCTGGAAAATCAGTGAATCCAGTCAAGATTAATTGAAATCGTGCCGTGTACAATGTATTATTTCGATCTTTACAGTGTTTTCTAATTTTTATTAGTTTTATAAAAAGATACATTACATTTTGTAATGAAAGGTTGTTGGCCGTAAAACAAGTTGTCATGGTGTTGTGATCGAACAAATACTGTCGTGTCAACAGTTTCGTGAATTCTAGAAATAATTTGAAATAATGGATTGAATGTCCGACGAAGATTTCGAAGGGGATTTTCTTGCAGTTCAAGAAAATATACAATATATTGCAGATACTGCAAGTTATAACTTTTAATTAGTTTTTTTACGAGCACAGTAAAATTTTACAGGTCTCTTCTACGAGCATGTAAAATTTTACAGGACTGCGCGCTGCAATTATTCATTTACTTAGTTACTATAAATACCTATAAAGTGTCATTTACATAAAAGGTGTAGATATTTTTGACAAATTATAAAATTAATTTTAATAATAATGAATTATGTAATTGGTAAAACTACAGAATTTAATTCTCTACATTTTTAATTTAAAGTCTTTGCTTATAAATAAATAAAAGCATATCGAATATTTGACAGCAATATCAATGGTATCGAGTCGGCCTGTGGATTTTGAGAACCCTGGTTCGATCCCCACAGCCGACAAACAATTTTCATCAAATTAAATCTACCCCTGTGGCTCTCCCTCCACTAACATCTTTGGGGGCCGTGATTTGACTTCTAGTTTACGCGCATAAATATATCACTTACCGACATCTGTTACGGCAGAGTGCCACACTCAGTAATGGGTAAAAGGCGTGATGATATATTGATGGTATTGAGTCGGACTGTGTATTTGAGAACCCGGGTTCGATTCCCACTACCCCTGTGGCCTCTTCTGCACTAACATCTTTGCGGGGTGTGATTTGACGGCTGGTAACCGCACTTCACGCGAATATATATATTTCTTACCACGATCTGCTACAAAAAAGTGCCACACCCAGTAATGAGTAAAAGGCGTGATGATATATTTATCTTATTCTTTTTCCCGATATATTTCAGGGGGGAGATTCATCTAGTTGGCTTTTGGTTCGACGCTTTTTTATGTTTGATACAATTAGTAGCATCTCTCCCAAATCGAATCAACCCACAATTCTTCGATACATCAAATCAATTCAAATTAGGGTTAAACTACAAGATGGCGACAATAGAGGGTTAATTTACCCTCCACTAATTGTTCTTGAATATGGGGAGATCTCAAAAGAGGATTATGATTCATCGCAAAAAATATATTTTCGTTTTTCTACTCAGTATGAAATAAAAAATAATATTCGTTATCCCATTGAGGTAATTATTACTTAAAACTAGTTTTAAATCATAATTAATAATTTGTTGAATTTTTTCAGATATCTATAGGAGTTCTAAGTGCGATAGTAATCATATATTCCGGAGTTCAAACCTGGTCGCACTCAAAACGCTCCGGAAAAATGACAATAGATTTCTCAACTTTACTCCGAATTATTTTATTTTCTTGTGGCAATTTAGCAAATGCATTTTTCATTGTTTCTTTTGGTGTTAGTGTTCACACTTTCATTTTTTATAAGGGACAAAGCGTTGTTCATTTGTTACTTCCTACAGCTGACCAGGAAAGAATTATTAAAGATTTTATTATTACTGCATTTTTTTTCAAAGTAAGAATAATAGTTGCTGCTATGAGCTCAATTTTGAAGTTAATTTTAATATTTTAAAAAGAGTTATAGTTATTTGTTTTACAAGGGCAGAAAGTGAGACATTTCTTCCCGACATGCTGTTTCATTTCTCAAGGGATATAAAGCACACTTTCTTCACAGAGTATTCATATAATTTTTTTCTTCCCTCTACAAAAGTAAAATAAACTAGAAATAAAAGAAGAAAAAATAAGATTTATGATTGTCTTGCCATTGTTTTTCAGTTGGATATGGCTTTACTTTCTTCTCTAGATATTCTAGAAATTATAGAGAGTTTAGGGATGATAAGTATCATTTTCTTCTCTCAAATGAGTGAAGAAAATTTTATTTTATAACAGGGTTTTGAAAAAAATATACGACCATGAAAAAAAGTAAACTTTTCTGTATTTGTTTCATGTATGGAAAGTACTACTTTCCACACACATAAGAAAGATGAATTTTTTTGATCGAGTAGATAATCGTAGCTATGGATACATGAAAACTGTTAACATTTTATAATAGAAAAACTGACAAAAATGATTTATTTTTTTATTTGATTGTGTCAAAAAAGTGACAATTTTTTCAATTAAATATTAATGTTTGCTTTGGTTGTTAGGTGATGGTCATTTTATCGTCCGTAAAAGTATTTTGCGACTGCTAAAATAATATCTGAATAAAAAAATTCTTTTAAAAAAATGTATGACACGCGGGCGAAAAAGTTTTTTGTACTCATACGGCTTGTATCCGTACGAAAAACTGTATTTTTCGTCCTAGTATCATAAATAACTATTTTAGGTATTTCTAAATTATGTGTTTACTTTGAGTAGAAAGTATCCTTGTCATTCTTGCATGTTTGTTGCTGTCGGTAATAGACTACTTTCAGCTCCAGATACACAAATAACTATTTTAATTGAGCTCGTAATATGCAACTTTCTATCTCATCTGACATGAACTATACCTTATTTATTTTTTCGTAACACATGCACAAGAAACACGTTCTTATTCCCTAATTTTAGAGAGAGAAACACTGCTTTTCTCCCCTAGGGAGAGACACATTATGTTTCTCTCCCTAGGTAGCATGTTTCTCTTCCTAGGTAGGATGTTTCTCTCCCTAGAGACTACGATTATTAGCTGTTTGCGGCGTTTCCTACGTAACTACTTACGTAACCCAAATTTGACATTTGTCCCGATAAGACGGTAATTTTTGTGCACTTGTTACGAAAAGTATAATATGCTTCACGGGATTATCCCTTGTTTCCCTCCCTTGATGCATAACATACATTTGACTAACTACTTATAATTAAGATTGTAGAAATAATACTCCTAATTTGGAATCAAATATCAATTGATATATTTTTAATTGATTGGGAGAGACCAAGGCCACAAGACACAATACCAAGACCAAAAAGATCTGCATCTCCTTTTACACTAACAACAAATTTACAACAATCTGTTAGTATCTGGAGATGTTATTTTATTGCTAATGAATGGAACGAAATTCAAACAACAAGAAAAATTAATTTGTTGGCTCATTTTTTAATCATTACTTTTATATTAAAGGTCAGCAAGTTACTTGCATAATTTTTATACACAATTTTGTTATAAAATACAATAAACAAAATATGATAATAGTACCTAAAATTGGTGGTAAATAATTAATTATTGTTTTTTAGGTTATGGGACTAGAGAATTGGAGTACAGTAGATCCAGAATTACATACAAATATTCCAGATTATTTACAAAATAACCAGCTAAGTTTTATTTGCAGATTTGCTGTAGGAACGTTAGTTTATGTACTAGTTTATTTATTACAAGTAAGACAACTATTTAACACATTAACTGGTAACAGAAGCTCTGTATTTGCCTGTTTTAATAGCAGTGTTTTTGGGTGTTTTAGCTATCTTTAACATGTTAAAACCGTACTCTTACAATACCCAAAAACAAGCTCTGTTTATGGGTGTTTTAAGAGCACGGTTTTAACATGTTAGAGATAGCTAAAACACCCAAATACACTGCTCTTAAAACAGGCAAAAACAGAGCTTGTGCTACCAGCCCCCGTATACCTGTGTCTATTATTTTTCCGAACATAGGAAATTCATGGGGTAGGTGGCTCAGTGGTATCGAGTCGGCTTGTGGATCTTGAGAACCCTGGTTCGATCCCCACAGCCGACAAACAATTTTCACCAATTTAAACAAATCTACCCCTGTGGCTCCTCCACCACTAATATCTTTGGAGGCCGTGATTTGACGGCTGGTAACCGCACTTCACGCGAAAAAATATATCACTTACCGAGATCTGCGTAGGCAGAGTGCCACACCCAGTGATGGGTAAAAGGCGTGATGATATATTTTTATTTATTTATTTATAGGAAATTCAATGTTAAAATATTGATTTAGTGATATTTCTTTACCTATTAATTTTAGAACAAAATTGTACGGAAGAAAAATGTTCAGAATGAAAAACTGCATCCATAGAGTATAAGTTTGTTGTTCAATTGTTTCTTATGTCTGAGTTAGAAGCAAAAAAAAACACACGCTTTAAAGCAATTATCAGAGTGCCATGAGAAATAAAATAATAATTTGTTTGTTGTGTCTGACATTATTTGACATATTGGACCAGAATTGGAAGCTTATTCTGATTTATTTATTTATTCGAGCATTTAATTTAATAATAAAATTAATTATAGCAACTATTATTTTCTTTTTTCTACATAATGTAGACAAATAAATACCTATTATTAAGTTATCTAATTTGTTTTATTTCTCATGGCACTCTGATAATTGCTTTAAAGCGTGTATTTTCTTTTGCTTCTAACTCGGACATAAGAAACAATTGAACAACAAACTTATACTCTATGAATGCAGTTTTTCATGCTGAACATTTTTCTTCCGTACATTTTTGTTCTAAAATTAATAGGTAAAGAGATATCGCTAAATCAAAATTTTAACATTGAATTTCCTTTGTTCGGAAAAAAAAGTAGACATTCGGTATAACATTATAGTGATTAAAACAAAGAATAATTATTGAAATTATTGCAGCTAGTGTTCATGATGGGGATCTATGAACGTTATGTTAAAAATACAATTCAGCAATTTGTCGATGTTTGTTCTTTAGCAAATATAAGTGTTTTCATCATGTCATTGGAAAGATATGGTTATTATATTCATGGCAGGTAACATTTAAAATTCTATTTTATATTCAATAAAGGCAAACAAATGAGAAGAGAGTTTGAGCTGATGTGAGAGATTGTGTGAACGACTCTGGATCTCTAGGTTCCCTAAGGTTCTTAGGAATAAATGGATAGACATGATTTGAAGGTAGAAGGAATAAATGAGCTTGTATAAAAGAAATTGAGATGAATATTGTTAGAAGAGTGGTTGTGTGGCAGATGAAATGGTGGGACGTATGTCGAATGAAAGTTGGGTGAAGTTGAGGGTGAGAGATTGTGTAAGCAACTTAGGTTCTCTAGAGTCCTTAACATCTCTAGGTATACTATTTTCATTTTAAACTGGAGGGATCGGCATAAAACGATTAAATGCACCGCAATTACGTTTACAAAGGAACTCAAAATATGACCCGGTATAACTGGTGTCACAAGGTTCACACAGGGTTGTACAGCCCTATTCACCAGTACGTGGATAATAAAAACATAAAAATTACAATCTTGAAATAAGTATATTTCCTTATTCATACGATACAACTATAATATATTATATACAAACATAATATAAACATTTACCTACATTACTCACTCTGATTCAGTACAGGATCCCTCCAGTTTAAAATGAAAATACTATATAAATAGATGGACATGATTTGAAGGTGGAAGGAATGAACGAGTTTGTTTAAAAAAGGAATAATGAATGTAGGATGAAGCAAAAATGCGACAAGAGAGGAATGTTTGATTACAGAATTATCTAATTCAAAACTTCGCGCTACTCAAGCGTGATGTTATTGTTCGTTTATTAAATTTACAGACAAAAAAATACTTGAAATAAAAGTTGTACGATTTTTTAGTATTTTCAATAGTTATTATCTCAAAAAAATTAAATAACTGAAAACTTTAAAGTTTGCATGTCTTCATTTTGTCGGTTATAAATAATTAGTTTAAATGTCAAATTGATAATAATCATTAAAACAAAGAATAAAGAAAATAATCGAGTATGTATGAAAAATAATATGAATGTGAATGAAATGATGTTGATTAGGTACCTCAAAACTAAAGTATAAAAATTATCTTTTTAAATTTGATTTGACAATAATAATAATAAAATAAACTGGGAGTAATAATACATCATGTATGAAAAAAATAATGAATGTGGATGAAGCATGGCGCATCACAAGATGAATCTATTAAATTTGTAGGTCATCTCACGGTTTCGCAGACACAGATATGGCAACAATGCTAAAACAATTAAAACGCGAAGAAGATGATTTATGTGCCTACCGAGGCCTCCTTCCAGGCACACAGCACCAAACTTTTTCAGTGGGTGTACCAGCAAAACTCAGATTATATTACAACAAATTAATGAGTTCTACTAAAAACGCTACAATTGGAGCAAGTATAAGTAATTTAGGAGATGCCAGTCCAAACAAAAGTATTGAAAGTAGTAAAAGCGACCATTTTGACAAGATTTCTCAATCATATAATAATTTGAATAAGTTTTTAAGCGCGTTTTTGGAACATGTATGTTTTTTTAAATAATATTTTAGGTTATATGAATAATTCTTCTTATTTTTAGGCCTTAAAAAATTTGGATTATGACGTAAAAGATAAATTATTTGTGGAATCTTTGTTGGATATAGAATTTACTGACTGTGTTGATCGAGGTGTTTTATATGCAGATAATGGACATTCATTTGATAGTGTTTTATTTTATGGAACAGAATTTTGCTTATTTACTTTTGATATAATGTTGTTCAGCTTTGTATTATTATTATCTGATGATTTTGTGGTCACAATTTTAACTACAATTTTTATTATTGAGGTAAAATGATACAAACATTTTTTTCGATATATTTTGTAATATTTTATTGTTACAGATCGTGAAAATAATTCGTAGTGTCGGTGGAAAAAGAAATTTGGCCCAAAAGACTTTAATCGACGAGAGATTTTTAATTTAAATGTCTTCCAAATATTTTTATTTTTACTATAGTTGGTAACACTGCGTTCTCTAGTAACAAGTTCAAAACATGTCTTTGACAACCGCTAGGTTATGTACCTGTCAATATTTGATATAAATGTCTTTGTTATAAGATCTGCTACGTTATTTGTGTATAAGATGCATGTTACTTAATAAAAGTTACCTTAAGATTATTTTTCTGTGATTTATCCAAGACCAAAATGGCCGTACAAGAAGAGAACTATATACTATCCACCGAAGAGGACTGTAGTTCTTTCGGAGAAGAAGAATATTCAGCAGACTCTGAACTAGAATTAGCCGATTTAAATTCGGGTGATGAAACTGATGATTTCGAAAGAGAATCACCCAATTCTGCACAAAGTACAAACTCTTCCTCGATCAGAGCATTTAGAACAGAAACTATTTATGGACCACCTCGATCACAACATGCTGTTAATCACGACATTGTGGACGAAGGATTGCGATTATATTTAATGTTTTTACAACAAGAAATCATGAGGAATAGATTACAAGCTCCTGATTATTTCAACAGGCAAACTAGAATCATGCCAAGGAATATTACAAGTTTACGAGCTCTTGCTGACCAGTTCTCAACTTCAGCGCAAAGACAGTGGATAAGACATCAAGCTCAAATTGTTCCATTACAATCATTAAATTTTCATACATTTACTGACTTATTAGTTGGATTATTTCAAGTAATAAAATTACTTTATATTGTTGAAACTGTGTATTAAGTTGCGTATTTTTCAGGAAGGTGGTGTTACTTGGGAGAGAATTCTTGTATTGTTCTTTTTTTGTACAGATATTTCTATAAGAGCATTACAAGAACAACTTGTTTATCAATTTAGGAGAATTCAAAATTGGGCTGCAAGATTTATCCAAGATACTGTTTGTCGCTGGGTGGAGCTTGAAGGTGGCTGGGTAATGTATCCCAAATTATTTGTTATTTATTTTTCGTAACACATGCACAAGAAACACGTTCTTTTTCCCTAATTTTAGAGAGAGAAACACTGCTTTTCTCTCCTAGGAAGAGAAACATTATGTTTCTTTCCCTAGGAAGCATGTTTCTCTCCCTAGAGACTACGATTATTAGCTGTTTGCGGCGTTTCCTAGGTAACTAGTTACGCAACCCATATTTGATATTTGTCCCGATAAGAATTTTTGTGCACTTGTTACGAAATAGTATATTATTCAATGAGTAAGTAATAGCTATTACTTGCGAATAGAATACTATACTTTATCTACGACTATATGTTATTATGTAATACGATTTTACAATTATTTTTTTATGTTACATTATGAATAAGTCAGATTGCTTAAATTTTTGGTTTTTATTTAATAAATATTAACACTACTTAACATGGAATAAGTAGCCCATAATGACGATGATTTATATTTTTCAGAAAGTTCGCCAAAATATACTATAAGAACATTTTCCGAAAAGGAATTTACATTTTTGCGTATTCGCCAATCCATAAAAGCTTTATAAACTTGTTCATACTTTTTATTTGATTTTTCGGGCAGTAAATTTAAGAAACGGACGTGTGCGGCTTCTACAATATCTGGTGGAGTACAAATTTCACTTTGTTCGCTTTCAGAATACATAACTCACATGTATAATCACACAAATTACAGTATTATTGTAAACAAAAACGTTTTAAACTAGTTTGGACAGATAATTAACAATAGCGCGCTTCACTGTTTCATAACATACTTAACGCGCGGCAATTATCGTTATTTTTTGATTGGCGTTAAGTGTTAAGTAATGAAAATTCAGTCGTGTGATTGGTCGTGAAGTGTTGAGTAATGAATTATTACTTAACACTGTCAATAATGATTAGTATTACTTATCATAAATTTCATAAGTAATGAATACATTATTTAATAAGAGTTAGATAAAGTATATTATGCTTCACGGGAGGGCGCGATTATCCCTTGTGTGAAGTTGGCAAACCTCGACTTCACACGCGGGAATAATCGCTTGTTTCCCTCCCTTGATGCATAACATACTATATGGGAACTTAATCCCAATTACAGTACAGAATCGGAATCACCGAGCTGCATATATTTTTAGCTTGAGTGCGATTCAAACTCGGGATCTTTGAATTCAAATTTCGTAACGCCGTACAATGTTATGTTGAATAAAAGATTGATGAAATTGGGGGTGAGAGATTGTGTGAGCGACCTAGGATCCTTAGAGACTCTGGGAGTAAATAGATAAATGAAGGTGGAAAGAATGTATGAGCTTGTATTAATGTTGATGAAATGTATTTGAATAAATAACAAAATTATTTTTTGTTTTCAGGGTGCAATATTTCAACAGTCGTTAAACCAAGCAACAAAATTTGCCATATTTGGGTTCTGTTGCGTTGGGATCATCGCTCTTTGTATCTACATCAGAAACAATTCAGTCAAATCATAAATTGCCAAAAAATATTTGATAATTCTCTCGATATGTGATTTTTGATAATGTATGTGTATTGCAAAGCAAAACTGCCATTTTTCTATTGAAATAAAATGTTCTGTGATTTTTCTTGTAATTTGTGTCATTATTTGTATTTATTAGGTCAAACTTATTGACTTGTTTTATTATATTACGCATGACGCAGTGTCCAAACTTGTAATTTATTCAACTTGAACGCAATTTAGTATTAAAGGATAGGTTTATCGATGAAAGGAAGGGAAATGATTAATTCGTAAGTTGGTTAGAGATCCACACAACTTGAACTTGGATATGTCGGGACAGATCGAACGATTAACTGATTAGGCGACTAGAATTATTCCTATAATTTCATGCTGAATAACACTTATTATTTATTTATTTTGTGTAATAAAATTGATATATTTTCTTTGTGATGTAAGAGATAAATTATACTGTCGTAATTTTATTCCCTGCTATTTTTGGATAGCCTGTTACTTTTGTTTCATACTGCATATCGTATTTCCATGTTTACAGTAATGATTTTAGTGAGACTTTACAGTATTAGTACTGAAATCAATTTATTATAATTGCTACTTTCAAAAATAGGATATGAAAATAATGTTTCATAATTAAATGCGATATCGTATGAAAAGAAACGTTACAAATCAAAAATAAATATATCATCACGCTTTTTACCCATTACTGGGTGTGGTACTCTGCTGTAGCAGATCTTGATACGTGATATATTTGTGCAGTTCACGGCTCTCAAAGATAGGAGTAGATTTAATTTCGTTCAAATTGTTTGTCGGCTAATAACTATTTTTTTACAACCCTGTTAGGAAGTGATACTTTTCTTCAGTTTTCAAATGGAACAAATGCAGTGTCACAAACATAAAATTGAAAAAAACTTACCTTTGAGAAGTTCTATGGTGGCAGCAGTTGCTGATAAACCACATGAGGTGAATCTGAAAAAAATATTTCATATTAATATTTTTTTATTTTCATTCAATTATTCTTAAAATAATATAAATATATCATCAAGCCTTTTATTCTTTACTGCGTGTAACACTCTGTCGTAGCAGATCTCAGTAAGTTATATGTTTTTTAGCGTGAAGTCGTTAAGTCACGGCCCCCAAAGATGTTGGAAGGAAAGCCACAGGGGTAGATTTAATTTGGTGAAAATTATTTGTCGGCTGTGGGGATCGAATCTCACATTCTTATTAATTTCTTTCAGAAACCAGTGAGCAAGTTAATTTTTTTTTTCTCAATTGTGGGAATAAAGTGATACTTTACATCCCTAGGTTCTCTAAAACAACTGCATGATTTGACATTAGTTACATCTGTGAAGAGAATTAAATCTATTTAAATTTCTAATTTAATTAAAAAATTATATGTTTGCTTCGTGAAGAAAGTATTACTTTTCCCTCAAGAGCTCTTTATTCTTTGAAAAATGAAACGAGGCCTTCAGGAATACGATTAATTATTGTGTATAACCTATTATATTTAATTGTTCTTGGATGTGCTACCAAAATTTCTCTGATAAGGTGACTTGGAGAAATTGTTGCATGACGGGTTTATGGACGGCGTTTTTTTTTAAGACGGTAGATGATGTTCATATATGATGTAATTAATTTATCATGGGTATTAGGGTGGCCCTTATTTTGGGTAAGTTCGAATTTTATCGGTCTCCACCCGAAATCTGGTTTAAAATTACAAAAAAATAATAAATTAATTTTTTGAGATTTTAAAAATAAGTTTAACCCTGCCTCTAGGCCACTTTCACTTTTGCCTTCAGTTCTCAAATCACTGCCGAGCAGTGACTTTATTCAAAATCCAATAACTTGTTTGTTTTTCAATATTTTGACATAATTCCAAGCGGGCATTAAACTAGATGAGATAACGAATCGATCGATTACAATAAACAATAATTTTATATGATTGTTTATTGCTAAACGGATTGGTAAAATCTAAGAAAATTGAGTTTTTTTTTAAATACGCAAAAAGTGATTCTTTTCAAACAATTTTGTTTTATAAACTATTTTTTAGATTTTATTATTTTAGACTGTTTTTGAATAATATTCATATTGATTATAACATTTTTATTTTATTTTATCATATTTTTAGCCACATATATTTTATCATTTGTAGTGTTTATTTGTAAATGTGTATAAGTGAAAGTGGCCTAGAGGCACGGGTTAAACTTATTTTAAAAATCTCAAAAAATTAATTTATTACTTTTTTGTGATTTTAAACCAGATTTCGGGTGGAGACCGATAAAATTCGAACTTACCCAAAATAAGGGCCACCCTAATGGGTATATCTATTAGTATGTTTAATTTAAAGATTTGAATATAAACAGTTTTTGAGTTGAAAGTTGGAACGGATAAACGGAGGGAATGAGAATTCGCTGACTTTGATGAACTGCAATTGAAATTAATTTCATGTTATGGATAATTGTGTAGCATTATTTTGTTGGGCTATCTCTTAACAAGCGAGAGTTTTCGAGTTGAAAATGAATTTTCTGTTAGGAGCAGAAGCAGCAGCAGCAGCAGCAGGAGGGTGGTGGTGGTGGTGGTGACGCATGCGTGTAGTGCACCGGGCAGGCCCCGGGTATCGAGCGGCCGAGTGCGGTGTCGGTGTAGCTCGTCCGTGCCGCGCGCTGGTCCGGTAGTCCGCGCCCGACCCGACGACTATGTGCTGTGTGTGGCCGTGTGCTCCCGCCGCCGCCGCCGCCGCCATACAATGACACGCTCGCGGCTGCCCATCGCCATCGTGCTGTGCGCGCTGTGGTGCGCTCGTACGCTGCACGTGCCGCGCGACGATGCCGACCGCCAACAGCAGCAGGAGCGCGAGCAGGAGCAGCATGAACACCACTCGTTACGTGGTGGGCCCGGTGCAGTTACGCCGCCACCACTCTATGATAACGAGGACGTGCTACTTGACGACGACGGCAACGAAACACACGCGTTCAAGAACCGTACGCCGTTGTTTCCCACCGATCTGTTTACGCTCGAGCAGCGTCGTGACGGGGCGCTCGTTTTACATGTGTTCGGTGTCGTCTACATGTTTGTCGCGTTGGCTATCGTATGCGACGAGTTCTTTGTCCCGTCGCTCGACGTCATCATCGAGAAACTGGACATTACTGACGACGTGGCCGGCGCGACATTCATGGCGGCCGGCGGATCCGCACCAGAGCTCTTTACCTCGGTCATAGGAGTGTTTGTGTCATTCGATGACGTTGGTATTGGCACTATTGTCGGTTCCGCCGTCTTTAACATCTTGTTCGTCATCGGGATGTGTGCACTGTTCTCTCGGACTGTTCTCACGTTAACTTGGTGGCCCTTGTTTCGCGACTGCTCCTTCTATTCGGCTAGTTTAATGGCGCTCATTTACTTCTTCCGCGACTCGTGGATCCAGTGGTACGAAGCGCTCATTCTCTTCATGTTCTATCTCGCCTACGTCAGTTTTATGAAGTGGAACATGGAGGTCGAACGCTTCGTCAAGAAGATCATCTACAAGAACAAGGTGACGCGGGTGCGGAGTACGGACCAGCTCATGCCCACGGT
Source organism: Pterostichus niger (assembly GCA_947425015.1). NCBI lineage: Eukaryota > Metazoa > Arthropoda > Insecta > Coleoptera > Carabidae > Pterostichus > Pterostichus niger. Next base: position 39,676,143 of record OX380337.1, read on the forward strand.
ACGTACTAACTAAAACCGTGCTGTGCCTAGGCGAGTTGGTTGGTGCGCTGCAGCATTTCATCTACATCACCACGTCTACGTCGTACACTCGACACCTTCCTCTATCTCTCTCATTCTTATCTCATTTCTCTCATCTTATCTCATTTCTCTCATCTTATCTCCATGGACTTACACACCAATTGCATCGACAAACTTTCCTTCACATTTCACTCTTGGCTATGCAATTGACAAATACAGGCTTTTAAAAAAAATTCACTAAAGTTATTGCACTTTACATGCAGGATCTGCCACTGATTTTAAAATTATTTCTAATATATTCATAATTCAGTTATAATTATGAACACTACAAATATACCCCATGGGGTAGGTGGCTCAGTGGTGGATCTTGAGAACCCTGGTTCGATCCCCACAGCCGACAAACAATTAACTCTACCCCTGTGGCTCCTCCACCACTAATATCTTTGGAGGCCGTGATTTGACGGCTGGTAACCGCACTTCACGCGAAGAAATATATCACTTACCGAGATCTGCTTAGGCAGAGTGCCACACTCAGTAATGGGTAAAAGGCGTGATGATATATATTTATTTTATTTATTTATGACACTAAAATGTTTACTTACTGTAAAGTGCAATTAATTTTGTGAATTTTAAAAAGTTCTTTTTGATCATTTAATTTTTATCTTAAAGTTCTGAAACAGCCTGTATACAAACTCAATATTATACTCGTAAATACTTTTTTCCCCACTCTATCAGAAAGTAACATTTTCTTCCTCCAACTGAAAGAGAAAAAGTGGTACTTTTCATTCCTAAAGAAGGAAAGTAAAGCTATATCCATGGCAACTAGTAAACACGGGTACGATTTGACATTAGAACAATAAAAAATCTTATCTAAATTTATTAATTTATTTTATTTCCTGAGAGAGTAGTGAAGAAAGAATGATTCTTCCCTCAGAGAATTTATATCTCTTGGGCTCGGGAAATGAAACAGCATTTTCAAGAAGAATGTCTCATTTTCTTCCCTTAACATGCAAATAACTAATATATTACGAGCAATTGTAGTTGTTTAATTAGTAGTTCGTTAAACAGGTGATTAATTTTAACCTAAAAATAATATTGAATTCTACATTACAATGGGGTAGGTGGCTCAGTGGTATCGAGTCGGCATGTGGATCTTGAGAACCCTGGTTCGATCCCCACAGCCGACAAACAATTTTCACCAATTTAAAAAATCTACCCCTGTGGCTCCTCCACCACTAATATCTTTGGAGGCCGTGATTTGACGGCTGGTAACCGCACTTCACGCGAAGAAATATATCACTTACCGAGATCTGCTTAGGCAGAGTGCCACACTCAGTAATGGGTAAAAGGCGTGATGATATATTTATTTTATTTATTTTTTCTACAAATTATAATTTAATTATTAATATATTAGAAATCACTCTCAAAACAGTGGCACTTACTTCATGTCAAGTGTAATTAATTTTGTGAAATCATTTTTGATTCGTAATCAAAACATCATTTAATTTTTATCCTAATCTTGCAAAACACCCTGTATATTTCGATTAGTCACTAAAATTAAACATTACAGAATACGCCCCAAAATTGAATCTAATTAGATCACATGACGAACTGAACTGGATTGAACCAGCTGATGCATATACTAAGATGTATTACTAATTATAAAATAAATATAAGATCCAACCGGGATTCAAACCCACAACCTCAAGAGATACTGGGTTCGAATCTCAGTTGAATGTCATAACTTTTCCCAATTGTCATATATCAACTATTCTCTTTAAGTAAATCAAATACTAGGAGATTACTGTGAACGAAGTAAGCTAATAACATAAATAATGAATCTGTTTCAGTTACGTATAAATTAGATTTAATTCAAAATTGCAAAAATTTATGAAAAAATAGAATATTTTTGCCACTGACATAGATGCTAAGCACACGCACTTTACTTTCGTCCATATTCGGTTTCCCATGTCGCGATTGGAACAAGTTGCTTCTAAACTTTGACAGTTACATTTTCGTATCGGATTTTGTTTGTCTGTAAACAAACGACTAGCGATTCCCATTTTCGATATTCGATCTCACCTCTCTAATCGGAAAAGGTACAACAAATTTTGATGCATATCTTTTACGCCCGGGTCTATTACAAATATACTAAAAGTTACTTCAATTTTGTAACGAAAACAATAGGGTCCTTCACTGTTTTTTAGTTCTACAAAATTTTAATTGATTTTCATTAAGTTGTAATTTTGTGATGTTAGACTTAAGAAAATGCGAATCATAAACATCGGAGCCCACATATACAAATGATATTTATCCGTCAGTACGGTGGTGTGAATAGCGATACGGAATTCGAATCTGGAGATCCCGAGTTCGAATCGCACTCAAGCTAAAAATTATATAAAAACTATCACACTGCGGCTCGGTGAGTGCGGACCCTGTACTGTAATTGGGATTAAATTCCTGTTGTACAGCGTAACATAAATAAATAAATAAATAGATATTAAAAAATAGATCTTATGTTGACAACTAACAAGCTGTTATGTGCTGCTTTTACGGTATAAGCTATAAAAGTACACTTTTACAGTCCAGGCTCTTGATAGCCCCACAACTTACATAAAATAGTATATTATACATCTAGGGAAAGAAATGCATGAATTTTCATGACATGTATATAATTATTTTTTTTACTTCCGTTAGGAAATAGACGTTTTATTTCACTTATTTGAGTTAGGTAATGAACTGCATTATTTAACTAGTGAAATAATGAGGTAACATAGCAACAGATATTTTGGTAGACGAATTCTGATGTATTATTCTTTTATTTTTTGATTAATATATCAAAATTTCAAAAACGCTCTTTCGTATTTATTAGAACGGAAGTAAAAAAAATATTGTATGAAACTAGTAAGGAAATAAGGTTTATTACCTTACTAGTTTCATAAATAGCTATTTCATGACTTAAGATTAAAAACGAAAATAGTTATTTGTGCATTTTTTGTTACGATAGTTGCAGGGCGAGTCGAAGAAACTTCTACAATTGCATCTTAAATGATTAAAAAACGTATACGTACTGAAAATAAATTCATTCTGAGTTCAATATGACAAGTTTCTGTTTTGTTTTGTATCCCTGGTAACTATTGAAATAAGCGTGTATTTAATATCTTTTTTACACGTTGCCATTGGAGACGTGCGGCAAAGTTATTTTTCCATTGTTCCACAGAAAATGTCAACTTTACGATGACAAATGAGAGCGTAATTGACCACTTTTCACAGTAATCATAGAAAAAAGTAATTTTAAAATATAATTTATTCACATATTTTTGACATTTATTAATTTTAAAATTATTAGTTCGTTTATTATCAAATTACACGATATTTCTAAATTGAAATACCAAGAATACAGCGGACAACCCTCGGAAAAATCCCAAAAAAAAATTAAAACAGTTTCTGCAGTTGTTCTTAGGTTTTGTTTTACATATATTTGACAGTTAAATTGTCAAAATAATATAAACACTCTAGAGCAATAATGTGCACATTATTTACCTACGGAGCCTAATAATTTACTTTTGTACTAATTTTTGTATGATCGTGACAAAAAAAAACTTTCTTGAAAAAAAGGCTAACATCTTTCGAGGCCTTGCTTTGACGGTTGGTAACTGAACTTCCCTAACTTACTGAGATCTGCTTCGGCAGAGTGCTACACCCAGTAATGGGTAAAAGGCGTGTTGATACATTTATTTATTTTTTAATTTTCTCATCAATATTTTTAAAAATGTTTCATAATTAAACGCGCCAACTAAAATAGGTTAATTACGAATTAATTTACAATAATTAGGCCATGTTAATTGAAATAGAATTAAAATCTTTCTCTCTTAAGATGCAAGTAAAATTAAGTTCATTTTTTGTCCATTTTTAAAGTAACAAAATTGTATTTAACAAAAACAATGACGTTGATAAATAAGCTTTATTTAAATAAAATATTGTACATCTAATTAAAAACGTGCTAGCCAGCTTCATGTTTATCATATTTGAAACAATTTAAAAAATCTACCCCTGTGGCTCCTCCTCCACTAATATCTTTGGAGGCCGTGATTTGACGGCTGGTAACCGCACTTCACGCGATAAAATATATCACTTACCGAGATCTGCATACGGCAGAGTGCCACACCCAGTGATGGGTAAAAGGCGTGATGATATATTTATTTTATTTATTATATTTTAAACAAGTTAAACAAGCACAAATGTAATGTCTGTATTTCGTGGCAATTTTATATTTTGCAGTGAGATTTTCAATTTAGCGCAAATTGACATCTTTGGCGTTGGTATCTTAAAGATCTTCGGATATTTCCGATGTTCAAAGACGGAAAATGACGCAAAAGTAGACGATCGTACTTATCGCGAATTCGTGGAAATGGCAGACATTTTCTCTAAATGCGTGTACGTGGAAAAGTGGAGCATTTTCATTGATTTATAAAGGAAAATGGATATATTTTTATATTTTAATCGATAATTTAACTTGTGTAGAAAGCTTTTTAGGTTACGGAACAAACGAATTTTTATCTTGAATATGATTAATTTCTTTTTTGCTACTCGGTTTCTATGACGACACGATTCTTGTTTGACTATTAAATATTTGGAAGGCTGAGCTTTGCTCGGGTAGTAACGGAAGATGAAAAGTTTAAAATGAAAAATAAGAAATTAATGAAACAAGTTATACCCTTAGTTTTATTTCGAGTTTACGCTCATATTTCAAAAACAGTTAATGATATTACATTGATTTTAGTTTCAATCAATGAAACTGACAGGGAAATAAACATTTGCCAAAGCTTTGCTTTGCATACCTAGTCTGGAAAATAACATATTACCTGCCTAGGCAGGTAATGAAAGAAACGTGAGTGTCTAGTTACTTAGCAACATCAAATACTGACTGAATATGTAAGTCAAATATTTCTTTTAATTTAAATTAATTGAAAATATGTATTATTTGTTTATAAGTTTGAGGTAAAATGTTATACGTAACACGTCAGTAAAGCGTCGTACAGGATTCGTAAGCTATCTACTCATCCTGTAATTGAACGCTTTCCTGACTTTTTACGTAAATAACTATTATTTATGTTAAATTACATTATGTTTCTAAATACCAAGAATACAGCAAAGAACCCTCGGAAGAATCCCAAGAAATTATTGATGCAGCTTCTGCAGTTTTTTTAGGTTTTAATTTATTTCATTCTACTCTATTGTATTTAACATATATTTCATAGATGAACTGTCAAAATAATATAACTTCTCTAGAGGAATAATGTGTACATTATTTCTGTAGAGAGACTGGGAATAAAATGTTTTACTTTTATTATTCTAATTTGTGTATCATAGAAACGATCAAATACCCTCGGTCGTAAATACATTCACTTTTTGTCACACGTGTATTGAAATGACCTCTTTTTAATGCGTGATTTTGGAAAGAAAATATACTTTTTCTAAGATTGCTACGAAAAGTTGACAATTACGCTCTTATTTGTCATCGTAATGTTGACGTTTTTTGTGGAACAATCGAAAAATATCTTTGTCGCGCGAAAAAGATGTTAAGTGCGCGCTTATTTCAATAGTTACCAGGGATACAAACAAAACAGAAACTTGTCATATTGACAGTTGACAGAACGAATTTATTTTCAGTACGTATAAGTTTTTAAATAATTTTAAGATGCAATCGTAGATAAAATTATGTTTGTATCACGAGCGTAAAGTGTCTTTGTTCCTTTTACACTATTACAGCTTTCGCATTCGGCTCACGCTGCAATTACCGTGTTCGAGAAACAAAGAATCACTTTACGCTCTTAATACACAAATAACTATTTTTGAGAGTCTTCAATGGCAACGCGCGAAAAAGACGTTAAATGCGAGCTTATTTCAATAGTTAACAGGGATACAAACAAAACAGAAACTTGTCATATTGACAGTTGACAGAACGAATTTATTTTCAGTACGTATAAGTTTTTAAATAATTTTAAGATGCAATCGTAGATAAAATTATGTTTGTATCACGAGCGTAAAGTGTCTTTGTTCCTCTTACACTATTACAGCTCTCGCATTCGGCTCACGCTGCAATTACCGTGTTCGAGCAACAAAGAATCACTTTACGCTCTTAATACACAAATAACTATTTTTGAGAGTCTTCAATGGCAACGCGCGAAAAAGACGTTAAATGCGAGCTTATTTCAATAGTTACCAGGGATACAAACAAAACAGAAACTTGTCATATTGACAGTTGACAGAATGAATTTATTTTCAGTACGCATACGTTTTTAAATAATTTTAAGATACAATCGTAGAAAAAATTATGTGTGTATCACGAGCGTAAAGTGTCTTTGTTCCTCTTACACTATTACAGCTTTCGCCTTCGGCTCGCACTGCAATTGCCATGCTCGAACAACAAAGAATCACTTTACGCTCTTAATACACAAATAACTATTTTTGAGAGTCTTCAATGGCAACGCGCGAAAAAGACGTTAAATGCGAGCTTATTTCAATAGTTACCAGGGATACAAACGAAACAGAAACTTGTCATATTGACAGTTGACAGAACGAATTTATTTTCAGTACGCATACGTTTTTTTAATAATTTTAAGATACAATCGTAGATAAGATTATGTTTGTATCACGAGCGTGAAGTGTCTTCGGCTCGCGCTGCAATTACCGTGTTCGAGAAACAAAGAATCACTTTACGCTCTTAATACACAAATAACTATTTTTAAGTGGTTTCATTGTCGCCCTGTTTCTGACCGGTAAAAATGTTATAGCCCTAACACTAGTACATCACAAAATAAAACACGCATGGAAAAGAGATCATTTCAGCGGGAGGTGTGACAAAAAGTCCTGTACGTTCCTAGACCAAAACGTCTATTTAAACTCGTTAAAATAAAGCTTACAAAAAATAAAATAAATACATATATCATCACGCCTTTTACCCATTACTAGGTGTGGCACTCTGCCTTAGCAGATCTCGGTGAATGATATATTTATGCGCGTGAACAGCCGTCAAATCACGACCCACAAAGAAATTAGTGGAGGGGCAGCCACAGGGGTAGATTTAAAGCTTACGTAATGTAGTATTTTGTTAACACAGGGTGGCGATTCAAGTAACATTAATAAATTCCCTGACTTTTCCCTGATTAAGTAAAAAAATTCCCTGACTTCTAGAATATTGACTTATTTATGAATTTATGGTTACATTTCATATATTATATGATATATTGTAATATAATTGTTTTTTTTAATTAAATTTATAGTAAAAGCAAAATCAATTTGTCTTTCTAAACAGACAAAGACACAACCTTAAATATTGCATACAGAAAAAACATAGCGCGGTAGAAACGTTAGACAAAACAAAACAGTTTTCAAACATCCTTCGGTTATATTTTCATAGATGGCGGTTCTCACTCTTAAGAAGCAATAAAGGGTATTTGTTGCCAATAAAGGTATACTATCTATCTAATAAAGGCTATTCTGCCAATAAAATCAAAAAATAACTAAATACATTTTGAAATAAAAGTTTGTAGTTATTTTTCTAAAATTAAATTAAAAAATTTAAAGAACAAAAAACTTTTTTCCCTGACATGGAATAAACTTCCTTGACTTTTCCCTGACTTTTCCAGAAATATAAAATTCCCTGACTTTTCCCGGTTTTCCCGGTTTTCCAGGTTAGTCGCCACCCTGTAACACGTAAAGTCAAGAGCAATAGCGTTAACAAATGAAGCAATTTCAAGTCAATACTCATTCTTGCAAGTCTAGCAATTCTTTAAACCATGAATCAAATTTAGGTTATCAAATAATAAGAGCAGAAGTTATAGTAGTACTGCATGTCGGCACAAAATTACACCCAAGCACGAACGGTCTACGTTCGAAAACAATTAAAATACGACGAACAATTCAACACGCAAATATACCCTACACTAGCTGTGTACTTGTTACCAAAATACTAAACTGAAATTCACATTAATTTGCCTGAAACAGCTGAACACTCGAGTATGTGGAAATCCGAGAATGTGGCGACAGTTTACATACAGAATTTGTAATTGATTTGTTTGGTACTGATTTATAAATAATTTAAAATGCTAAAATAGTTGTAGCACTATAATAGCGCTGCTAATTTACAAGCAAGAGCTCGAGGCTTGAAACAATTTATAATTTCTTACATGCAAAACAATATAAAATAATAATATATCATCAGGTCTTTTGTTCATTACTGGGTGTGGCACTCTGCTGTAGTAGATCTCGGTAAGTAATGTATTTCTTCGCGTGAAGTGTGGTTAACAGCCGTCAAATCACGGCTTCCAAAGATGTATCTTTATTTTTTTAAAGTTAAATTTATGACAGAAAAATTCGGATGACGCCTGGATTCGAACCAGGGATCCTCCGCTTGCCGGGCAGAGATGTTAACCGCTACACCACGTCACCTGTGTCCGACGTATGGCACCAACCGAATTCTTCTGTCATAGTGTATAACGTAGCATCGATCCCAAAGACTCCTATATCTATGATAGGCATTGACAACGGGTTTCGTCTACAGCGACACAGTTCTGATTTATAGGGAATCATTCCACGAACTGATATTATATTTATATGTATATTTATGTCAAAATTGAAATATATTGTAATACTAGTGAGGAAAGGGTTTAATTGCAAAACGAGTACGAGTTTTTTAATGGCGCTTTCCCACAAGTGTTACATACTATTTTTTCCAACATTAAATGAATAAATAAATATATCATCACGCCTTTTACCTATTACTGGGTGTGGCATTCTGCCGAAGCAGATATCAGTAAGTGATATATTTCTTCGCGTGAAGTGCGGTTACCAGTCGTCAAATTACTACCTCCAAAGATGTTAGTGGTGGGGGAGCCACAAGGGTAGATTTAATTGTTTGTCGGCAGTGGGGATCGAATCAGGATTCTCAAGATCCACAGGCCGACTCGATACCACTGAGCCACATACCCCATTTTTCCAATATTAAACGAGAAAATTACATTTTTACGTTTGTGATACAAGAAATACAATAATTATTTGATATAAATCAAAGGAGTTGTATTTATAAATGCACATCACGTTTCCTTGGTAACCATGTCAAATGACATTTCCCTCACTCAATTTAGTTGTGATAGTAACCGTTTTCCTCACTAGTGGGACAAGTTATTTTACGTAACATATGCACAAGAAACATGTTCTTATTCCCTAATTTTAGAGAAAGAAACACTGCTTTTCTCCCCTAGGGAGAGAAACATAATGTTTTCTCCCTAGGTAGCATGTTTCTCTCCCTAGAGACTACGATTATTAGCTGTTTGCAGCGTTTCCTAGGTAACTAGTTACGCAACCCATATTTGACATTTGTCCCGATAAGACGGTAATTTTTGTGCACTTGTTACGAAAAGTATAATATGCTTCACGGGAGGGCGCGATTATCCCTTGTGTGAACCTCGACTTCACACGCGGGAATAATCGCTTGTTTCCCTCCCTTGATGCATAACATACTATACTTCCCTCACTAGTGAGGGAAACAGTTACGTTTACAACAAAATTGAGTGAAGGAAATGTCTTTTTCACAAGTAATGTTGAAAAAAAAAGAATATTATTCAAGAGTTAATAGACTAAAACAGATACAAAAAAGTGTAATTTATAGAGACCGTTTCATTCATTTAGTCGCAGTTGGCTAAAAATATGACGTACGCGTCATAGAAAATTATTTCGATAGTTTTTTTCAATACAGTGGCAGACAGGCAACTAAAAACGGATCAGTGCAATTTTTATTGCATACTTTTGAATTGACATGAAAAAATACCATTAAATGCGTTGGTTTAAATTGACAAATGACTGTTGAAAAAAAAATTAAATGAATAAAAACGTACAATAGACATTTTTCATTCATTTTTCAGTATTTCAAGCGGTTTAACTGTTTTATTATACCACTGGAAGAATAAATATAAATAAACTCAATGTTATTATATCACGCCATTTTCACATTTTGAAAGAATTATTCTATTGTTATCGAACTCAAGTCCAATTACAGTACTGGAGAGCTACAGCTTACACTGAACTCTTCACCACTCAGGCACAATTTTATTTATTTTATTATAAATATTCCTCTCCCTCAATAAGAGATTAGCAAAAGCTGAACTGGTACTTCAACAGGAATGAATGAATGCCTGGATGATAATGTTTATTTTTATTATTCCAGTTTCTTTGTTGTACTTCTAATTTTGGGAGGAAAAATTTGATGACTACTTCATGAAAAAAAAAGATCTATTTATTTTAATAATAATTCCAATTCATTTTTTCCACTCATAACTATAGGAGGAAGGGTGAAATTTGACGGCTGGTAACAACACTTTACGAGTAAAAATATGAGATCTGCAACAGCAGAGCTGACATTTGAATTGGAATTAATATAATGACTTGATGATAATATTTATTTTAATAATAATTCTATTTTCTTTCTTGTATTTATAACTTATGGGGTAGGTGGCTCAGTGGTATCGAGTCGGCCTGTGAATCTTGAGAACCCTGGTTCGATCCTCACAGCCGACAAACAATTTTCACCAAATTTAAATATATCCCTGTAGCTCCTCCTCCACTAACATCTTTGTGGGCCGTGATTTGACGGCTGGTAACCGCACTTCACGCGAAAAAATATATCACTTACCGAGATCTGCTTAGACAGAGTGCCACGCCCAGTAATGGGTAAATGGCGTGATGATATATTTATTTATTTATAAGTTTGGGGAGTGAAATTTCGACGACTGGTCAAAAATATAAGATCTGCAATAGCAATAATTTTAATAATAGTCCAATTTCTTCCTTATACTTATAATTTTGGAAGTTGCAATTTGATGGCTAGTAACTACACTTTATGACCAAAAAATATAAGATCTGCAACAGCGGAGCTGATATCTGAACAAGAATGAATACCACGACTTGTTAATAATAGTTCTAATTTATTTTTTGCACTCATAACTTTAGGGGGAGGCTGAAATTTATGAAACAAAAAATGGGATCTGAAACTGTAGTGCAAGCAGTTGAAAATAATTGTACGGTGGTGTGTACAGCAATATAAAGATCCCGAGTTCGAATCTCACTCAAGCTAAACATTATATGAACTAGTACACTGCGGCTCGGTGAGTGCGGACTCTGTACTGTAATTGGGATTCAGTTCCTGTTGTACAGAGTAACATAAATAAATAAAATGAAATAAACGGTTATAAGAACGCTTCTGTCCTTGACTGCAAATTCTAGGGTTCCTATTTAATCGTATTCCAGAAGCACTTAGTAGCTTCCACGTTCAAGAGACGATTATATACCGCTCTCGTTAAATAGAGGTTCATCATTGCTGAATACTTAATAAAATCTCCCTGGACTCACTAAATTTAAATGCCTTAATAGCCCTTTTATGCTTCCCAATGGCGAACCGCCATTCACATGAAATTTGCATCAGAGAATTCTACAAGCTGGATGAAGAGTATTTCGATATATCTGCAAGTGCGGTTACCAGCCGTCAAATCATAGCTCTCAAAGATGTTAGTGGAGGGAGAGGCACAGGGGTAGATTTAATTGTTTGTCGGCTGTGGAGATCGAACCAGGGTTCTCAAGATCCACCACTGAGCCACCTACCCCATAATACTGAATGGTATATAGATCAGAAAATCAAACTTTTGTCTAAGATAATCTTACATTTTATTTATGTTTCTTTCTGAAATAACTGATAGGAATGCATTTGCCACGAAACTTATTTAATCTTCATTTATATATTTTTTTAAATGATATAAAGTAGATCATATAAGTGACTGGAATTATATGTGAGCTCCACTGTTTGAGATTCATGTCTGACGTCACAAATTTTTTTAAATCATTACAGCTTAATATAAACAAATAAAAAATATAAAGTAAACACTTGGCTATGTTTCACAAAATTCAGCCTCCAAGTCACCTTATGAGGGCATCGTCAGAGGCTGGCCAGCACAGTTAGTAACCATAGACGCGTTTCGCTCTTATTAGAGCTCATCAGTATGGTATAACTCACTTCTTCACCTAGAACAAAGTTCACGTGAAGAGCTGGTGACGAAGAACTGTGCCAGCAGAGAATAAGATCTCTAACAAACTGGTAAGATGACATGAGAAGTTCTGTGGAACTGGTCATGCCATCTACCGAAAAAAAGGGAAAGCTACGCAATAGCAATTTAAATAACAACAAAGACAAAATTAATTGTCATCCAACACTTGGTGAAACAAGGTTTAATAAAAAATATAAAATAAACACTTGGCTATGTTTCACAAAATTGAAACAAGGTTTAATAGAGTTTGTTAGAGATCTTATTCTCTGCTGGCACAGTTCTTCGTCACCAGCTTCTTCACGTGAACTTTGTTCTAGGTGAAGAAGTGAGTTATACCATACTGATGAGCTCTAATAAGAGCGAAACGCGTCTATGGTAACTAACTGTGCTGGCCAGCCTCTGACGATGCCCTCATAAGGTGACTTGGAGGCTGAATTTTGTGAAACATAGTCAAGTGTTTACTTTATATTTTTTATTAAACCTTGTTTCACCAAGTGTTGGATGACAATTAATTTTGTCTTTGTTGTTAAAAAAATAAATATATCATCACGCCTTCTACCCATTACTGGCACTCTGCCGTAGCAGATTTTTTCGCGTAAAGTGCGGTTACCAGCCGTCAAATCACGGCCCCCAAAGATATTAGTAGAGGGGAAGCCACAGGGGTAGATTTATATTGGTGAACATTGTATGTCGGCTGTGGGGATTGAACCAGGGTTCTCAAGATCCACAGGTCGACTCGATACCACTGAGCCACCTACCCCATAATATTTATTTATTTTATTTATTTATTGAATTTGGCATACAAGTATATAAGTATAAACATAACTTTAGACGTGTCATATTACATGTTTGAAATTAGTTTTTTTTTAATAAGAAGAAGCCTTATTTATTTAATACAAAAAATTTCAGATGAAACATGGTACATAATTAATAATAAAATTAATGATTCTTGCGCAAATAAAAATTACAATAAAAACATAAGTTAAACACAGACAATTTTACAAAAATAAAATCAATATCTAAGAAGGCGTATCTTTAAAACATGCGAAAATCAAATTAAAATTAAAATATCAATTAAGACTTTCTAGTACTGTACATTGTTTTCAATGAAGCTCGTTTTTCAATCATATTCATCCATTTATTCCTAGGAATCCTCACCCTCAATTTAACTAATATTTCATTTAACATTCTTGTCAATCTCAAACTTATCATATATCAACGATTATTACAAACTTACACCTGTAATTTGTCCAGTTTCCTAATGTAAAATGCCCTGCACAATGCCAGTTCGTTTTAATCAATAACTATGCCTCAATGTTAGTAAAAACGTACACTTATTATCTGTCAGAATGAATCTATGTTCTCTGAAAGTATATTTCTAGAAATATTTAAGAAATAGCCATGTACGAAAATAATCATTATTATATATCAACATAACCTAATTTAATGTTTATAAGAAAAAATGACTTACTGTTGACTGGAGTCCTGTGGGTTGCTGTGGAAACTCAGGAACAACCACCTCACAGTTCTTTTTTCATTTGAAATCATTGGAAAAGTACACAACACTTCACTACACAACACTGTTCACAACATAAACTGACAGAAAAATCGTTTTATGTAAACATTTCATGTAGAAAACTTATTGATTTAACTATTTTTCATGTAAAATTAATCCCAGAAAAATATGTGTACTGAACTGTCAAATTCTGTGTGAAATCAGCCAATGACGTGACGTGACGTGACGTCACCCAAGGTTAAATTATATCAACGTTCTACAACGTTTTGTATTTTTACTGAATTTAGAAAATATTTCGTTGCACCCAGTCTAAAAATTATTTCAAATGACAAAACAAACATTTAGAATTACTGTGAGATACTTTTTACGTTTGATTTCACCTTATTTTCTGGTAAAAAAACGAAATAAATCACCTTGGTGACAGGTGGATGTGTACGATTTTTCTGCCATTTTCTGACTGGCACTTGTTTTTGTTTCTCGTTTGACCGGGCATGGCTTGCTAGGATTCCAGATACCAACTTAATGCAAGGAATTAATTTGTTGAACTGAAACAAAAAAATAAATACAAATTAGAATATTTTGCAAATATAAAATTATATTGAATCCAGTACATATTTTAATTGTTAATTTTATTTGAATAAAATGACGATAAATCAGAAAGCTGCATGACTAATATTTTATCAAGTACAGTTACCAGTTGTCAATTCATGGCCCCCCAAGAATATTAATGGTGGACGAATGACACGGGTAATTTTTATTGCAGTTTCCGGCAGTGGGATTCGAACTAGTGGTGGAGGAGCCACAGTCGGATATTTCCTACGTAACCAGCCGACAAGTAAGAGTCCTAAGAAGTAATACTATGCAGAATCTGTTACCAGCCGTCAAATCACGTCCCCAAATATGTTTACGATGATGGAACCACAAGGGGTAATTTTTATGTGGTGAAAATTTCAAATGTTGACTATTAAATTCAAACTCTTAATATTTTACACATCACCAGCCGTCAAATTATAACCTCTAAAAATAGTACTTACTATTCTGTACAACAGGAACTTAATCCTAATTATAGTAGAATTGTAGAACATGTAGCATTTCATTTTAAAAATATATATTTAACTTTTATAACTTAAAAAATTAGAAATAATAAAGTAAACCTTAAAACCTAACCACATTTAAAGTACACAGCGTGTATATTTACAAATAAACAAGTAACAAACGACAAAAAGCTTAAATGACAGCAACGAAGCTCAGCTCAATGTAGCTTAACTCTGAACCGGAGCTTTATGAAGGCCGAGCTTTGAAAAAAGCACAAATAAATAATAGTGAAAGACTAACACGAAATATAAAGCCTCGTGCGCGAAATGCTTACAAAAACGAAGATAAATGAAATGCTATATGTTGGTAAAACTGACAACACTTCGTCCAAAATTACCTTCTCAGTTGTCAAAAATACTGGGCAGTTGCTAGGCTACGCGTTACCAACTGTTTTACAAAATGACCACTTTGATTTTGTTATCTTGTCTCATAATTTGTTTTCTGATTACTTTACACGGAAAAGTTTCAAATAAACGATGGAGAGAATTAAATTCTGCACATAAATCAATTAATATATTTCATTTTACTTGTTTTGTTACTGCATAAAATAATTTTAAAATTGATATTTTCTACATAGTTAGTCATGAAAGTGAAACAAATGCTAACAAAGGTATGACGTTTAATTCTCACATACATATTTTAGTAGTATTTTATTAAGTAAAATGTAGTATCCAGATTGAGTTTTTATTATTAATTTAAAAAAATCTGATGTGGACACCACATGACTTCCTTGTACGCGTATTAAACTATAGATATTTTTGTAATTGCACATATTTGATATAAAAAATTTTATTTTTTGTTCTAATCCATAGCAAACTTAATTAAAAAAAAACAAAAAATATGTAATTTTTAAATGTATATATCTCGCTTATACAAAAGGCTAATTTAATAATTCTTAATATGCTAAACGCAGAATTTAATTCTCTAAAACTTTTATTTGCAGCATTTATTTCTAAAAACAAAATAATACCATTTTTTTCAAGGAAAACTGTTAGCAGCTTCATGTAATGTGCCACTTCCGGTTAATCTATTTTAACCAAAATCTATTATGTTATTTCCATTGATATAGTAATCTTATATACCAAATTTGGAAAGTTTTAATTTATATTTGAATATAGTTTTTCATGAAAATCTATTATAGGCTTAAAGTAAAGTACCACTTCCGGTAATTGTATAATGACCAAAAAGGGAGGTGCACAACTAGATGTTATAACAGTCCTAAATATAAAATTTCAATTTTCTACGGCTTACCGTTTTTGAGTTATGCGAGATACGTACGTACAGACGGCATGACGAAATTAATCAAAATGGATTCAGGGAGGGCCAAAACACCTATTTTCGTTGAAATCTGAGAACCGAAAATTTTCGCGATTACAATACTTCCTTTACTTCGTACAAGGAAGTAAAAACACTCATTTCGCGTGTTGATAGTTGTCATGTAAATTTTAACTTTACATGACAGTTTAAAATAAATATATTTAGCGTGACGTAATGTGGTAATGTGAATTGAACAGTCCTGAACTGTGTTAATAACTATTTGTATTTTTAATTAAAACGACCGTCATCTCATCAATTGTAGCATTTCAATTCTAGTCTGATCGCCAAGTCTCTGGAATGCTAATAACTGTCGCTATCCCTACGAAGTAAATTTATACGGGGTGTCCGAATGTTTTATTTGCATATGTAAATACTTGAACTATGGCAAAATCTCTCGCATAACCTGTATATATAATTCGGACTAGTTTAAATGCCTTCTATGTTTATTTGTTTTAGTGTTAGATCGTATGACACTGTTGAATAAGTCATTTAAAACGGATTTCATAGATATTATGATTAATTTCTCATCAGGATAAGGTGGTGGAAATGTAGTTAAATATTTATAAATAGTTTATGATTTTTATTTCCTTGTATGAAGTAAAGGAGGTATTGTAATCGCGAAAAATTTCGGTTCTCAGATTTCAGCGGAAATACGTATTTTGAGCATCCCTGAATCCACTTTGACTAATTTCGTCGTGACGTCTGTACGTACGTATGTATCTCGCATAACTCAAAAACGGTAAGCCGTAGAAAGTTGAGGTATTTAAGACTGTTATAACATCTAGTTGTGCACCTCCCTTTTTGGTCATTATATAACTTCCGGAAGTGCTACTTTAATTGAATAATAGATTTTAATGAAAAACTATATTCAAATGTAATCCAAAACTTTTCAAATTTGGTATATAAGACTACTATATAAATAGAAATAACATAATAGATTTTGGTTAAAATAGAATAACCGGAAGTGATACATCACATGAAGCTGCTAACAGTTTTTCTTAAAAAAAATGGTATTATTTTAATTTAGAAATAAATGCTGCAAATAGGGAATTAAATTTTACGTCTAACACATTAAGAATTATTAAATTAGACTTTTGTATAAACGAGATATGTACATTTAAAAATTGTATATTTTTTGTTTTTTTTTTTAAATTAAGTTTGCTATGGATAAGAACAAAAAATAAAAAATAAAAGATTTTATGTCAAATATGTGGAATTATAAAAATATCTATAGTTTAATACTTGTACAAGGAAGTCATGTGGTGTCCACATTAATTTTTTTAAATTTTATATGAGGACCTTGATTTGAATTCTGGTTAGAATTATTTATTGATTTGTGTACCAGGATTGGATATTAAGTTTAAAACATCAAAACGTTGTCACTATAAAAATCTGATTTATTTTATGTAGGGATAGACACAAATTTAGCAGTAATTTGACGGCTGGTACCCTTAAAAATATACAATATGCTACATTAAATTTCCTGATGATATATATTTAATTAGCATTTAAATCATGTCATAATTTTAACTTATATTAATGCAATGAATAATTCCTTATATTCAGCATAATTTACCAATTACATTTTAATAAATTATTCAATTAATACACGTGTACAACAGCTCTAAATCATATGCACGTGACTTCCACAATTACAACGACATTATATCCGAATGTGTGTGTCGTGTACACTACGAGTGAAAAGTAAACAAACATTGTTAATTACCGCAAACCACTCAGGACAAAACAATTAAAACAGGATGATATTTAATAGGTCTCCGTTTACTTCTAGAAGCTATTTAAACGGTCCCAATATGGCGGAGTTAGCGTGCCACCATATATATACAACTATCGATTACTTACAACGTTTATTATTTCTGCATATTTTTATTATTTAAAACTGTAGTTTTTTCTTAAAATACTACATCAAATTAAGTGATACTCCACTAAAATATCAAGTTAATTGTGCTTAATCGATGCTTGAAAACAGCACTTAAATATCTATTATAGTTCTTGAGATACAGCCTATCAGCAGGAATTTTTCAAAGTTACTTTTCTGCTGTATGGCTCAATTTTTTTTGTCAATTTTATTTTGTAAGTTTAAGTAAGCTATGAGGAATTTAATGGTGGAAACAGAATTGAAATATTTTTTGTAGTTTTCGAGATATGGCTCGACAAAGCTCTCAGCAGGAATGAGATAAAAAATTGGTTTGTATGACCCAAATATTTTTTGATGGACTATTGTTCTATATATTGTATTTAAAAAGTATATGTGAAAATTTTGCTTCTACTACTGTTTAACACGGTTATAACGAGCTTTTTACTATTACTTTATGTACAGCGTTGAAATTAGCGAACTCGAGTTCGATTCCTACAACTGGTAAACAATTTTCACCATATTTAATATTAACCCTGTGACTCTCTTTGCACATTTTTTGGGGGCGTAATTTGACGGCTGGTAATCACGCGTAAATATATAACTATACTACATTATCTATTATCGATCGGTGAATTAATCATTTTTCTATATTTGGAATATTGTGACTAAAATAATTAATTTTACTATTTTTATTTTTCTTTCTACTTTTTACGAAACTATTAGCTTCTTTTTTATATTAATAGTTACGAGTTATACAGGGTGTTTCATAACATTAGAATAAAAATCAAATCACAAATATTTATTAAAAGATGTACTGACCACGAATCAAAAATAATTTTTATAAAATTTGCACACATTTTTAGTGTCACTGGTTTCAACAGTAATTTTAAAATTGATAATAATAACGTCTAGGGTAAATGGCTCAGTGAATTTGAACTTCGGGTTCGATTCCCACAGCCGACAAACAATTTGCACCACATTAAAACTACCCTTGTGCCTAACTGGGGTCGTGATTTAACGGCTGGTAACTGCAGTTTACTGCGTAGAAATATATCACTTACCGAGATCAGCTACGGGAAGTGCCACACCCAATAATGAGTAAAAGGCGTGATGAAATATTTATTTATTTTGTTTTTAATAATTAAATAATATTTATTTTTTATTGATACATAATACAAAATAAAATAAATAAATATATTATTACGCCTTTTACCCATTACTGCATGTGGCACTCTACCGTAGCAGATCTCGATAAATGATATATTTATGCGCGTGACGCCTAATCATAGCCCTCAAATATTGTACAGCGTTATGGAATTCGAATCCTAAGATCCCGAGTTCGAATCGCACTCAAGCTAAATATTATATGAACTACCACACTGCGGTTCGGTGATTGCGAACCCTGTACTGTAATTGGTATTCAGTTCCTGTTGTACAGCGGAACATAAATAAATATTATTTAACATGAAATTATGAAACATTCTGTATAACGAAGTAAAATTGTTTTAATCAATAAAGTAATGATGAACTATAAAAAGTTGTCATTAACATATCGATCGATAAGAGATATTGATCTAGATGGAATGTTGAAGGTAAATTTGAGTATAAACTAAATGACATGACCTTGTCGTAAAGTGTGTATTTTGTACACATCACGTTGAACCAATATTTGATGCGACATTGTTTGATCAAATTTTATCAGAAAATGTACTTAACTTCAAAATTACTTGACATTTTCCTATATTCCTCTCATGCTACAAATTTCTACAAACATTGCAGAAATTTCCGTCAATGTTAGCAATTTTCTTCTGCCAGTATCACAAAACAAAATATGTTGTAAGTCAGACAACAATAAGATTAGTTAATAATAAAATATCAAACTAAACACTTGTCTAAGTCTCACAAAATTCAGCCTTCAAGTCAACTTATAAGGTCCTGTGCTGGCCAGCCTCTGACGAGGACCTCATAAGGTGACTTGGAGGCTGAATTTTATGAGACTTCGACAAGTGTTTATTTATTTATTTATTTATTTAAGTTACGCTGTACAATAGGAACTTAATCCCAATTACAGTACAGGGTCCGCACTCACCGAGCCGCAGTGTAGTAGTTTATATTAGAGATGGGCGAATATCATCCGCGAATAGTCGAATGCCACGAATATTGACATTATTCGATATTCGAGATTTTCAAATATTAACGTCAGTATAGCGAACATTCGAATACCTCGAATATCGCGCCGTATGTTGACCTCAATTTTTGACTATGTTTTTCTATTGTACATAAACTTAAAACTATTACAATACTTTGAAGTTATTAATAACAAAGATATTTTGTTTCAAATCCATGAAGACGTACCATATTTCAAATTTATTTTTTTTGTTTTTACGTTTCACCTTAAATATGAAGTTTTCGTCTTTTTCTTTTTTGTTTTAATTTATTTTATCTTAACAATTTCATTCAAATAATGAAAAGGACATAATTATAATAATAAATAAATTAACTTTTAGGAGTATTCGAATATTCGAGTACCTCGAATATTCGAGATTTGATTAATATTCGTATTCGAATTCTAATTCGAGAAATTTGATATTCGCCCATCTCTAGTTTATATAATTTTTAGCTTGAGTGAGATTCGAACCCGGGATCTCCGGATTCGAATTCCGTATTGCTATCCACACCATTTATTAAACCTTGTTTCAGCAAGCAGTGGCCGCGGAAGTGGGGTTGCAGGGGTTGCAGCTGCAACCCCTGATCATTTTTGAGGGTTGCGTTGCAACCCCTGTTCATGACACAGAAAATAAAATAAAATACTTAACTAAAATACGAGTACGAATTCAAAATCCAAACCGAGACTATGGCAATAAATTAACAATCCATTAAAAGTTATATTAAGTTGACTTGGAACCGTACTTCAATGTTACAAAAACGACTGTTTCATTTAGTTTTTCTTCATATACACAAAATTAAAACATGGGACATTGATTTAAATAAGGTGATAAAAATATTCATCAATAAAACCGCAGAGCGAATGACAGTTATCGGAGCAATAGAGTAAAATTGTCTTTTTCAATTTATACAGATGTAAAAACTTTATAAAACTGTTATATTCATTGACAAAAACAAATTATATTATTAATATAATGTATCTCCCCTAATTATTCATTTTAATTACCTAAATTTATCTGTGTTCTATTTTTACTCCAATAAAAAAAATTTCGCAACCCCTTTCGAAAAAAGGTTCCGCGGTCTCTGTTACCAAGTGAGCATTCAAAGACAATTAATTTTGTCTTACTTTTACTTCCTTGTACGAAGTAAAGGAAGTATTGTAATCGCAAAAATTTTCGATTCTCAGATTTCAGTGGAAATACGCATTTTGGCCTCCATGATTCCATTTTGACTAATTTCGTCGTGACGTCTGTACGTACGTACGTATGTATCTCGCATAACTCAAAAACGGTAAGCCGTAGAAAATTGAAATTTTATATTTAGGACTGTTATAACATCTAGTTGTGCACCTCCCTTTTTGGTAATTATATAACTTCCGGAAGTGGTACTTTACTTGAAGCCTATAATAGATTTTCATGAAAAACTATATTCAAATATAATTTAAAACTTTCCAAATTTGGTATATAAGACTACTATATCAATGGAAATAACATAATAGATTTTGGTTAAAATACACTAACCGGAAGTGACACATTACATGAAGCTGCTAACAATTTTCCTTGAAAAAAATGGTATTATTTTAATTTTAGAAATAAATGCTGCGTCTAGCGCATTAAGAATGTTTAAATTAGCCTTTTGCATAAGCGAGATATCTAAATTTAAATATATATTTTTTGTTTTTTTTTAATTAAGTTTGCTATGGATTAGAACAAAAAATAAAAAATAAAAGATTTTATGTCAAATATGTGCAATTAAAAAAATATCTATAGTTTAATACGCGTACAAGGAAGTAATGTGGTGTCCACATTAGATTTTTTTATAAGATTAATTCATTCGCAATTCACGATTAGTGAATCGTAGAATTTTAAAAATGTTACGGTTTCCGTGAAACTTAATTTATGAATGTATGAACCTGACGGGCGAATCATTAAGATATAAATAAAATTCTTAGAAAAATATGCAATAATGTTTGAGTGATTTCGTTGAATACTACATTTAGTATTTATTAGGAAGTTGAAAGTATAATTTCACCAGAACATCACAATATTAATAATGTATCATTTGGCTAAGTATTCTGTCTAGTTAATCTATAGGATAAAAATAAATTGATAATTTATTCATTCTAGATTTCGTATCTAGTTGTATATAGTAAAACAGGCGCGGTGGCCGAGCGTATTAAGGCACATCTCTTAACATACTGAGACGTCACCCGAACCAAGGTTCGTCAGTTCGAATCCGCCTGTCGACAATGTGTGATTTGTCGTAAAATATAAAAAATACAGTTACTTGTATTTATCACACTCGGGCGCTATAAGCTAGTCACTTATTCGCCTTAAATAATGTAGCATTCGACTACGAAGACCGGCAGTACGGCAGTGTAAAAACTGCGGCTCGGTGTGTCCGGTAGGCCCAGGCCAGAAGTATATAGTAAAACTGATCTAAATTGATTTGTAGAGAAACTACAGTGAAATTAATGGGAAGTAAAACCCGGAAACGGAAGTTGCTTCTCTATAAAATATGTCAAATTGATTGTCATTTGTATTGTGAAAATATGTATTTTTTATTCAACACCTTGTCAGAAAGTAAAATTTTCTTCCTTCATTTGAGAAAGGAAAATGGTACTTTTTTATTAGTAGGATCCCAAGACAAAAGATTTATTTATTTATTTTTTAGGGAAAAAAAGTAAAGCCATATCTACCTGTCAAGACAATTTTTTTTTGCCACAACTGTCAGAAGAAAATGATAGTTTTCCATTCCTAGAATCTCTAGGGAAAAATCTAAATTTTCCTTTTTTAAGGAGGAAAATTATGCCGTACTATCAAGAAAATAATAAATATATCTAAATTTCTAATTTAGTTCTGAAAAAAGAAAAGTGAAACTTTTCCATTTCTAGAATTCTTGAGGGTAAAAACTAAAATTTTCGTTCTCTAGAAAACACAAATAAAGCTATATTTATCTGCCAATACAATAATAAATCGTATCTAAATTTATAATTTAGTTCTGAAAATTATTTTTCCTCTACTGTCAGAAGAAAATAATACTTTTCCGTTCCAAGAATTTCTGATGGTAAAAACTAAATTTTTCGCCCTCTAGGGAAAACAAGTAAAGCTATATTTATCTTCCAGGATTATAATAAATTTTATGTAAATTTATAAATTAGTTCAAAAAATTTTCTTTCCTCAACTGACAGAAGAAAATGATACTTTTCCATTCCTAGAATCTCTAGGGAGAAAAATAATAAATTTTTCCCTTTCTAAGGATGAAAATTAAAGCTATATTTATCTGCCAATACAATAATAAATTTTGTCCAAACTTATAATTTAGTTCTGAAAATTACTTTTCCTCAAGGGACAGAAGAAAATAATACTTTTCCATTCCAAGAATTTCTGAGGGTAAAAACTAAAGTTTTTGCTCTCTAGGAAAAATAAGTAAAGACATATGTATCTGCCAGGACTATAATAAATTTATAAATTAGTTTTGAAAATTGTGACAGAAGAAAATGATACTTTTCCATTTTTTGAATCCTTACAGAAAATATCTGATGTGGACACCACATGACTTCCTTGTACACGTATTAAACTATAGATATTTTTTTAATTATACATATTTGACATTAAATCTTTTATTTTTTGTTCTAATCCATAGAAAACTTAATTTACAAAAAATCAAAAAATATATAATATTTAAATTTAGATATCTCGTTTATGCAAAAAGCTAATTTAAAAATTCTTAATGTGCTAGACGCAGAATTTATTCTCTAAAACTTTTATTTGCAGCATTCATTTCTAAAATTAAAATAATACCATTTTTTTCAAGGAAAACTGTTAGAAGCTTCATGTAATGTGCCACTTCCGGTTAGTCTATTTTAACCAAAATCTATTATGTTATTTCCATTGATATAGTAGTCTTATGTACCAAATTTGGAAAGTTTTAAATTATATTTGAATATAGTTTTTCATGAAAATCTATTATAGGCTTCAAGTAAAGTACCACTTCCGGTAGTTGTATAATGACCAAAAAGGGAGGTGCACAACTAGATGTTATAACAGTCCTAAATATAAATTTTCAATTTTCTACGGTTTACCGTTTTTGAGTTATGCGAGATACGTACGTACGTACGTACGTACGTACAGACGGCATGACGAAATTAGTCAAAATGGATTCAGGGAGGGCCAAAACACCTATTTCCGTTGTAATCTGAGAACCGAAAATTTTCGCGATTACAATACTTCCTTTACTTCGTACAAGGAAGTAAAAACTAAATTCTATCATAATTATTTTAAGCAAAATATAAATCCAAAATTATTTTTACTTTTTCTATTGACGTCGTTACAATTTTCTTACTGAATCTGCTCTCGAGCATTAATTCATATCCGGGAAATATTTAATCTGTACGAGTAGAACACGAATGTATATTAATACTTTATTGAAATGAACTCAAAAAAAGTTTCCGGAAAGAATCAACGCTCTAGCAAAATTATAAGTGAGAATGTGGTGAAAAAAATTATATGTATACCTTGTAAAAAAAGTGTCATTCTTTCCTCAAGTACTTTCAGGCAGAATTGTCTCAATTTCTTCCCTTGCTATACAAATAATTATGTTTTAAAGTTTATATAAACATTAACATACTAAATTGTGTGATAATATGCCAATCGTTTTTGCTATAGTTCTAGTAAGTACTGTCGTACGAGAGTTAGTTTCTTCGAGTGTACACGTACACTCAAGGAAAGAAACGAACGTATTATTGATTGTTGTGAGCAGCAGTAGTTAGTCGCTTTTAATTTTGTGTCAATGCCAAACATGTATGTAATTAAAATTGATTAATGAAGAAATTGAAATTCTTTTGCCATGTAATTTGAGTTCGTTTCAGTTTCAACGATAATGACATTCATTTGTACATACACACAGACATATTACTTATACAGGGTGTTTTGTTTTAAATAACTACTACGAACTATTGACCTTAAAGAAAAAATATTCCAAATATTTAAGCGCTCAAAAATTAATTAAATTGACTTAAAACGAGGAATTGTTTTTAATTTGTTTCCAAATTTAATCTCATCCGAATTTGAACTTTCCTGAGACTATATCTCAAAAACTAAACAAGATATGAAGATGCGCTGAACGGCAATGCCTCAATTAACTTATGGGGTAGGTGACTCAGTGGTATTGAGTGGATCTTGAGAACCCTGGTTCGATCCCCACAGCCGACAAACAATTTTCACCAATTTAAATCTACCGCTGTGGCTCCCCCTGCACTTACATCTTTGGGAGCCGTGATTTGACGGCTGGCAACCGCACTTCACGCGAATAAATATATCACTTACCGAGATCTGCTACGGCAAATGCCATACGCAGTAATGGGTAAAAGGTGTGATGATATATTCATTTATTTATATTTAGAATACTAAATCTTAATGGGGTAGATGGCTGAGTGGTACGAGTCGGCCTGTGGATCTTGAGAACCCTGGTTCGATCCCCACAGCCGACAAACAATTTTCACCAATTTAAATCTAGCCCTATGGCTCCCCCTGCACTAACATCTTTGGGGACCGTGGTTTGACGGCTGGCAACCGCACTTCACGCGAATAAATATATCACTTACCGAGATCTGCTACGGCAAATGCCATACGCAGTAATGGGTAAAAGGTGTGATGATATATTCATTTATTTATATTTAGAATACTAAATCTTAATGGGGTAGATGGCTGAGTGGTACGAGTCGGCCTGTGGATCTTGAGAACCCTGGTTCGATCCCCACAGCCGACAAACAATTTTCACCAATTTAAATCTACCCCTATGGCTCCCCCTGCGCTAACATCTTTGAGAGCCGTGATTTGACGGCTGGCAACCGCACTTCACGCGAATAAATATATCACTTACCGAGATCTGCTTCGGCAGAGTGCCACTTTCTAGCAATTTTAAATAATTTTCACAAATTTTTGTCGTATTTCAGACTGTTGTGAATAAAAAATGTATATATAAATTAAATGAGCTAAAAATATATAAATGTACTAATAAAACTATGGGGAACATACTATATTAGCTTGTAAAGCGGTAGCCCTACCGCAGTGCAACAACTGCGCGTAAATACAATAAACAGCTTGTAAAGAAATAAAGAAAAATAAATAGTCCATTTCTTTTCACGCATATTGCCCGCTTTCTCCAAGATTACTCCCCGCTTGCACAGGGTCGTTTCAGGGGTATACAATCTACAAACTCGCTTGAAAACTGTCGTTACGATCCATTAATTCTCTTCTTATTTCTCTGTAATTTTGTGGCTTCATAAATAATGTCCAAGTATGCGTTGCCAAGGACAAAACTACGAGAACGAAAGGAAAAAAGAAAGTCGAAAGAGGACAAATAAAAAATCGACGATCGTTGGAAGGAACTTGAGAAAATGAAGAGAATACCGGAGATCGAATTCCCAATACGCACCAAACTCATTAATTTTCTTATTTCACAGAGTTTTTACATCCTTAATGTTCAGATGGTTATCACATTTATTAGACACTCTGTATATAACATTTTTATCAATAAGTAACATGGTAATAGAATCAAGGAACATATAATTCTTATAGTGGAATCGGAACTACTTGGGTGTAAATGAAATAGGTTATTTCCCGAATGCTCGCTTGTAAAACGAGAGTGCTAACTATTGATGCACAATATATGGCTTTAATAATTTTATTTATTTATTTGACGTTTCGCAACCCATTATCTTCAGCATTTATTAACACAAAATTATTTTTCCAATCCTAATAAATATCTGGTTTTTACATTATAAATTTTAAAAAAAATCTGATGTGGACACCATATGACTTCCTTGTACGCGTATTAAACTATAGATATTTTTTTAATTGCACATATTTGACATTAAATCTTTTATTTTTTGTTCTAATCCATAGCAAACTTAATTTTTTTTAAATCAAAAAATATATAATATTTAAATTTAGATATCTCGTTTATGCAAAAAGCTAATTTAAAAATTCTTAATGTTCTAAACGCAGAATTTAATTCTCTAAAACTTTTATTTGTAGCATTTATTTCTAAAATTAAAATAATAACATTTTTTCAAGGAAAACTGTTAGCAGCTTCATGTAATGTGCCACTTCCGGTTAGTGTATTTTAACCAAAATCTATTATGTTATTTCCATTGACATAGTAGTCTTATATACCAAATTATATTTGAATATAGTTTTTCATACTCTATTATAGGCTTCAAGTAAAGTAGGTACCACTTCCGGTAGTTGTATAATAACCAAAAAGAGAGGTGCACAACTAGATGTTATAACAGTCCTAAATATAAAATTTCAATTTTTTACGGCTTACCGTTTTTGAGTTTCGCGAGATACATACGTACGTACAGACGGCACGACGAAATTAGTCAAAATGGGTTCAGGGAGGGCCAAAATATCTATTTCCGTTGAAATCTGAGAACCGAAAATTTTCGCGATTACAATACTTCCTTTAAATAACAACAAAGACAAAATTAATTGTCATCCATACACTTGGTGAAACTAGGTTTAATAAAAAATATTAAATAAACACTTGGTAAAGTCTCACAAAATGTTTTATAATATTTATTACAGTACTAGTACAATAAACTTTCATTTTAATAATAATTGTTTACACTCTATTTATAACTTATTATAACGTTAAACAATACTTGCATAATACACTATTATTTATTTAAACTAGCCACGCGATATTTATTTACAACGATGAACTAACTGGCATTTCAAGAAGCGCTACCTTTTTAATTCTCTTCACTTGTTACCAGAAGCTTCCGTTCCATTCGTTACATTATGCTTTGAAGTTTCGAATGGCGCCAAAATTTAAATTATTAATTAACATGTAAAATTGGGTGCCTCTAAACCGCCATCTGCTCCATTCTTAACTGGAATGAAGTATAGATATACAAGTAACTATTAACGGATTAATAATAAAATAGTATTAATATGTAATATTGACTTTTGTTGACAGTGTTAAATAACTTGTACTCGTTTTGTATTTGTTTGTGTATGTTTTGTATATCGCCTCCTGCTCCTGCGTCTAGTCCTGCTGCGGTGTCGCTATCGCTATCTCTGTCAATGGTCCTCCATGTTTGTCTGTGTATGTCTGTCACTGTCTGTCCTGCCCTCTCTCCACTATGTCTGTCTCTGTCGCTGTGTGACTAAATATGTGCTTCGTTTCTTTGCAGCACCAAGCCGCCGCTCAAACCCTGGTGAGTTTGTTTGCAATGCATCCCTGTTCTGTTCTGTTATGCTTTACTTATTTCACACACTTTTCTCTTTCTCTTTCTGTTTCTGTATGACTACTATCTGTTTCTCTTTGTCTCTCTTTCTCGTTTTCTCTGTATTTGTACTGTGTGGATTTTGTTTAAACAATTGTTGTTTGACTGTTTAACTATTTTTTTAAACGTGTATATATTTTTATTAGTAGCTAGGTGGTCTTGGATTTTTGAAATACTTTCAAAACATTACTTAAATATATGTTTAATACAGGATGATCCAAATACGATACCTTTTAATTTTTTTAATATTTTAAATATAATGTTAGTTTATATTATTTGGGGCATCCTGTATTTATAGCTCTAAAGTAGAATACAAATAATTAGTTCAGTAATATTATACATATTTTTATAATATACAAGGGTTTTATATATATATACATATACAGGGTGGTGAATCGAAACACGCACCATAATGTTTTCAATGTTATTTTTGAAATGTTCAATGTTGGCTTCTCTAATTATTTTACCTTAAAAAAAGGAGTTAAATAGTTTATTTTTTTGACATTAATATTTATAATTTTATTGTACCTAGAACGGAAAAAATACGAATAAATATTTATAGGTAATTTTCTTAAAATTATTAGTGCCATGAAATAACAAAACAAATGTTTATTTTACTTAATACATAAAACAGTTATTTATTATAATAACGACAAATAATAACAATAACTTTTAATTCGTAAATTTGTTTTGTTTTTACGAGAAAATTACCAATAAACATTTCCGGCATTTTTCCGGTTCCAGGTAGAGTAAAATTATAATTTTTAGTGTCAATGCAGAAATAATACAATAAACTATTTAACTGTTTTGATGTAAAATAATTAGGGAAATTAATAATTAAACATTTCAAAAATACCATTGGAAATGTTATAGTGCGTTCTCAATTGACCACCCTGTATATACAGTATATACAATGATAAAACTTTAATTTAATTTTGCAATAGTGCTATTAATTTTAGAATAAAAGTATGAATACAAAATATGTTCAAAATTTAAGACAGAATTCAATGAGTCTAAATTAATTTATATATGTACTTGTCACAATAATGACATACTTAAAATTAACATCTTTATGCTATTTACAGAGTGTCATGAAAAATAAAAGAAATAATTTGACAGATCTTTATAATGTTCATCAGTACAGTGGTGTGGATAACATTACGAAATTCGAATGCGGATATCCCGAGTTCGAATCGCACTCAAGCTAAACTGTGGCTCGGTGAGTGCGGACCCTGTACTGTAGTTGGGATTAAATTCCTGTTGTACAGCGTAACATAAATAAATAAATAAATAAATATGAGTATGAAGTTTATGATACGAGCCGTAGGCTGTGTATTAATAATTATTGTGTATGAATACACATTTTTTTCTACGATCAAATTTAACATATAAAATTATCAACTTTGAATGTCAAAAATTATTACAATTTTGATTGAACAAGTATTAGAAACTATGGCTACAGTAAATTGACTTTCGATATGTTTTTATTTATTTCATCCAAGCTTTTAAGCTGTAATGCCTATGGCACACTGGTCGATGAGCATCGATGACCATCGATGAACTCCTGGATGAAACAACAGAACGCACCCGTCATTGACAAATAATAAAAGCTTCTAAAGTTGAGAAAGAAAAACTAAATTTCAAAAATATGCTAACGTGAAGTGAGACACAAAAGATACGAGTGAAATGAGACATGTTCGTTTCATCGATGAGCTCTTCGATGGAAATAGAGGAGCCTCTAATTATCGTCGATGACGGGTGCGTTCTGTTGTTTCATCGACGAGCTCATCGATGGTCATCGAACGCTCATCGACCAGTGTGCCATAGGCATAAGTTAAGTTGGTTCAACAAGTATTAAAGATGTATTTTATTTTAAAATATTTCCGTGTTTGTTATTGTTTGCGCGATGCAGTTTAACGAATCATAAAACAGTAAAATCGTAAAACAGAAAGCTCGGAGTAAATTTCTGAAATGACGGTTGCGAACTACGAGTACTATTCCTGCAATCCGGGTTAACTATCGGGCTGCTAATGGTAGATACATCAACATATCACGTGACACAGCTATATAATACATTGTTTCATTTAGCTCAGGGACGCATATATTCACTACTTTATTCATCGTAAATGTGGATTACTTTCAAGAATATTAAACTTAGTTTATACCATTTTATTACTGTAATATTTATATATTACCAATTGTAATATAAGATTGAGAAGAATGTTGTTAGAAGAGTGGGTGTAAGTTAGTTGAGAGGGTTGAAGCATGTGGAATGTATGTCGAATGAAAAATTGGTGAAATTAAAGGTCCCTAGGGTGCTTAAAGTCCCTAGGAATAAATGTTTGGATATGATTGGCTCCCCTCCACTAACATCTTTGGAGACCGTGATTTGACGGCTAGTAACCGCATTTCACTCGATGAAATATATCACTTACTGAGATCTGCTTACTGCAGAATGCCTCACCCAGATGTGATGATATATTATTATTATTAGTGACTTTTCTAATCTCTTTGAGGGCTGTAATTTGACGGCTAGTAATCTCACTTCACGTGAATAAATATATCATTTACCGAGATCTGCTACGGCATAGTGCCACACTCAGTAATGGGTAAAAGGCATGATGATATATTTATTTATTTTATTTATGAATGTCGACTTTATATTTTATAATTATTATAAACGTTTTAACATTATTAATAAATATATCATCACGCCTTATACCAATTATTGGGTGTGGTACTCTGCTGTAGCAGATCTCGATTAGAGATATATTAATGCACATGAACTACGATTACCAGTCGTCCAATCACAACCCTCAAAAATGCCACAGAGGTAAAAATAATATTTATTTTAAACCAAAATAAAAACTTGCGTTCATTAATTAACATAGGAGAGGTCGTGGGTTCAAATCTCGCTGACTTGAAATTATTTATGGGTGGTTTCGATTCTATTATAAGTTACAGTAATTGAGATTAAGTTCCTGTTGTGCAGACTAACAAATAAATATCGAAGGAGAAAATTTGGTGGAGGTGCAAACGAACTCCATTTTGTTATTGAGTGCAATTAAAATAACCTTTAACCTTTACCCAAGGTAATATTAGTTAAAAATTATACTTTCAGGCGCAAATATATTTAACAAATAATTGTTAAAAATAAAGAAATGTTCTTCCTGTCAAAAAGTAATTCAAATATTTCATAATAATCTTCTGGCATCCTTTGAAACATTCTCACATGAAATGGAATTAAATTTTCAGGATCAGTTCAAGCAGAGATTCAGTCTGAATTGAAACAATGCCAAAGGAAATAAATAATCGTTATGGAGACGAAGTGTAAGAGATAAGAAATATTTTGTTTTTGTGACATATTTTATAAATGTTGGAGATCTGTTTTAATTTACGATGATTCATTACTTTTAGGGTTCGTAATTAATTATTTTTTAAGTTTACCTGACTTTGTTTTATTTATTTGTTAGTTTACATAACAGGAACTTTATTCTAATTACCGGCAATGCATATTTTCTTTAAAAATAAATAAATATATCATCACGCCTTTTACCCATTATTGAGTGTGGCACTCTGCCTAAGCAGATCTTGGTAAGTGATATATTTGTTCGCGTGAAGTGCGGTAACCAACCGTGAAATCACGGCCCCCAAATATATTAGTGGAGGAAGTGCCACAGAGGTAGATTTAAATTGGTGAAAATTGTTTGTCGGCTGTGGGGATCGAACCCGGTTCTCAAGATTCACAGGCTGACTCGATACCACTGAGCCAACTACCCCTTTAAAAAAATATCCATTAACAAAGGTCGCTTTATGGATGTCAAAATTCTTAAAAAAATTTAAATGCAATTAACCTCTTTAATTTGCCAAAACATTTTTATTTAAATTACATTAATTTTAAAAATGATTAAAATTTTAATAATCTATGTTTACGAGTAGTATATCATAAAGCATCTGCCATTGAATTTCTTTCCTGCAATATTGAAACATAAATAAATAAATATATCATCTTGCCTTTTACCCATTACTGATTGTGGCACTCTGCCGTAACAGATGTCGGTAAGTGATATATTTATGCGCGTAAACTAGAAGTCAAATCACGGCCCCCAAAGATGTTAGTGGAGGGGGAGCCACAGAGGTAGATTTAAATTGGTGAAAATTGTTTGATGGCAGTATTCAAACACCCTGTATAAATTGAAATTTAACCTTGCTAACTTCATCTTGATGTGAATTCTGTTGTTAACAAATGCATATCTATCATCGGAAACATTCAGGCCTGCGGTTGCATTTCTGACTGTTATGTCGACAGTCTATATAATAATAATCTATGGACTGAGTGAATAATTCAGGAAACTGTTAGTGGAATGGAGTCATCAAGGAAATATTCCGCTGTCAGATGTTTCCCTACCCTTAATCCATCTCTGAGTATGGTTTTCATAGCCGTAGAAATAAATATTTTTGTAGGGAAGCTACTAGCATTAAGTACGCTTCATAATACAATTATTATTTTATTTTATGAGGGGGGGGGGGATCTTGCAGTTCTACAGTTGTATATATTTCATATTAAGAGTAGATACCAGCCGTCAATGCACAGCCCCCAAAATTGAATGAAAAATTAATGAAACTGTCGTTAGTATGTTGGTGAAATCGCTAGGGGTCCCTAGGGTTCATACAAAGAAATGGGTGCATATGAAGGATGGCGAGAAGAATAAACGAGCTTATACAGGGTGTTCAAAAAGTTCCGGGACGGTGAAATATCTCGAGAAATACACATCGAATCAAAAAACAAAAAAACACGTGTTTCATATTTTTCAAAAACCTATCTTGTCACCAACCATGATCTCCCACAGCCACCCACTTTTTGAACATCCTGTATGAGAGGAATTATGAATGTGGATGAAGTATATTTCAAGGCGAGTTAATATCCAGAACATGTGTTTGTAAGTGTAAGATTGAGAAGAATGTTGTTAGAAGAGTGAGAAATTATTAAATTATGTGGAATGTATGTCAAATAAAAAATTTGTGAAATTAAGGGTGAGATTGTGTAGACGACCTAGGGTCTCTTTAAAGTCACTAGGGTCCCTAGGAATAAATTAAAAATTTGTTTGTTGAACGTAAAATGAAACAAGTTTGTATGAAAGAAATTATGAATGTAAATGAAGTACAGATATTTAATAACATTAATTGTAGTGTGAATCTGATGAATATAAGATGATCTACAGGTAATCGTAGCCCAGTGGATACAACCGAGGTGTAACTTGTGTTTAATAATTAACAAGCAAAAGGTCCTGCGTTCAAATCAGGCTCAATTGACCTTATTTACACTATAAGCTACAATTATAAAAAGATTCAATTATTTTTGTATTGAGTAACAAATAAATAAAATTTTTAAAAATATAAACGTTATTTAGGTTTGCATGTAGATCTTTGAAATTTCAGTCTCTGCAATTCTATAGACATGCTAAAACAAATTATCTTAAATTAATCTAATTCTTTCAATATTTAATGTTTACAATTTCAAATAATGTACAATTATCTTTGCGAATATAATCAGTACAACAAACAATATATACTCTTAAATTTATTTGCAATAATTTTAAAACATCCCGTATTTCTTTATTTATTAGAAGTTTGCCCACTCAATAGGATAAATCCCAATAATAGAATGGCACTACAATTATAATAGACAATAAAGAAACAAATATGTGATACACAGATAAAAGAAATATTAGATAGTTGTTCAAGTGAAACGTAATTTACATACCAAATTGAAATATAAGATGCAAGTAAAATTGAAAATTATACTAAAATAATAGACATGTGACGTTTAAATGTTTGTAACGAAACAGTAAAAATATCAGGAGTATTACCGATTTCACAAAGTTTGTTATATACATAAGATAGTCTATGGATGGGAGAATTTGCTGCAGAATTAGTCCTACATAAAGGAATGTCAAACATACAAGTCATTCTAGTTACACAACCAGGAACTCTGAAGGATAATTGTGATAATAAGATTATTATTATTCAACAATTTATATAAAAAGTTCATATCAAATAAAGTTCGCCTCATTTCTAGACTGAGACAATTAAAATAATAATAAATAATAATAATAATAATGGAGTGTTGTGCAGCGGCTATGGTGTATACGCAGCTTTAAAATTAAAGTTTCAAGAACGGTTTACAGCGCGAGCAATTACAACAGTTTGGGTTATCATTCATTATGAGCACTTGATGGTTTAATTATACTTACGTACAAATGTACAAACATACAGACGCACTTGTAACGTTTATTTAGTAATGAAGGTGTGCTAATGATTTCATTTAATTGACTCATTAATTATTATGAGTAATCACAAGATTTAAGACAGATTTTAAATGTAATATCATCTTGATTAATTTCTTTATAAACTAAACGTGCAATTAAAATCACAATTATTTTCAAACCATGTCATACTTTATAAATCGTTTAGCAAAAATTAGATTTGGGATCATAGCTGGAACATAAAAATAATACTTTAGAGATCTGCTACGGCAGTGTCGTCACAACCAGTATTGAGTAAAAGGCATGATAATAGAATTATTTATTTTCATTTGTCAAGTACTATAAATAAATAAATATATCATCACGCCTTTTATTCATTACTGGGTGTGGCACTCTGCCGAAGCAGATCTCAGTACGTAATACATTTCTTCGCGTGAAGAGCGGTTACCAGCCGTCTAATCACAGCCCTCAAAGATGTTAGTAAAGTACTTATCACAAAATAAAGAGAAATAAATTATCTACTACCCTTGTGGC
The DNA here is from genome assembly GCA_947425015.1 of Pterostichus niger. Classification (NCBI taxonomy): domain Eukaryota; kingdom Metazoa; phylum Arthropoda; class Insecta; order Coleoptera; family Carabidae; genus Pterostichus; species Pterostichus niger. The sequence goes on from OX380337.1 coordinate 39,711,328, forward strand.
TTCCCCTCCACTAACATCTTTGGGGTCGTGATTTGACGGCTAGTAAACGCACTTTGCTTCAAGAAATATTTCATTTACCGAGCTCTACTACAGAAAAATGTCGTCATAGCCAGTAATAATTATTTATTTTTATTTGTGAAGTACTAATCACAAAATTGTAAATAGTCATTGTTAAACGAAATAAAAAAAATAAACATTTTTGGGGACCGTAATTTGCCGGCTGGTAACCGCACTTCACGCTTAAAAATATGTCACTTACTAAGATCTGCTACAGTCGAGTGCCACACTCAGTAATAGGTAAAAGGCGTGATGATATATTTATTTATTTATTTTTTATTTCAAGCAATTTTTCCTAAAACTTATATGAACTACCACACTGCGGCTCAGTGAGTCCAGGACCCTGTACTTTTTTTTGCAATTAAGTTCCTAACTAATATAAATAAATAAATTCGTCGACTACAGAAAGCATTAAATAAACTGACTAAACTCAGTAATAATTTTATTAAAATTTTGAAACGGGTATATATAAGTATTAGATTAAAATCTTCGCAGGATTATTGCAAAGCAGGAACAGCATGAATGCCAGAGGACACAGCTTTCTCGTCAACAGGGAACGCACCATTTCGCCGATAAAACGAAGGAATTTGACCAACGCGGTTGTACTGCACTTCAGTGTGTTCAATTTGCTTTCTCTTGCCATAGTTCAATGATGTGACAGCAGGAACAGCTTTTTGTTGTTCCTGCAATAATAATCAATAAATATTTGTTGCTGGTTTAAGTATAGTTCTGTAATGATAAGGACAGGAGATGCTGCCTTCATTTCTTATAGATTCGTTGTTAGAGAAGTGGGCGTAAGTGAAGATTTACGAAACAGTTATACAGGAGCGAATGGATGGATAAAAATATTAAATAAACACTTGGCTAAGTCTCACAAGTAGGCGCGGTGGCCGAGCGTGTTAAGGCACATCTCTTAGCATACTGTGACGTCACCCGAGCCAAGGTTCGTCAGTCCGAATCCGCCTGCCGACAATGTGTGATTTGTCGTAAAATATAAAAATACAGTTACATGTATTTATCACACTCGGGCGCTATAAGCTAGTCACTTATACGCCTTAAATAATCTGACTAAAGAAACCGGCAGTACGGCAGTGTAAAAACTGCGGCTCGGTGTGCCCGGCCCCTATGTTCCGAAACGGAATGATGGGACTCATTCATTCAAGTCTCACAAAATTCAGCCTCCAAGTCACCTTATGAGGGCATCGTCAGAGGCTGGCCAGCACAGTTAGTAACCTTAGACGCGTTTCGTTCTTCATCTAGAACAAAGTTTACGTGAAGAAGCTGGTGACGAAGAACTGTACCAGCAGAGAATAAGATCTATAACAAACAGGTGAAGTGCGGTTACCAGCCGTCAAATCACGGCTCCCAAAGATGTTAGTGAAGGGGGAGCCACAGGCGTAGAGTTAATTTGGTGTAAATTGTTTGTCGGCTGACAAACAATAAATGGTTGGATATAATTGAAGATAGAATAAACGAACTTGTACAACAGGAATTATGAATGTAGATGAAGCGTGGAATAGCAGAATAGGAATGTTAGATGAAGATTAATTGCAAGGTGAATCTAATGAATAAATGTTTGCGCTACTCCATTTGGTATTTTAGAATTTCAAGAACTTTCAAATAAAAATGACCTTTTACATTACGAGTAGTATAGAAATAAATGAAAGTGTGCGTATGTTTGAAGGGTTCGTGCTACCCCATTTGAAGAAACACAACGTGATGTGATGTATGTATACCTGATAAAATATATTATCCCGTATATCCTGTTGGAACTGTCGATTTTCTTTGAGTTTGCGTTGATCGTACAAAGGGCCAGGTTTCGAAAAAGCAAAATATAAATCGTATTGATTTTGAAACACAACTCGACGTTTGTTATTGAAGTATGTCATCTCTTCATCTTTAGTGATGTGAATAGGTTCCTGCGCAACGAAATTCTAATTATTTACTTTTTAACACGAACGGAATTGGGTGAATAAGTTGATCTTACCGGACTGCGTCAATTGTAAAACGAAAGGAATGGACGCAGTCTTAAAATTTTATTAAACATACTGATATTAAAGTTTTTATACTAATTGTACACGAAACGTTATAATTTAATATGAGGATGAAAACAGAATAATGATTTAAATTAAATTTTTATTCATTTTAATACTTAATTAACGAATCTAGTCTAAAATTAAATAAAACGCGAACACCGCGTGATGTGAAGATCTACATCTTCACGCTTTGAGTCGATGGACGAGACTCATGGTTTCCTGGGTACGATACCCACATCTGGAATCCATCCCTCTCGCATCGGGGTGGACACAGATGTCTCAAGTGTTTTGGTTATGTAGTCTGACACTCTGGCCCTGCAGATAACGCGAACATGAAATCTTGTTGGAATTCTAAGAATATTAACTATAACGGTCTCTTTTTATAATTTAATGCCCGAGTGTCAAATTACACGAAACCAATCTTACCTAAACACAACATAACAACAATGAGATAGCTCATATTGTTACAACTTGGTCTTTTAAAATATAACATCCTGTGTATCCAGGAAAAATTTCTTGTACGAGGTGTATATAATAGTTATCCACGATTCTAGCGTTTAAAACAAATACTTTTATCCATTACTGAGTGTGCTGAAGCAGATCTCGGTAAGTAATATATTTATGCGCGTAAACTACCCGTCAAATCATGGCCCCCAAAGATATTAGTGGAGGGGGAGGTACAGGGGTAGATTTAAATTGGTGAAAATTGTTTGTCGGCTGTGGGGATCGAACTAGGGTTTTCAAGATCCACAGGCCGACTCGATACCACTGAACCACCTACCCCATAAAATAAAATACTATATTTAGTAACAATAAATAATAAATCTATTCATTCCTTTTCACGCATCTTTTATTCCTCACTCGGAATCTCATATCAGGAAACAAACATTCAATCACATCCATTCATTCGCTCCAATTAATTTTCCACTTATGTCCACTGCGCTAATAACGAATCTACAAAAATAAGAATAAAATAATTCTTAGTTACTTCGGTTTTTTGGAATATACTGTCCGGCTGATTAAGATGAATACGATATTCAGATTTTCGTCGCAACAAGCAGTCGTGATCATGACGACAAAAATTTCCGCCAAAATCAGTCACTAATGGTATTATATATGAAAATTGTTTGTCGGTTGTGGGAATCGAACCCAGGTTCTCAAATCTACGAACCGATTTGATACCACTGAGTAAAAGACAATTATTATATATTTTTAAAACTTCTAGTCGAACTATTTACTGTATAGGGATTAACTTTTCAAATTTGTTTAAGTAAAATATCTATATGGAATATACAACTTTAATAACCTTAACTTATATATAAAAAAAGTATATACCATCACGCTATACCCCATAAAATTGGGAAACACGAACCCTAGATACATCCACTCATTTACCAAAGAATTCATTCACAAATGCAATTTATTCCTCACACATGTAATCGTTCATTACGCAACAAACCTTCAATTAGATCCATTCATTCGTTCCTATATATTAGTTTCATTACCCTTTCATTTACCCTTCTTCCTCTAACAACGAAACTATAATCCGTCAGTACGGTGGTGTGGATAGCGGTATGGAATTCGAATGCGGACATCCCGAGTTCGAATCTCACTCAAGCTAAAAATTATATGAACTACTACACTGCGGCTCGGTGAGTGCGGACCCTGTACTGTAATTGGGATTCAGTTCCTGTTGTACAGAGTAACATAAATAAATAAATAAGAAATGAAGTGGACGTCATTCTACGCTTGTTTTGAAAATAAATTTCACATAATTGTAAACGAATTAAACGATAAGAAAAAAAGAAATTACTTTGTTAAAATACAAAAAATAATTTTACATACATACATACATAACATCACGCTATATCCCATTAAATGGGGTAGCACGAACCCGTCAACATTCTCATCCTGACACACGATACTCGTTAATACTTCCTCCATACGAACTCTTTCTTTCCTCACAACCAAAATCCATCATCACGCAACAAACATTCATCCATTCGCTCCTGTACACCTGTTTCATAAATCTTCACTTACGCCCACTTCTCTAACAACGAATCTATAAAGAAAAGAAGGCAGCATCGCCTGCACTTGTTTAAAAATACATTTAACACAATTGCAGTTACACACTGTATAGTAAAAACTGAAAATGAAGTAAAAAAGATGAGGAAGGAAGGGAGTATCTACCTGCGCTTGTTTTTGAAACTGAATTCCACACAATTGCAGTTGGACACTCTATAAAAAAAATAATAAAAAAAAAATTTCACCAAATTAAAACTATCCCTTTAGTTCCTCAGTCACAAATAAATGTTGTGATTTGAGGGGCGTTTCACTCTCAGTAATGGGTAAAAGGAGTGATAATATATTATAAAAATATGAAAATTTGTTTACCCAGGTGGTCTTGAAGAACATCTTAGCAACCTGCTTAAGCCGTTCATTGTCCTGCGTCGGTGTAATCCAATTATCGCCCATTTTGCCTTTCACCGCCCAAACAACAAAAAAACAAATCGAAAAACCGTTTCACGATTCTTATTTCAAAACTGGTTAATTTTTCTTTCGTATCCGTGGTAACAACTCGACAATTAAATTTCTTTGTTTGAAAACAAACGCCTGGCGCATAAATCACGAACCGCCCCTGGTGTGGCGTGGCAGCCATTGTGCCCCAGTGGCGTAGGAATGAGGGCAGTGACGTCATGGAAACGTTACATCTTATGCCGATTTATGATAGCTGATATTTCGGTCCGTTAGACTGGTGACTGCGGGTGACTGCGGGTGACTGTGACTGGCTGGGGGTGGTTGGGGGTTGTTGGGGGTGGTTGGGGGTTGGTGGTCTATGGTTCGAGGGATGTGCTGTCGATATCGGAGAATTACATTCCGGCGGATTTCTCAATGTGACGGCGAATGATAATATGAGAAAATGACAATGATTTTTTGCTTTGTTTGACTGTGACATATTTGTTTCTTTGTTTGTTTTTGTTAAGACATTTTAAAACTGTCTATTAAAATAGTTATTTGTGTATTAAGAGCGTAAAGTGACTCTTGCTGTGGTTAGTTGAGCACGACATAGTGTAAGAGAAACTAAGATACTTTATATACTCACATACTAAAATGATTACATTATTAAACAAATTAATGTGTATGAAATGTTACATTAAATAAATAAATATATCATCAAGCCTTTTATCCATTACTGGATGTGGCACTTTGCCTAAGCAGATTTCAGTAAGTGATATATTTTTTCGCGTGAAGTGCGGTTACTAGCCGTCAAATCACGGCCCTCAAAGATATAAGTGGTGAGGGAGCCACAGGGGTATATTTAAATTGGTGAAAATTGTTTGTCGACTGTGGGGATCGAACCAGAGTTCTCAAGATTAAAGTTTCAGTATTAAACGATTTCTGCTGACACATACCCTAGCAACGACAAATAATAAACAAAAAACGTTGCAACCAAATACAACAAACAAACGTCAAACTGAGTGATTTTGTTTATAGTTTTTGAAATATTGAGGAAGAAAAAATTTTCAAAATTTTCAAAATACATGTACAAGTTAAGTAGCGCACGAGAAATACACTCGTTCAAGCCGCATTTCAATATCTCTTTTAGTTTTTGAGTTATGGGCTTTCAAAGTTGAGATTAAAAAGAAGTCAAAAATCGCTGTAACTCAAAAACTAAAAGAGATATTGAAATGCGGTGTGAACGAGTGTATTTCTCTGAACTATATAGAACCATATAATAAAAATTTTGACTTTTTGATCTGGTTCAACTAGAAATTCACATCTGCATGTTTATATGTCAAAATTTTGGTCATTTATGAACATGGCAGCTCTTTGATAGCAGATCTTAATAAACTATACATTTTAAGCCGTTAAGTACAGTAACCAGTTGTCAAATCACAACTACCAAAAAAGAAAATTTTATTTAGTTTAAATAGGAATTTTAATTCAATAACTGTTCAAAATTACCCCCATTTACCTGTAAACAATAGCCTAAACGATTATAAAATTAATTTATAGCATTATTTATTTGCTCTGGAGGAATCTCATGCGATGCAACACTAATTCTACGTTTTAATTGTTCTACACTCATTCTACCACCATTACAAAATTTACTTTTTAAGTGGCCCCAAAGAAAAAAATCGTTTGGCGCAAGATCTGGTGACCTTGCAGGCCACTCCACTTCTGCACCTCGTCCAAGCCATCGTTGGAGGAATATCCGGTGCAGATAAAAAACTAAACATTTTTATTCAAAATGTCACTAGTTTACAGTTTGGCAAACATAAAAAAGCTATTTGTCCTGCATTGCAATTTACTTTTTACGAGATAATAAAATCAGTTTGAATTATTCCCGCGCTTACATTTAATACCGGTAATTAATTTCGGCGCGAAATTTAAAATACTTTTCATCCCTACCTGACTTGCTTCGCTGAGCTAATGGAATAATAAGGGAGATAATTGCGCAGGAAACCATTTTGATTCCAGTTTTATAGTTTTTTAATGAATAGAGAGATTTAATGACTTCATTACTTTCTACAGGAAAGTTTGAGGAATTCACTTGGCAATGTTGGCAGTTCTGAAATTTAGGTGCGGTGAGTTTAGGCCAAGAAGGGTCCCAGTAACTTGCGACAGAATGTAATCAAGAAAATTTATCTTATATTTTGAGAAGAATGTTGGTAGAAGAGTAGACATAAGTCAGTTGAGATGTGGAATGTATGTTGACTGAAAGGTTGGTGAAATTGAAGGTGAGAGATTGAGCAGTCCACCTAGGATCCATAGGATCCTTAGGATCTTTAAGGTCCTTAGAATAAATGTATAGATTTGTTTAAAGGTGAAAAAAAAAACGAGTTACTATGACTGTGAATAAAATATAAATAAATAAATAAAAATATATCATCACACTTTTTACCCATTACTGGGTGTGGCACTCTGCCGTAAGCAGATTTTGGTAAGTAATATATTTCTTCGCGTGAAGTGCGTCAAATCACGGCCCCCAAAGATGTTAGTGGAGGGGAAGCCACAGGGGTAGATTTAATTGTTTGTCGGCTGTGGGGATCGAACCAGGGTTCTCAAGATCCGCAGGCCGATTCGATACCACTGAGCCACCTACCCCAATTTTAAAAAGATAGATATTAAGAAACAGTATAATATCATTTTAAAAAGTAAAAATGGTAAATAAATAAAATATATCATAACTCCATTACCTATTATTGGGTGTAGTACTCTGCTGTAGCAGATCTCGCTAAGTGATATATTTTTGCGCGTGAATTGTGGTTACCAGCTGTCAAATCACGACCTCTAAAGATGTTAGTGAAGGGGGAGCTAGAGGGGTGGTATTAATATCAAATCAGGGTTCTCAAGATCCACAGGCCGATTCAATACCACTGAGCCACCTACCCCATATGTGAATAAAGTATGCAAAAAATTAATATGAATGTTTCAGGGGTTCGTGCAGCCCAATTTTCTAAAAATCCCGGAAATTAATCGTAAAATTAAAACAAAAATGACGTCATTATCGTCAGTATAAAAAATAAATCAAAGTGTGTGTCGCTTATCCTGTCTAGCTTTCGCTTGTTTGTCAAAATGTTTAATAAATGAAGGTCGAGGGAGCTTCCGGGCCCTGTCGGCTAAATTCGTAAAGGTTCGGGTATGTTCGGGTGACGTCATATGATGCGTACGGCACTGACACACTGTCCTAGTTACGCTGGCGAAATCAAAAGCCCGGGCAGAAGTGATGCCGGGACAAACAGCAGTTTTCAACATAAAGCTCATTTTGCTCTGCTCTGCAATTGCAAATCTTACTTAGGTTACAGTAAGTCCGACAGTACGGTGGTGTGGATAGCGATACGGAATTCGGATTCGGAGATTCCGAGTTCGAATCTCACTCAAGCTAAAATTTATATGAACTACCACATTGCGACTGGTAACCGCATATCACGCGAAGGAATATATCACTTACCGAGATCTGCTACGGCAGAGTGCCACACCCTGTAATGGGTAAAAGGCGTGATGATATATTTATTTATTTATTTAAAAATTGATAAATTACATTTTGTGCAAATGTATATGAATTATAAATATTGAAAAAAAGGTAATAAAAAAATTAGGGTATTTATAAATATAGTGATTTGTACGTCAGTAAATTTTTATTTTATTTGAACTTGTTAATTTTGAGACAAAAAATATGCAGAAAAAACTTTAATATTCACACATTTTGGTGGAGGCGCAAGTTGCATAAAAATATATATCCGTTCTGACCACAAAGTCACAACTATCTCCAATTTAATTATAAGTAGCAACCCTTCTTGTTCAATGGTATAAAAACAGCCAATGGATTTGAAAACCCAGATTCGATTCCCACAAGCAACAAACAATAATCACCACATTAAAATTACTCACATAAATATATCACTTATCTAGATTTACTACGACAGAGTTCCCCACCCAGTAATGGGTACAAGTCTTAATGATATATTTATTTATATAGAACCCTTCTTGTGTGACCCCTTGTTTGAGAAGCACTGGTGCAACATTCGAAGATCTCTGATGCGTAATGCGTACGTGACCTTGTGTTGGAAATCCTCGGATTAAGTGAAATTTCAGTTGGCTCTGACTCCGGTATTCCGGAGGGGTCAAGGAAAATTGCCAAAATCAAGTCGATATGATCCGGAAACTACCCTAAGTTTTGGATAATTTGTACTAATCGTACGAATTGTAATTGAATTATTCACAGAGGAATATCATCTAGAATTCATCTGATTTCGGAAAGATTACTGGCTGACATTAAAGCATGAAATTGCTACATACAGGGTGTAGTATAAAAAGCGGCTCATAACCATTTACCATGGGAAGTAATATATTGTAATACTAGTAAGGAAAGAGTTTAATTGCAAAACGAGTGGTGGCCGAGCGTGTTAAGGCACATCTCTTAACATACTGTGACGTCACCCGAGCCAAGATTCGTCAGTTCGAATCCGCCTGTCAACAATGTGTGATTTGTCGTAAAATATAAAATACAGTTACATGTATTTATCACACTCGGGCGCTATAAGCTAGTCACTTATTCGCCTTAAATAATGTAGCATTCGACTACGAAAACCGGCAGTACGGCAGTGGAAAAACTGCGGCTCGGTGTGTCCGGTAGACCCAGGCCCGATTTGGGCTGTAATGCAATCAGAAAAATAAGATTCATTGTTAATAAACTTAGTCAAATGGTTTGCTACGTTGAGAAAATAGCCTGCCACAGGATATAAATATTTTCTTTTTTAGTAAATCACGCCTTTCACCCATTACTGAGTGTGGCACTCTGCCGAAGCAGATTTTGGTAAGTGATATGTTTCTTAACGTGAAGTGCAATTACCAGCCTTCAAATCGCGGCCCTCAAAGATATTAGTGGTGGGGGAGCCACAGGGGTAGATTTAAATTACATTTCCAACATTAAATGTGAAAATTAAATTTTTCTACAACTGTCAAAAAAATGTTCATTTTTTCCACTAATATCAATACGAGAAATACGTAATTTTTTCATCATTTACATTACCATGACAACGCGTATTTTGTGCATTATTTTGCACCCTAGTGCGCAAAATAAGTATTTTATATAATAAGTATTTTGCGCACTGTTTCGTATTCTAGTGCGCAAAATGAGTATCTGAGCGCACGCTCCCAAATTATTTGTTGTCAGGTTTCATTAGTTACAACACATCAATAGTATCAAATTAATATTATTATTGATTGTTTTCCTTCAATTTACTTAAATAAATCAATAATTATTGTATTATTATTTATTTACAGTTGTAGAAAAAATGTTGTTTGTATTTCGTGGACAAAATTCTTGTTTTTTAGAGCGTTCGAATGTGTTTTATTGTCTCGACTAAAAGTGCAACAAAAAAAAACTATTTTACGTTTGCGATACAAGAAATTAAATAATTATTTTATATAAATCAAAGGAGTTGTATTTGCAAATGCAGTCAACATATCAAATGACATTTCCCTCACTCAATTTATTTGTGATAATAATCGTTTCCCTCACTAGTGAGGAAAGTTATTTACTTTCATCACTAGTGAGGGTAACGGTTACTATCACAACTAAATTGAGTGAGGGAAATGTCATTTTTCTACTTCCGTTAGGAAATAGACGTTTTATTTCACTTATTTGAGTTAGGTAATGACGTCTGTCAGTACGGTTGCGTGGATAGCAATATGGAATTCAAATCCCTAGATCCCGAGTTCGAATCTCACTTAAGCTAAAAATTATATAAAACTACCACACTGCAGCTCGGTGAGGGCGGACCCTGTACTGTAATTGGGATTAAATTCCTGTTGTACAGAGTAACATAAATAAATAAATAAATAAATAAATAATGAAAACAATCTCATACTTAGCATATTAGGGTAGAAATTATATGAATATAATATAAAAAACAACAAAGACAAAATTAATTGTCTTTAAAGAGCGAAACGCGTCTATGGTTACCAACTGTGCTGGCCAGCCTCTGACGATGCCCTCATAAGGTGACTTGGAGGCTGAATTTTGTGAGACTTAAACAAGTGTTTAGTTTGATATTTTATTATATGAATAGAAATTTTCCAGCCCTTCTAATAAAATTTAAGGGAGGCAGGGAAGTGAAGGGAAGGTCTTCGCTTGCGCACCCTGTATTTTAGCAGAGGTCGTGTTCGTATTTTTCTAGAACCTCCGCCGTAGTAAGATTTATCAATGACAGGATTCGATTGTGTTCTACGCTGTGCACGACTTTTGTGGCTGGTTCACATTACATGTCGAGCTGCGAGATTGCGTGACGTGCGATTAAAGACCCAATTTATTTTTATTTTTGATCTAATTCACCACAAAATGGATTTTAGCTAATGCATGCTGTAATAAAACGATATTATGTTCAAAAAAAACCCCTAGTTTAAAATTAGACATTTAATAACATTTTTATTTATTACATCATATTGTTTTATCTTTTAAATTTATTTGTATGAATTTTCAATTCTCCTGGAGCTATTTTAAATAAAATATTTGATAAATGTTATTTTATAGTTAGCTATATTTCATATTTCGTTTTAAATTTTTGTTTGTAAAAATTGGAATACATTCTGAATATTATATATGATTTACTGTTGAATAAATCAGTCAATTTTCAAATTTAATTATTATATCTGTTAAATTATTTATGAATAGGTGTGTACCCAATTTTCAATTAGCTTGTTCGGTGTAGCAATATTTTATAAATAATGTCAACACTATCTACTATTAATTATATAATTCATTTACTGTACAACTGGAAATTAATTAATATATAAACTGTCACACGACGACTCGATGAGTTTATACCCTGTGTTGTAATTGTCTGTAAGTTCAGTATATCATAGTCAACTTTATTGAACTGCGTTACACTTATTATTAAAGCCCGGATATTTAGGCACTTAAAAACACCCAAATAAGCAGGCATATAGGCCGTTAATAACTCTAAAATAGGCGGGATTTTAGGCAGCCTAAATGTAAATAATTTGTTTAAAAAAAAACTAATCCTTTTTCTAATATTGGTACTCGTATCTATTCTTCATTAGAAAAAATCATCATTTTAAAAGAAAATTAAAGCAATCTGAAAAATAATAGTGTAGGCTTCTTATTTTATTAACTATTATACAAATTCAAATTATGTAGTATACTTTGATTCACATAATATGACGAGCTATTGCTCTATGAAATTTTCGGAAAGGGACTGTCTTCGGTCAGTCAGAACTTGCTTGTAAGCTGAAAACTTCATTCATTTCGTTTAAAGTTACCTCAGCTCCATTGATTAATGGCAAAGACACAATTGAATTGCCACGTAAAATTTTGACTAAAACACGTTTTTCTTTCGGCATTTTAAATTCACACACAAAAACTTGATGTAAGTAAGTACTTTAAATATTATAGGTTAGGTTGAAACACTATGTCGAGTGCTGAATTAGTCAATAAAAGTTAAAATAGGCAACAAAAATAGGCAAAATAGGCTGTATAAGGTAAAATAGGCACAATAACCAAAATATAGAAAAAATAGGCCCTAAGGCACGAAAAAAAAATCTTCCATTACACGTAAACATATTACCTATGTATAGAAAAACTAAATTGCCTGAAGTATATTAAAATTTGATTCTAGGCAATTGCCTAAAAATCCGGGCTTTACTTATTATGACTGTTTCATATGCCATTTATAATTAGTTACGTAAAAAGTCAGAAAAGCGTTCAATTACAGGATAATTAGATAGCTTATGGGGTAGGTGGCTCAGTGGTATCGAGTCGGCCTGTGGATCTTGAAAATCCTGGTTCGATCCCCACAGTCGACAAACAATTTTCACCAATTTAAAAAATCTACCCCTGTGGCTCCTCCACCACTAATATCTTTGGAGGCTGTGATTTGACGGCTGGTAACCGAACTTCACGCGAAAAAATATATCACTTACCGAGATCTGCTTAGGCAAAGTGCCACACCCTGTGATGGGTAAAAGGCGTAATGATGATATATTATATATAGATAGCTTACGAATCCTGTACGACGCTTTTCTGACGTGTTATGTATAACATTTTACCTGAAACTTATAAACAAATAATACATATTTTAAATTAATTCTAATTAAAAGAAATATTTGACTTACATATTAAGTAACTAGACACTCACGTTTCTTTCATTACCTGTCTAGGCAGGCAATATGTTATTTTCCTGACTAGGCATGCAAAGCAAAGCTTTCCTGAGTCTTAAAGCTCAGGCAAATATTTATTTTCCTGTTAGTTTCATGTAATAGTATATTACATAACGAGAATTGTAACAGGCTCATTACGTGCGAGTGAAAAAGTTGCGCACGAGCTTTGGCGAGTGCAGTAATTTGACAATTACAATTCGAGTTGTGTATTATACTTTATCTACGACCATAAATAATAATAACAACAATTACAGAATATTTGTCAAACAGCAGTGTTACCACCTAACAAATGAAACATTTCTTGAGAACAGTTACGTAATATATTACGTAACTAATGCAGTAAACCCTTAGCAACCGTAAACAAGCATTTACTGTTCTTGCAAATTATTTTTAATGGCCTACTTACATATATAGTCTTAGATAAAGTCTTTTACAATCCAAATCTCAAAAGAGAAATAGTTAATTTAATTGGAATTAATTATTTTACACACTTATAATGAGGTAGGTGGCTCAATGGTATCGAGTCTGCCTGTGGATCTTGAGAACCCTGGTTCGATCCCCACAGCCAACAAACAATTTGCACCAAATTAAATCTACTCCCCCACTAACATATTTAGGAGCCATGATTTGACGGCTAGTTTACGTGCATAAATATATCACTTACCGAGATCTGCTTACGGCAGAGTGCCACATCCAGTAATGGGTAAAAGGCGTGATGATATATTTATTTATTTTATTTATAACACACTTATTGCACTTATAATGAATGTTCATATTTGTCGATATGAACGCTAGTATAATTTGATATAAAACAAATAATTGTAACTACTAATTGTAATTACTAATTACAAGTTAGGGTTAGTAGTTCATCTACAATAATATCACCGCTAAAAATAAACCTAACCATTTTATTTTACGATTGAAAATTCGACCACCGCATCCAGTCCGCTTCATTCACAAGTTACGCTATGAAAAAACACTTTTCTTTACTCCGATATAAAAAGATATGAAACTGTGAAGTTTCAAAGCATATTTTTAATACTCATCTCAGCCAAAATATTTGAATGACGCAGAATAACCTTCATATAAGATAAATGAAACGAACGGAAATGTAAAGAATACACTTAAAAGAAAAACAGGAGAAGTTAGCGTGGATAACAGAAAAGCGATAAGAAGTAGAGGAAGATGAAGAAGGTCACTAAAGGCGGATACGGAAGAACTGGGTAATCCGCAGACACCGATTATAGCGGAGAATATGCTCTATATTTGTTAGGTTGACCCAAATTTTTCTATATTATTTATTGGGAACTTATCAACTGAAGGCACACAGTTATGACGTCATGGTTGCACAGTACTACGCCTGCTTTAGTTGTAAATATGGTCTGCATTTGCAGATCTTATTGAAGCTGTAAATATAGGAGAGCTATTAATAAATTTGTCTTTTATATTGAAATTAGACCCAATTTAATTGGTTATTGGTTTTTAAGATATGAGTTTATAGTACCATTAAGCAGGGTTCGTAAATATCATGATATTTATAATAAATATCAAAATATCTGATATATAGGATATATATCAGATAAATATAACTTTTTGGATATTTATTTTTTAATTTTAGTTTTTGTACACATTTATTATCACAATAGGAAATACAAAATAAATTATTACTCCTAAATAAAAAATTAACATAGGTAATGAAAAAAAGTAAATATACATTGAATGGATACACAAATATTATATAGTACTAAGAATAGTAAGAATATTTAAATAATCCTATATCCAAGATAGGGGCAAATCATCATCTTCTGATGAACTTCCTGAACATAGCGTTGCAGATAGACTCACTTGGCCAAATCCAATCTAAATTAGTTTTTTTTTGTAGTTTCTTTTTGGTTTAAATATTTAAACATAAAAACTAATTTACCGGCTTTGTCGTTACCGAGACGATTACGTAATTGAGATTGGACAATGCCAAAAGTGGAGAAATATCGTTCCAGCCCTGCTGTGGCAGTTACAGCAGTGTGTAACTGTTCACATAGTTCAATAAATGTACTTTTATTTGGCCACTCTGACTCATTGATAGTTTTGTATTTGTATTTCTAAAATGAGTACCAAATAAAAATTTTGGAAATGGTTCAGACTTTGCCGTTAATGACATCACAAATGGCACACAATTTGGATTTATGTCGTTGATGTGAAGTTAGTCAAAAGCTAGTAAAGTAAGAATTATCTTTAGAATACAATTTTAACAGAATTAATGAAAGTATAAATGAGAGGTATACTGTATTTATTATAGACTATTTGATATTTTTATATAATGGATATATATCTTCGAACCCTGTTTATAAGTTAACTGAAGCACGAGAAAATTAATGCCGTTGAGCGCGTTTTCATACCACATTTAGTTTTTGAGATATAGCCTCGGAAAAGTAGAAAAATTGAAAAATTCGAAAAATTTCACTTCTCCGTAGGCTATATCTCAAAAACTAAACAAGATATGGAAATGCGCTCAACGGCGTTGAATTCCCCGTGTCCGAATTGACTTATAAGCAAATTTTCATACAATTTTATGCAATTTAATATTTTTAATTATTTCCTAAGGGGTACCCCTTTGGTTTTTTCAGATTTTAATTCAATTTTACCAAAAATCCTTAATCGTACGATTATTAAAACGAAAATTTACATACATATGTATTTTGACCCACTGAATCCAGTGGTGCAATCTTCAAATGCATATAACTTCTGGTTTTCGAGAAAATGTTAAAAACCCGCTTTTTGCGATTTTTTTGGCGGAATATTGAAAAAAAATAAAAATCGCTGAAACTATGTTTATAAGTTAACTGAAGCACGAGAAAATTAATGCCGTTGAGCGCGTTTTCATATCACATTTAGTTTTTGAGATATAGCCTCGGAAAAGTAGAAAAACTGAAAAATTCGATAAATTTCACTTTTCAGGAGGCTATATCTCAAAAACTAAACAAGATATGGAAATGCGCTCAACGGCGTTGAATTCCCCGTGCCAGAATTGACTTATAAGCAAATTTTCATACAATTTTATGCAATTTAATATTTTTAATTATTTCCTAAGGGGTACCCCTTTGGTTTTTTCAGATTTTATTTCATTTTTCCCAAAAATCCTTAATCGTAGGATTATTAAAACGAAAATTTACATACATATGTATTTTGACCCACTGAATCCAGTGGTGCAATCTTCAAATGCATATGACTTCTGGTTTTCGAGAAAATGTTAAAAAACCGCTTTTTGCGATTTTTTTGGCGGAAAATTGAAAAAAAATAAAAATCGCTGAAACTATGTTTATAAGTTAACTGAAGCACGAGAAAATTAATGCCGTTGAGCGCGTTTTCATATCACATTTAGTTTTTGAGATATAGCCTCGGAAAAGTAGAAAAACTGAAAAATTCGAATAATTTTCAGGAGGCTATATCACAAAAACTATTTGATATTTTTATATAATGGATATATATCATTGTAAAAATATGACGATATATATCAAAATCATGATATATATCGATCGATATATATCTTCGAACCCTGCTGATTATAGAACAAAAAGAATTTTTTTGAAATTTGCAAAAATTAGGGAATTTCATTCCTAGCGAACAATTTTAGTGTCACTGGTTTAATTCGGAATTATACTAACAACATATTCACTAATTCACTGTTGCTATACATTTTTCTCAAACTTACCCTTTCAATACCGTATACGAAATCAGACTAGCTACTCAAATAAAAATACAAATAAGGCATTACACCAGGTAATAACTAATTAATAAATGATTATTTGTAGGCAGTGTTTATACTTTTATTTCATTAGTAACATAATTATAACTAATTAAATGTAGTATTAAACCAGGGACACTGAAATTGTTCGCCAGGAATGAAATACACTAATTTTTGCGAATTTCAAATTAATTATTTTTGTTCTATAATCAGTATATCAAATTATATATGTCATTAAAGTTTCGTGCAGAGGTATAGAAACACCCTGTATACATAATTGATAACTGATAAATAAATATTTAATATGCATCTTTCTAGAACTGAATTTTCACCAATTTAAATCTACCCCTGTGGCTCCCCCTCCAGTAATATCTTTCGGGGCCATGATTTGAGGTAACCGCATTTCACGCATAAAAATATATCACTTACCGAGATGTGTTACGGCAGAATACCACATCCAGTTATGGGTAAAAGGCCTGATGATACATTTATTTATTTTATTTATTTTTTAGAACTGTACATTGGTTTTAATTTAAATGTAGTTTCATAAAAAAATATTTTCAAAATAGTGGATGACCCCATTTATTTATTATTTATTTAAATTACCTAAAATTTGTCAAATTTGCTACAATGCGGTGGTTTGATATCATTTGATCCCTGAACAAACAATTTAAAGTTTATATTAATTAACCACCCTAATAATATTTAGGGGTGTTAATCCCAGACCGACCTATTTACAACATTGTAAAACGGTTAAAAAGTCAAATCAGTTATTTAGGAATTTAAAAAAATCAGCCATATATCAATCATCGTAGTTATTGATACGCTACGTTCATTGTGAATTTATAGTCATCATCCATCTCTTGTATCTCTAATCGATGTTTTCGTTTGTAGCCAATACCGACTTGCGTGTACAGTATCTGTCAAAATCACCCTCACGCTAATCACGGATTCTTTTGCGTTTGTATCGCTGTATTAAATATTAATCATTGGTTTCATGTCGCACAAAATGTGCCCTAAATTACTTTCATTTTTATTATTAAGGAACATTTCAAATTGTTCATAACATTAAATACATTTTAATTTTTTTTTATGTGGCTATTTTGTAATTAATCAAAATTTATTTATTTTTTGTTTTAATTTTGTGGCTAGTACTATTAAATCTTGTAAACTTTCAAATCAAATTCCTGCAGTAGGTGGCTCAGTGGTATCGAGTCGGCCTGTGGATCTTGAGAACCCTGGTTCGATCCTCACAGACGACAAACAATTTTCACCAAATTAAATCTACCCTTGTGGCTCCTCCCTCCACTAACATCTTTGGGGGGCGTGATTGAACAGCTAGAAACCGTACTTCGTGCGAAGAAATATATCACTTACCGACATCTGCTATGGCAGAATGCCACACTCAGTAATGGGTACAAGGCGTGATGATATATTTGTTTATTTTATTTATTTCAAATCGAATTCCTGCAGTAGGTGGGGCAAAGTGGTATCGAGTCGGCCTGTGGATCTAGAGAACCCTGGTTCAATCCTTACAGCCGACAAACAATTTTCACCAAATTAAATCTACCCTTGTGGCTCCTCCCTCCACTAACATCTTTGGGGGGGGGGGGGGGGCGTGATTTAACAGCTAGTAACCGTACTTCACGCGAAGAAATATATCACTTATCAAGATCTGTTATGGCAGAATGCCACACTCAGTAATGGGTAAAAGGCGTGATGATATATTTATTTATTTATATAAAGCATGTATAATTAATCTAATTTTTCTACTTCCGTTAGGAAATAAACGTTTTATTTCACTGATTTGAGTTAGGTAATGAACTGCATTATTTAACTAGTGAAATAATGAGGTAACATAGCAACACAATATGTATTTATGAAACTAGTAAGGAAATGGAGGTTATTACCTTACGCATGTGAAATTTGCAGAACGAGGCGTAGCCGAGTTATGTAAACACATAAGTAAGGTAATAACCTATTTCCTTACTAGTTTCATACAATATGTTTTCCACTTCCGTTCTAATTCAAAAAATAAAAGAATAACACATCAGAATTCGTCTACCAAGATATCTGTTACTATGTTACCTCTTTATTTCACTAGTTAAATAATGCAGTTCATTACCTAACTCAAATAAGTGAAATAAAACGTCTATTTCCTAACGGAAGTAGAAAAAAAATTAAGATGTCAAAATTTCATAATTTCAAAAACGCTCTTTCGTATTTATTAGAACGGAAGTAGAAAAAATATTGTATGAAGCTAGTAAGGAAATGAAGGTTATTACATTACTTATGTTTTTACATAACTCGGCTACGCCTCATTCTGCAAATTTCACATGCGTAAGGTAATACCTTTCATTTCCTTACTAGTTTCATAAATAGCTATTATCAACTTAAATACTGAATTTATTTGAAATAATTTTCTATAAAATATATTGGGGAGGAATGCATACGGAAAACTGTTTTTCCATTTTAACTATGTACGTATACGTTATTTACCAAGTGGTATATAATCATCAGTTTAGGACTGCAGGTCGAGAGCTCGGCCGTAACGCGAGTTACCGGCCCGTGAAAGCTCCGCGAGTGTTCTCCACCCCCGCCGCCGCCGCTGCTGCCGCCTCCACCACCGCCGCCTGGCTCTATTGATTTTAATATAACGCAATAATTGAGACGCACAGTTTTAGCAAACGACGACCGACGGTAAAACGCCATTAGCCGCTAGGGAACGTGCGAGGCGGCGATCAATTGTTTTGCATAATAACAATACTTTTGTTTCAACACCTGCTGATCGTGAAAGGAAATTGTATAAGGGATGCGTGAAGAAGAATAGAGTCATTATTTATCCTTTTAGAATTGTTAAGTATTTTTTAAATTGTTAAACAATAACCACTGAAATTAACAAGTACGAGTAAATACCGTTAATCTATCTATATTTGCGAGTTCTTATTCAGTACTACTGAATATAGTATTCATCTTGACCAGCCGGACAATATATTCCAAAAAACCGAAGTAGCTAAGAATTATTTTATTCTTATTTTTGTAGATTCGTTATTAGCGCAGTGGGCATAAGTGAAAAATTAATTGGAGCGAATGAATGGATGAGAGATTCCGAGTGTGAGGAATAAAAGATGAGTGAAGAGGAATAAGTAGATTCATTATATATTGTTACTGAATATAGTATTTTATTTTATTGGGTAGAATCTTGAGAACCCTGGTTTGATCCCCACAGCCGACAAACAATTATCACCAATTTAAATCTACCCCTGTGGCTCTCCCTCCACTAATATCTTTAAGGGCCGTGATTTTACGGCTGGTAACCGCACTTCACGTGAAAAAATATATCACTTACCGAGATCTGCTTATGGAAGTGTGCCACACTTAGTAATGGGTAAAAGGCGTGATGATATATTTATTTATTTTATTTGAATATAGTATTCATTTTAATCAGCCGGACAATATATTCCAAAAAAACGAAGTAACTAAGAATTATTTTATTCTTATATTTGTAGATGAGGAGGAAGATGTGAGGAATAAATTACACTTGTGAATGTGTGGTTGAAGCGAGAATGGTGTGTCAAGATTGTTTGATGAATCTGATGAGTGGATGTTCTGTGAATGTTTCAAAAGTTTGTGCTACCCCATTTAATGGGATATAGCGTTATTTTATGTATGTATGTATGTAAAAAATAAGTAAATATATTATAACATCTTTTACCCATTACTGGGTATGGCATTCTACCGTAGTAGATCTTGGTAACTGATATATTTATGCGCGAGAAGTACGATTATCAGTTGTCAAATCACGGCCCTCAAAGATATTAGTGGAGGAACAGCCACAGTTTTGATACCGCTGATGCAAACAAACCAAAAATTAATTAAAATCAATGAAATTGTAATATTTATTTAGTAGGTGATTTTTAAAATAGTTAAAAAATGTGTAATTTTTACACGACTTTTTGTTAAAACTTTCATGATAAATATACAAAAAAGTATTTTGCTACCCGTTGCCCCTAGCAGAGGCCTACAAAGTGCCTTGTTTTGCAATTATTGACTTTCAAAAAGCTTACTTTTTAACTGAATATACAGGGTGTTTCACAACTTAGAGCAAAAAATTAAAGGATATATTCTGTACAACATGCTGATCATGAAACAAAAAGAATTTTTTTTAAATTCGAAAAATTAAGGGTTTTTAACCTAAAACATTTTTTGTAGTACTGCACTGGATTCGCTTTCCTATAAAATACAAACAATGAAGTAGGTATCAACTACGAAAGAATAATTACACAATTCAATTATTAGCAGTTATTTATAATAGAATTTTATTTAATTAATAACTTTAACATAATCATACAACCAGTGGTAGTGGCAACGAAAAATTTTGAACTGGGAAACATGGAAAATAGTTTTGCGATTTAAAAAAAAATCCTATTATTTCATGATCAGCACGTCGTACAGAATATACCCTTTAATTTTTTGCTCTAAGTTGTGAAACACCCTGTATAACAAACAATCTTTGCATTTTTAATTTAAAGATTAAAATGATTATTTGAGGAGTAAATAATAACATAATTCCTTATTTAATGAACATCCTGTATATGGGTGTAACTTCTACCGGAAATAAAGATAGATATATCTCTTTACAAACAAGTTAAAAAGAACACACATAATGCGATTCAGCTTTCAAAAACTAGCTTCCAAACTATGGGTTTTTTAAATGCGTCTAACAATAAATTTTCTATGAATGTCACAAACATATGCACTTGTATGAATTTCTGAATAATGGCGCCGTGCTGAAACTTTCCTGAAGCGCTCGGCATTCAGCTTTTCACATGGTGTTGGCGTTGGATGCATGAATGCAATATGTAAGTTTGTTCTGACGTTTATATTCCTACAAAAGAATAAATGGTGTGTCTGCTTTCCTGTCATTTATATTTTGCCATTATAATAAAGTTACTTTAAAATTAAATTTATTACAACAAAAAAATCCGCTATAATATAATTAATAAAAATATAAAAACAAATATATCATCACGCCTTTTACCCATTACTGAGTGTAGTACTCTGCCTAAGCAGATCTCGGTAAGTGATATATTTCTTCGCGTGAAGTGTGGTTACCAGCCGTAAAATCACGGCCCCCAAAGATATTTTACTAATCATACACAAACATATTCTGGGTACAATCCTGTCTTTGTGTATACTTCATCCACATTCATAATTTCTGTTACATAGCTAGTTTCTTCCAGCCAGCTTCAATTTATTCATTTATTCCTAGGGACCCTAGGAATCCTAGGGACCTAGATCGTTCACCAATATAGTCTAGACATAATTATGTCTTGAAGTGTGCTTCATCCACATTCATAACTGAAAAAAGCTAAAATTTATTAAATAAATAAAAATATATCTTCACGCCTTCTACCCATTACTGGGTGTGGCACTCTGCCTAAGCAGATCTCAGTAAGTGATATATTTTCAGCCATCAAATCACAGCCCTCAAAGATGTTAGTGGAGAAGGAGCCACAGGGTTAGATTTAATTTAGTAAAAATTGTTTGTCGGCTGTGAGGATCGAACCAGGGTTCTCAAGATCCACAAACTGACTCGATACCACTGACCCACCTCATCATCTCATCATCTGTGGCGCTACAGCCCAAATCGGGCCTGGGTCTACCGGACACACCGAGCCGCAGTTTTTACACTGCCGTACTGCCGGTTTTCCTAGTCGAATGCTACATTATTTAAGGCGAATAAGTGACTAGCTTATAGCGCCCGAGTGTGATAAATACATGTAGCTGTATTTTATATTTTACGACAAATCACACATTGTCGACAGGCGGATTCGAACTGACGAACCTTGGCTCGGGTGACGTCACAGTATGTTAAGAGATGTGCCTTAACACGCTCGGCCACCGCGCCTGTGATTAATTGATATTGCTGTCAATAATTTTAATGTTTAATGTGGTGTCGTTAGCGTTACGGCAATCGAATCCAAAGATCCCGAGTTCGGATTCCACCCAAGCTAAAAATATATGAACTACTACACTGCGGCTTGGTGAGTGCGGACCCTGTACTGTAATTGGGATTAAGTTCCTGTTGTACAGCGTAACATAAATAAATAAATACAAAAGTTTAAAATTAATTTTTTTTTTATTGATGCAACTTAAAGTTAAATTTTTTAACCGGCATCTCATTTCCTTCATTTTAAAATTACTTTTGTGGCTTCTTCGGGGACGTGCAATTCATACAAATATATCTACTACAACAGAACTACCTCATAATAAAACACTATGATATATTTATATTTATTATGCTATCTCCCATCAAATGAGGTAGCACGAACCCTTAAAACATTCATTATATTCATCCTACAAGTAATCTTTGTTTATCATTCATATCTTCCTCCATTAATATCTTTGGAGGCCGTGATTTGACGGCTGGTAACCTGACCTACCCCCCAATAATCAAGTAATATTGATCCCAATTTTTTCTAGTTACATCCCCAGTTATTTTCATAGTATGTAAATAAGTTTTAAAGTTTAAAACTTCAACAAGCGATAGTCGCAGGTTTGCCAACTTGAAGCTTTAGATGCCAGGATAATCGAAATACTATAGATAACAGAAAACAATGATATATGACC
This sequence comes from Pterostichus niger, assembly GCA_947425015.1. Taxonomy (NCBI): domain Eukaryota; kingdom Metazoa; phylum Arthropoda; class Insecta; order Coleoptera; family Carabidae; genus Pterostichus; species Pterostichus niger. The sequence goes on from OX380337.1 coordinate 39,734,482, forward strand.
AGAACTTCCCCAACAATTTTACAGAAAAACTCTTCAACGAAACAGATTCATAGTTGACGTGACTTACAACAATCTTTTATTAAAACTTTAGTGTTATTTATGAGATTTAATTCTCGACCAAGAACAAGAACTTGAAGATTCTTTTACGTTGATGAGAGAACTCATTTATTAACAACCAACATCTGTCAAACTGTACATAAGAATTAAAGTGGAGCGCGACTAATTGGGGCTGAAATTGCCATTGAAACATTTAGACTTGCTTGAGTTTTATCAAACAGTAAATATTTGTATTTGTATTAGTGGGTACGCAGTCGGCTTGCGGTTCTTGATGACCCGAGTTCGATTCCCGCAACCGACTGGCTTTCACCAATTTAATATCAACTCCTGTGGTTCCCCTTCCACTAACAATTTTGGGGGCCGTGATTTAATAGCTGGTACCCGCACTTCACGCGAAGAAATATATCACTTACCGAGATCTGTTTATGCAGTGCCACACTCAGTAATGGGTAAAAGGCGTGATGATATATTTATTTTATTTAAATATTTGTATCAAAGATTTTTGTGAATGTGAGGATATTTTTAATAAAATATAAATATATCATCACGCCATTTATCCTTTACTGGGTGTGGCACTCTGACGAAGCAGATCTCGGTAAGTGATATATTTCTTCGCGTGAAGTGCGGTTACCAGTCGTCAAATCACGGCCCTCAAAGATGTTAGTGGAGGGAGAGCCATAGATAAATTGGTGAAAATTGTTTGTCACCTACCCCATTAAAATTATTGATTTATTTGTTAAATATCACATATTAGGGATTTTAAGGATATTTTTAAATAAGGATACGAGAGTTAAATAAATATTAACAATTCTTTTGTTTGTGACAATTATAAATTGAAATTTTATGTCTACTCCAGCTTATGTTTATGTATTTATGTTACGCTGTACAACAGGAACTGAATCCCAATTGCAGTACAGAGTCCGCACTCACCGAGCCGCAGTGTAGTAGTTTACATAATTTTTAGCTTGAGTGCGATTTGAACTCGGGATCTCCGGATTTGAATTTCGTAACGCAATCCACACCACCGTACTGACGGACGAAGAAAGAAGTAATCTGCTATTCGTATACATATTTTTATTGCTTGTAGCAACTTCAAATTTAATTACTTACATTTCAGTTTGTAATTAACAAATTAACTCTAAAATTGGTAAAAAACTCTAACTTCCAAAAACCCAACATGTAAAACTGATACTAACAGACTGTTGATGCTAAAACTTACCAAAGTCCATAATTTTTGTTGGCTTAGGCCGGAAACAGGCTGTTTAAGAATGATTTTGAGTTATTTAAAACGTAGGCACAAAAAAATATTATTGTTATTATAAATATAAATAAAATAAATATATCATAACGCCTTTTACTCATTACTGGGTGTGGCATTCTGCCGTAAGCAGATCTCGGTAAATGATATATTTCTTCACGTGAAGTGCGGTTACCGACCGTCAAATCACAGCCCTCAAAGATGTTAGAGAAGGGAGAGCCATAGAGGTAGATTTAAATTGGTGAAAATTGTTTGTCGGCTCTGGGGATTGAACCAGGGTTCTCAAGATCCACAGACCGACTCGTTACCACTGAGCCACCTACCACATATTATTATTAATAATTTTGTTAGAATTTTTGAAAAATCATGAGCATTTGCCGGGATTTGAACTCAGAACCTTTCACTCGCTAGGTGACTGCTCTACCACTTAAGCTACAAATACTCGGCGAGTACTCATGATTTTTCGTGCATTATAATTTAGTTTTAGTTTAGTATAGTGAAAGGTTCTGGATTCAAATCCCGGCAAATGCTCATGATTTTTCAAAAATTCTAACAAAGTTACTAGAAGACAGAGATGTCGTACATATATTTCTTAAATTATTAATAATTACTATAAACTGTAAATAATAATATAAAATTTCGATTAAAGCGGTGTTGTTTTCACCCTGTAAGATCTGCAATTGCTGAGCTATTACGCCTTAAATTAGATAATACAAAGTGTCAAATTACTACGTAATAGAAAGTGAAATCAACTTAGCAAATCTATACTTCAAGGGTTTCAGGTTAAGCTAGATTGAATCACTGAAAAACATGTAGAGCTTCTTTTCGCTTTCAGTCCGTTTTAGAATATAAACAGTTCATTTGATACTTCAGCATTTCAGCATTTCAGACGTAAACACTGTCATTTGATACTTTGCAAAATAAATTTAATTTAGATACGATTTATTCCAGTTATTTTTGCGATCAAGTTTTTGGCAAAGGCCCAAGAATATATCATTATTTATTATAGTTTTTATAACAATTATGAGTAGAAAATTAAGTAGAATGTTGATAGAAAAGTGGGTATAAGTGAGTTGAGATGGTTTGGGTATGTGGAACGTATGTCACATGAATGATTGGTGAATTAAGATTGCCTGGACGACCTAGAATTCCCAAGATTCTCAGGAATAAATGGATGTATATAAATAAAAGTGTAACAAATATACGAGCTTTTGTTTTTGTGAAAGTAATTATGAATGTTGATGAAGCAAATTGAAAGACAGAATTGTATCCAAAATATTTTGGTGTATTATTTATTTATGTTACGCTGTACAACAGGAACTTAATCCCAATTACAGTACAGGGTCCGGACTCACCGAGCCGCAGTGTGATAGTTCATATAATTTTTAGCTTGAGTGCGATTCGAACTTGGCATCTCCGGATTCGAATTCCATATCGCTATCCACACCACCGTACTGATGGAGATAATTTGCGTGTGACGATCTAAAATCCCTAGAATCTCTAGGATCCCTAGAATTCCTAGAAATAAATGGATGGAAGTTGGAAAAAATAAACGAGCTTGTTTTGAGAAGGAATTATGAATGTGGATGAAGCATACTTCAAGACATAATTATGTCTAGACTATGTTGGTGAATGATCTAGGTTCCTAGGATCCCTAGGGTCCCTAGGAATAAATGAATTGAAACTGGAAGGAAGAAACTATCTTATATAACAGAAATTATGAATGTGGATGAAGTACCCAGAATATGTTTGTGTATGATTAGTAAAATATCTTTGGGGGCCGTGATTTGACGGCTGGTAACCGCACTTCACGCGAAGAAATATATCACTTACCGAGATCTGCTTAGGCAGAGTGCTACACTTAGTAATGGGTAAAAGGCGTGATGATTAGAGTTGTGCTTTTGACCTGTCAAATATTTTTCGATCAATTGACCAACTATTTGACCGGTCAATTGACCAAGAAACATTTAATAAAAATCACAATTAAAATTGTAATTTATTTATATAGTACTGTTTACTACATCCAATATTACTGAAAATGAAAAACCAACAACAACTAATAAACAAAACCACATCAAATTCAAAATAAAGGGGAAAATAAAGTAAAAGACGTAATGAAATGAAATAATATGTATTTATTTTATTTGTAAAGTAAAGTAAGCAAAATCTCCAGAACCCAGAATACCAAACTAGATATATTCATGTAATAATAGTATGTAGCTATTTCTATTGAACAGCAGATGTCGTGGCGGTTCCATTTAGATTATTTGACCGTATTATTTGGCCGTCAAATATTTTTGGTCAATTGACCACGGCACAACCCTAGTGATGATATATTTATTTATTTATGATTTGTATAAGAGATTAAGGAATATATTATTAGAAGAATGAACGTATTTCAGTTGAGATGGTTTGGGTATGAAACATGTATATTGAATAAAAGATTAATGAAATTGAAGGTGGGAATAAATGGATGGATATGTATAAAACTGAAGGGAAGAAACAAACATATATGACACGAATTATGAATGTAGATGAAGCGTAGTACAACAGAATAGAAATGTAAAATTAATCTAATAAATAAATGTTCAGTGAATATTTTAAGGGTTCGTGCTACCCCATTTGATTAGTATATCTTACAAATATAACTAAAATAAATGTAATATAAGTCAGTACGGTGGTGTGGATAGCGATACGGAATTAGAACCCGGAGATCACGAGTTCGAATCGCACTCAAGCTAAAAATTATATAAACTATCACACTGCGGCTCGGTGAGTGCGGACCCTGTACTGTAATTGGGATTAAGTTCCTGTTGTACAGCGTAACATAAATAAATAAATAAATAAATAAATAATGTTATAAGCTTCGACTTATAATCATAAAAATATACCTGTGTTGTTCAAATTCCACTATAAGCTACTGTAATTGAGATGAAGCCCGTGTAACAAATAAATCTTATTGATCTATTTCACAATCTCTCTGCGCGTTGGAATAATTTGCAATCCATTCTAAAAAAAGGAACGAACAAACCCAAGTCCTTCTTTGTGTTGAAATCCAGCGCCATTTTGTAACCACATCCCCGTGAAATTTCAAGTTAAGATATACAGAGGTATTCCGCAGTCGTACGGAATTTGCTTGCAAGTCCAATGTATTTGTAGTATTGGTATCGAACCGGAGCTTGTAATTTATTATTTTGTATTTCCGGTGCGATGGCATTGGTGTCGTAACCGGAACACCGGATCGCTGCTCTCAGATCCGCTAAATCTTCTCCGGAATTGCAGATGCTACCATTTTACTATAAGGAGTGCTTGAGTTAATAAATAAATAAATATATCATCACGATTTTTACCCATTATTGGGTGTGGCACTCTGCCATACCAGTGATATATCTCTTCGCGTGAAGTGCGGTTACCAGCCGTCAAATCACAGGGGTAGATTTAATTGTTTGTCGACTGTGGGGATCGAACCAGGGTTCTCAAGATCCACCACTGAGCCACCTACCCCATGTTTGAGCTGTTTACTAAATCTTCTTAAAAATAATAAGATATCAAAATTAATTTTTAATTAATCTACACCTTATGTTAGAATTCTGATTTAGACATATACTCGCAGTTGTGACACAGTAGCTACAACAACTGCCTCAAAAATTACAATCCGGGCAGAAAGTAAATTTTTCTTCCTTAATGGAAGAAAGTGAGCCATAATCTTGGCAATTAGAAAACAATGACATGATTTGACATCTGCATATAGAATATAATTTCTTATTTATATAAAATATACATAAGAATGTTATTGTACCCATTATTGGGTATAGCAGCTCTGCTGTTGCAGATCTGTGTAAATGATTTATTTCTATGTTTGAAGTGAGGATATCAGATGTCAAAATTAATACCTACAAAAATGTTTATATTATTCTAAATGTGTCTACTCTGCAATTGCAGATCTGTAACTATTTTATAATTTGTCCGGCAGTCCAGGGGTGAGGCCAGCGTTACGACATTCAAATTTGAAAATCCCGAGTTCGAATCCCACTCAAACTAAAAATATATAAACTAGGACATTACAGCTACTATAATTGTATTTGATTTGACGCAAAGAAATATATGACTTACCGAGATCTGCTATGGTCGAGTGCCACACCCAGTAATAAATAAAAGGCGTGATGATATATTTATATATTTTTAATAAAACCCGGGTCCTTAATCGTCGTAAAACTATGACATGTAGTTTTCAGTGTTTGTCGAATCCACCACGTTACGAAGAAGCTATTAAAGATAGCTCATCACACCGGGAAACCCCAAACGCATTGAACGTTTTCATTTCAACAATTTCTAGTTTATACAACTCTTATTTCCACAAGGCGTAGTTGTATCCACGTCCACGGTGAGACGGGGGTGGCAGCGAGGGCGGAGGCGGGGGCGCAGCAAGTATCGATTGGTCGAGCCGGAGGCGGAGGCAAGCGACAGCGACGGTTTCAAGGCCGAGCCCAGCGGCTGCAGCTCGCAACCGACTGAAATGAGAGCCTGAAAGCTGAAAGCTACATCGAAGAGCTTTTCAATACTTGGTGAACAGTACCGACTAATTGTTTCAGCTGTTTATTTATTTCTAAATTTCGAACCACTCAATAAACTCCTAACAAAGAATTTAATTAGTACTTTTTTTTAAGTAAATAATTAATATAAATCAAATATATAAATTTATGAAAGATTCATGGGATCAAACTTGTCTATGACACAGCAAAAATAGATGAAAAATATTATACTTAATTTTTTTTTAGGAAAAATAAATGAATGCAGTCTTATAACCACCGATTTTTTATTTGTCGACCGGTTTCGGTTTTTAATAGTTAATTTTTTTAAAGAATACAAATTAACCATTAATGACAAAAAATTTCATTCGAACGCATCAAAAAAAATATCTGATGTGGACACCACATGACTTCCTTGTACACATATTAAACTATAGATATTTTTTTAATTGCACATATTTGACATTAAATCTTTTATTTTTTGTTGGGGTAGATGGCTCAGTGGTATCGAGTCGGCCTATCGATCTTGAGAACCCTGGTTCGATCCCCACAGCCGACAAATAATTTTCACCAATTTAAAAATCTACCCCTGTGGCTCCCTCTGCACTAATATCTTTGAGGGCCGTGATTTGACGGCTGGTAACCGCACTTCACGCGACAAAATATATCACTTACCGAGATCTGCTTAGGCAGAGTGCCACACCCAGTATTGGGTAAAAGGCGTGATGATATATTTATTTTATTATATATTTTTTGTTCTAATCCATAGCAAACTTAATTTTAAAAAAAATCAAAAAATATATAATATTTAAATTTAGATATCTCGTTTATGCAAAAAGCTAATTTAAAAATTCTTAATGTGCTAGACGCAGAATTTAATTCTCTAAAACTTTTATTTGCAGCATTCCTTTCTAAAATTAAAATAATACCATTTTTTTCAAGGAAAACTGTAAGCAGCTTCATGTAATGTGCCACTTCCGGTTAGTCTATTTTAACCAAAATCTATTATGTTATTTCTACTGATATAGTAGTCTTATATACCAAATTTGGAAAGTTTTAAATTATATTTGAATATAGTTTTTCATGAAAATCTATTATAGGCTTCAAGTAAAGTACCACTTCCGGTAGTTGTATAATGACCAAAAAGGGAGGTGCACAACTAGATGTTATAACAGTCCTAAATATAAAGTTTCAATTTTCTACGGCTTACCGTTTTTGAGTTATGCGAGATACGTACGTACGTACAGACGGCATGACGAAATTAGTCAAAATGGATTCAGGGAGGGCCAAAACACCTATTTCCGTTGAAATCTGAGAACCGAAAATTTTCGCGATTACAATACTTCCTTTACTTCGTACAAGGAAGTAACAAGAATTTTTCTAATATAAATAAAGTAAATATATCATCACGCCTTTTGCCCATTACTGGGAGTGGCACTCTGCCTAAGAAAATTTCGGTAAGTGATATATTTTTTCGCGTGAAGTGCAGTTACCAATTTTTCTACAACTGTCAAAAATGAATAATACAATAATTATTGATTTATTCAAGTAAATTGAAGAAAAAAAAAGATTAATTTGGTACTATTGATGTGTTGGAATTAATTAAAAAATATATATTTTGCGTATTAGGTTACGAAACAGTGCAGAAAATAGGAATTGTCATGGTAATGTAAATAATAAAAAAATCACGTACTTCGCGTACTGATATTAGTGTAAAAAGTGAACATTTAACAGTTTTTAACATGAAGTTCTGTGTTTATTAATAATAACAGAAAACTATAATAATGGGGTAGGTGACTCAGTGGTATCAAGTCGACTTGTAGATCTTGAGAACTCTGGTTCGATCCCCACAGCCAATTTTCACCAATTTCTACCCCTGTGGCTCTCCCTCCACTAGCGTGATTTAACGGCTGGTAACTGTACTTCACGCGTAGAAATATATCACTTACCTAGATCTGCTACAGCAGAGTACCACACCCAATAATGGGTAAAAGACGTGATGATATATTTATAGAAAACTATAGTTTCCTGATATTAGTGGCTCAGTGGTATCGAGTCGGCCTGTGGATCTTGAGAACCCTGGTTCGATCCCCACAGCCGACAAACAATTTTCACCAATTTAAAAAATCTACCCCTGTGGCTCTCCCTTCACTAATATCTTTGGGAGCCGTGATTTGACGGCTGGTAACCGCACTCCACGCGTAGAAATATATCACTTACCTAGATCTGTTACAGCAGAGTACCACACCCAATAATGGGTAAAAGGCGTGATGATATATTTATTTATTTATAATTTATGGGGTAGGTGGCTCAGTGGTATCGAGTCGGACTGTGGATCTTGAGAACCCTGGTTCGATCCCCACAGCCGACAAACAATTTTAACCAATTTAAAAAATCTATCCCTGTGGCTCCTCCTCCACTAATATCTTTGGAGGCCGTGATTTGACGGCTGGTAACCGCACTCCACGCGTAGAAATATATCACTTACCTAGATCTGTTACAGCAGAGTACCACACCCAATAATGGGTAAAAGGCGAGATGATTATTTATTTTATTTATAGAAAACTATAATTTCCCTTCAAATGCCAAAATATTCAGTACTCGCCCGTGTCGTCACCAAAACTTTATTCCATTCCGGATTAATTTATGTAGGGCATCAATTCCACCGTCAACTTTGTTCCGTAATCCGAGATACGCCGGCACCGCCTGCATTAAAATGCAAATAACAGCACGAGGAACGTAACCACCGTTCGCTAGAATAAACAGAGAAATCGAAACCGCGCCGAGCGAGAACAAAAATGGTGGCAGTTGCGGCTGAGAACGAAAATATTGAGAACCAGCAAGGTTTTGGTCGCGCTGGTCGCGCTGGTTTGTGGGTTTTAAATCGGAAACAGTGGTTTAGTTTAGCATTAGTTGAGACTTAAAGTTGACAGCTTCGATATGCTTCACAAACTAAATAAATCAGTTTGAAAGTTGGGTCTTTCAAAATAAATACAAACCAAACGTTATATTATATAGTATATTGAAGAACAAGTGCGATAAAAGTCTTATAAAATTAGTTATTTATACTATTTTTTCTTTTTTGTGTCTTTTATAAATTAGGATTTAAGAAAAACTACAATGTTTTACACCGAGTCAATTTAGGGTAATTTGTGCATTTCAATATCTCTTTTAGTTTTTGAGTTATATAGATTTTTGACTTTTTTTAAAACTCAACTTTGAGAGATCATATCTCGAAAACTAAAAAAGATATTGCAATGCGGTTTGAACGAGTGTATTTCTCGTGCGCTACTTAACTTATACTAAAATTTTACCATTTTTGAAAATTTTTCAACTTTCTTTCAAAATTTTCTTTTCTCAATATTTCCAAAGGTTAAAGAGATAATGAAAATCTGAAAACACCAGTGAATTCCTCGCGTGAAAATACATAGGTATGCAAATTTGTATAGCAAAATTCGCACGGATAAATTTTTTATTACAAAAAATCGAAAATAGCCATTTTTTTGATATTTCTTAAGGGGTACCCCTTGGGATTTTTACGAATTTTGGCCATTTTTCGCTTATACTCCGGAGTGGTTTTAAAGAAGAAAAAGTAATACGTCATACATAAGGCAACTGTAATAGTATGTTATGCATCAAGGGATAATCGCGCCCTCCCGTGAAGCATATTATACTTTTCGTAACAAGTGCACAGAAATTACTGTCTTATCGGGACAAATGTCAAATATGGGTTGCGTAACTAGTTACCTAGAAAACGCTGCAAACAGCTAATAATCGTAGTCTCTAGGAAGAGAAACATGCTACCTAGGGAGAGAAATATTATGTTTCTCTCCCTAGAGGAGAAAAGCAGTGTTTCTCTCTTTAAAATTAAGGAATAAGAACGTGTTTCTTGTGCATGTGTTACGAAAAATACATTTTACATCAATTAATTTCTCTACCTTTAATTTATTCACTATAGGAGTATATTTAGTTGGTACTATAGAGTGTCTAACTGCAATTATATAAAATTCACTTTCAAAACAAAACACAGAGCGACGACAGTCGACCTTGTCTAACCTTTTTAATTTCGTTGTTGTAAGAGTGAGATTGAATGAATGAAGTGAACATCGAATAATAGGTGAATGAAACAGAGGAGCGAATGGCTGAATGAGTGTAAGGAGCTTGAAATTTGGTTAGTGGATGTTTCAGGGGTTCATGCTACCCCATTTAATGGGATACAGCGTGATTGAAAATAATTTCAAGTGTGCTGTGAAATAACTTAATCAGAATTCTCATTCTACCCTTGTATTGTTTTGACGTCACCCGCAATCAGAGTTGATAACGAGTGATTTTTCAATGTGATGGTTCAAATTCCATGCAACGCGAGGCAAAGTGGAGATTTTTCAAGAGCTCGTCTCTAATTGATCGTGATAAATGACGCATGATGAATTTGACAAGTGATCGTGGTTGGCTGTGCTCTGTACGGTTCAAAACTGATCTCATGCATATTTATGGATTGGAAAACAAGGGGTGAATAACATACAGCGCAGCAGTTCTCAAACTTTTACCCTAAATACTTATAAAACTGCGTCTTTCAGTCGAATTATCATCGTTGTCTTCGCATCCACCATTTTTTACTGTCTAACTTTTCTTCATAGAAGAAAATACTGATGTGTACACCACATGACTTCCTTGTACGCGTATTAAACTATAGATATTTGTTTAATTGCACATATTTGACATTAAATCTTTTATTTTTTTATTTTTTGTTCTAATTCATAGCAAACTTAATTTAAAAAGAGCTAATATTATTAAGCTAATATTATTAAGTTGTGTGATTATTAAAGGTAATCATACCTGTAGTTTTTGACTAAAGTTAATTTATATTATGACAGGTGACGTGGTGTAGCGGTTAGCATCTCTGCCCGGTATGCGGAAGGTCCCTGGTTTGAATCCAGGCGTCATCAGAATTTTTCTGTCATAATATAAATTAACTTTAGTTAATTTAAAACATTACAAAAAATATATAATATTTAAATTTAGATATCTCGCTTATGCAAAAGGCTAATTTAAAAATTCTTAATGTGCTTGACAAAATTTAATTCTCTAGAACTTTTATTTGTTTTACTTTGTTCTTTTTCTATTATTTCTTCTATACCTGTCATAAGTTCTTTAGTTGTTAAATTTTCGCTCGGGCTTTCGGCTCTTGGTATTTTTGCTTTTTTAGTTATTTCGTCTTCTTTCTGTGTTTGTGAATTTTTTGTGGTTTTAGTTGGTGTTTGCTGTGGCTTTTCTGTATGATTTATTTGATTTTTTTGAGTATTCTGGTTTTTTTCAGTAGTGATTTCTGATGCTGTTCTCTTTTGTGCTGCTGTTGGTTTTTGTGATTGCGAAATTTGTGTTTTTGGGTTTTTGAGTGATTTTCTATTGTTTTGTGAATATTCTGGGTTTTTTTGTATATTGCTAGTGCGTGGTGTGTTATTTTCTAGTTCGGGTTCACGCTCAGTTTGGGGTGTTTGCTGTTCCATATTTGTTTCTGTTTGGGTATCATTTCTTGTGGATATTTTGTTTTTGTTTATTTGGCATTTGTTGTTTGTGTGTCCTTGTTTGTTGCATATTGTACATTGTAATGTGTCGCTTGATAGGAATAATCTGTATGTAGTATTTTGATGTTCTACAAGTATGGTTTCTGGGATGAATGTGTCGTCATCTTCATTTATGAAAATTTGGCGTCTGAAGCTCAGTATGTGTTGGTATTCTGGTTCTTGCATTCCGGCTCTTATATATGATATGTGTGAGACTGGTTTTATATTTTGTTCTTTTAGTGCATTTTCTATTTCAGTGTTTGGTATGGATGGGCATACATTTGATATAATGATTCGTCTAGTTGGAGTTATGAGGCGTCTTATTTCGATTTTGTTGTTATCTATTTCAATGAATTTGTGATTTGTCATTAGTTGGTCTACTATATTTTTATTTGTTAGATAAATGCAGATTCTATTATTAGATATCCGTGAGGCGAATGTTATGTTTTGTGGTGTTACGATTTCTCCGATTTTCCTTATGTAGTCTTTTATTTGTATTTCATTTACTGCATATAAGAGGATAGCTTGCTCTTTTTTCGGTGGAGTTATTGTATTTTGTCTTAATTTGTTTGCGTATGTGTTTGTTGTTTCTTGTGTGCTTTGTTGGTTGCTGGAATTATTCATTTTTATTTTTTTTATTTTTTGTAGATGGTTTAGTAGTTGCCTGTATTGTTTAATTATATTAGCGTAGATTGGTTGGTATGTCGCTGTTTATGTCTGCCATTTGGCTACCAGCCAAGAGATGGCTGTTTTGGGGGCGTAATTTGTTATAATAAAAAAGGGGTTCTAGGATCTGTATAGAGGTTTTTTGGGGATATAGGTAGGGAGAAAATAATATTTTCTAGATTGTTTGTAAGTTTTTTACCTTTATAATTTTGATAGTTTGACACTGAGCACGCTGTCGGTATTCACCTTGTCACTGCTGGTCACACTCTCCAGCATTTATTTCTAAAATTAAAATAATACCATTTTTTTCAAGGATAACTGTTATCAGCTTCATGTAATGTGCCACTTCCGGTTAGTCTATTTTAACCAAAATCTATTATGTTATATCCATTGATATAGTAGTCTTATATACCAAATTTGAAAAGTTTTAAATTATATTTGAATATAGTTTTTCATGAAAATCTATTATAGGCTTCAAGTAAAGTAGCACTTCCGGAAGTTATATAATGACCAAAAAGGGAGGTGCACAACTAGATGTTATAACATTCCTAAATACAAAATTTCAACTTTCTACGGCTTACCGTTTCTGAGTTATGTTAGATACATACATACGTACAGACGAAATTAGTCAAAATGGATTCAGGGAGGGCCAAAATGCGTATTTCCACTGAAATCTGAGAACCGAAAATTGTCACGATTACAATACTTCCTTTACTTCGTACAAGCAAGTAAAAAATGTGAAGAACCATATTTTCTACAATGTTTATTTGAAGCATTTTTCTGTAAAACAATTGAGGCATGTTCACCTTCACTGTCAAACACAGAGATGCAACTAATCGACCACGTGATACCGACAAGTAGTGGTGATGGTAATTTCCATATGCAATAGTGTGCCAAGGTCACAATCACCCCTTCCAGTGCCGTAATTGAAATAAATCAGCCGACAGATTTTGATAAATTATATCGGAACCGCGGAGGAAAAATTCATCTATGATTAATTATATCTTTGTTATGTTTCTCTTTCTTCCCTCATACGTCATTCTTTTTGTGACGTTGGCAGCAATGATTTGATTCATGTGGATGGAAAAACGTAAACGACAGAGTATAATGACAGTGAAAGAATATTTTCTTTTTCCTGAAATGCAGAAATCACAAATTTAATCCATGTTTAAAGAATTATGAATGTGGTTGAAGCAAAAGTGGTGTGTCAGAATAGGAATTAATTGCGGGATTAATATGATGAATAAGGACAAGCGTATGATTCTTGATTTTAGATTCATTGGTTAGATTTTTCGAGTGTTTACCTGCAATTGTGTAAAATTCAGTTTCAAAAACAAGCGCAGAGGGATGCTCCTTTCCTTTCTTATCTTTTTGATTCATTTTCTGTTTTTACTATAGAGTGTCCAACTGCAATTGTGTGGAATTCAGTTTCAAAAACAAGCGCAGGTAGATACTCCCTTCCTTCTTTATTTATTTTTACTTCATTTTCAGTTTTTACTATACAGTGTCTAACTGCAATTGTGTTAAATGTATTTTTAAACAAGCGCAGGTGATGCTGCCTTCATTTCTTTATAGATTCGTTGTTAGAGAAGTGGGCGTAAGTGAAGATTTACGAAACAGGTGTACAGAAGCGAATGGATGGATTTTGGTTGTGAGAAAAGAAAGAGTTCGTATGGAGGAAGTGTTAATGTGGTCGAAACGAGTATCGTGTGTCAGGATGAGAATGTTGACGGGTTCGTGCTACCCCATTTAATGGGATATAGCGTGATGTTATGTATGTATGTATGTTTAAAGTAACAAATCAGTCGGGTCCGATTAAAATTAAAATTTAAAGCAGATGACCACATGTACGTAATGAACAGGGTTGCAATCTCGCGATATTTAAACACCCTTTAACATTAATTAAACATCAGTGGATAAAGTATTTAATTTTCAATAATTAGATTACAGCAAACAAATTAAAAAATCGAAAACTACCCGAGGAAACTCCAAACTTTTTCTGAAACGTCAGAAACAATTTTAAACTGAAGTTAAAATATAATTTGTGGTTGCTAAGCTTAGCTGGAATTAAACTGGAGGATCGTACATTATTTTATGACATATATTGACATATTTAGAAGCTGTGTGAATTAGTGTCACACCGTGTATTGCTAGAAGACAAGTTAGAATCGGAATTTGATTCATTGCTGCCACAATTAATACTTACTGAATCGATTGTTTTATTGTTTCATATATCATCAACATGACATATAGATAAATAGACTGAAAAGTACCTATTTTTATTTTTACTTTATTTGCAAAATAAAACTTTAAATAAAAAAAAAGCAAATCTCGGTAAGTGATATATTTCTTCGCGTGATGTGCGGTTACCAGACGTCAAATCACGGCCCCGAAAGATGTTAGTTGGAGCCACAGGGATAGATTTAAATTGGTGAAAATTGTTTGTCGCCTGTGGGGATCGAACCTGGGTTCTCAAGATCCACAGGCCGACTCGATACCACTGAACCACCTACCCCATGCTTGAGCTATTTACTAAATTTTTTTAAAAATAATAAGAAAGTTAATATTAAGAAACAGTATAATATCATTTTAAAAAGTAAAAATGATAAATAAATAAAATAAATATATTATAACACCATTACCCATTGTTGGGTGTGGCACTCTTCTGTAGGAGATCTCGTTAAGTGATATATTTTTATGCGTAAATTGCGGTTACCATCCGTCAAAACACGGCTTTTAAAGATGTTAGTGAAGGGGGTAGTATTAACATGGTAACCACATAAATATATCACTTACCAAGATCTGCTTCGGCAGAGTGCCACGCCCAGTAATAAGTAACAGGCGTGATGATATATTTATTAATTATATTATTATGGAACTTTAAAATAAAGAAAACAGATAAATAAATATATCATCACGCCTTTTATCCATTACTGGGTGTGGCACTCTGCCTAAGCAGATCTCGGTAAGTGATATATTTCTACGCATGAAGTACAGTTACAAGTCGTCAAATCACTGCCTCCAAAGATATTAGTGGAGGGGGAGCCACAGAGGTAGATTTAAATTGGAGAAAATTGTTTATCGGTAGTAAATTAATTTTAAAATTGCCTTCTTGTAAATCACTTATCCCCCCAAGGGAGGCACACCTCTTTGCATCTGGAAAATTAAAATATGAAATTCTTTTTAAAAATCAGTAAAATTACAGTAATAATTTGTCTCTGTTCGTCTGTACAACATATAACGATTTGTCCATTTCCGTTCTTGCTAGCTGTCAGATAATTCACACTGACCCAATTCTCGCCCACCTGACTTGACCCTAAGGAGTGAACAGCTTAGATTTAAGCCTTCTCTATGGATCTTCCGTAGTAGAGAATTTATATTTAGCGCTGCAACTAAACTAGGTTGTAAACAAGATTCACCGAGGTTTAGTTTTTATTTGCTGGTATTGATCAAGTATCGCAGCTAAATTTTAGATGATGCTGTCACTCCTGATAAAGTACAAGTACATTAGTATCATGGTTTAGTCATTCTATCTGTGGATACAAATTGAAAAGCCATTAGAGTGAATAGCGTGCTGGAAATGCATTGGATTCAGTGATGGTTTTAAATATGTTCACACCAGATGTTATGTATGGTTATGTTTTTTTACTTCCTTGTACGGAAGTATTGTAATTTCGGTTCTCAGATTTCAACGGAAATAGGTATTTTGGCCCTCCCTGAATCCATTTTGACTAATTTCGTCGTGCCGTCTGTACGTACGTGCATATGTATCTCGCATAACTCAAAAACGGTAAGCCGTAGAAAATTGAAACTTTATATTTAGGACTGTTATTTATTTATTTATTTATTTCTTTATTTATGTTACGCTGTACAACAGGAACTAAATCCCAATTACAGTACAGGGTCCGCATTCACCGAGCCGCAGTGTACTAGTTTTAAATAAAATATAACAACCTCTCTTTTTGGTCATTATACAACTACCGGAAGTGGTACTTTACTTGAAGCCTATAATAGATTTTCATGAAAAACTGTATTCAAATATAATTTAAAACTTTCCAAATTTGGTATATAAGACTACTATATCAATGGAAATAACATAATAGATTTTGGTTAAAATAGACTAACCGGAAGTGGCACATTACATGAAGCTGCTAACAGTTTTCCTTGAAAAAAATGGTATTATTTTAATTTTAAAAATAAATGTTGCAAATAAAAGTTTTAGAGAATTAAATTCTGCGTCTAGAACATTAAGAATTTTTAAATTAGCTTTTTGCATAAACGAGATATCTAAATTTAAATATTATATATTTTTTTATTGTAAAAAAAAAAGTTTGCTATGATTAGGATAAAAAATAAAAGGTTTAATGTCAAATATGTATAATTAAAAATAATATCTATAGTTTAATACGTGTAGAAGGAAGTCATGTGGTGCCCACATAATATTTTTTTTTGTGTGGCACTCTACCGTAGCAGATCTTGGAATCTGATATATTTATGCGCAGTTAAAAGCAGTCCAATCACGGCCCACAAAGATTAAATTTCTTGTGGTACGAATAATATAGAATAATAAAATATAAAACTAGACTCTTGTCTAAGTCTCACAAAATTCAGCCTCCAAGTCACCTTAAGAGGGCATCGTCAGAGGCTGGCCAGCACAGTTAGTAACCATAGACGCGTTTCGCTCTTATTAGAGTTCATCAGTATGCTATAACTCACTTCTTCACCTAGAACAAAGTTCATGTGAAGAAGCTGGTGACGAAGAACTGTGCCAGCAGAGAATAAGATCTCTAACAAACGGTAAGATGACATGAGAAGTTCTGTCGAACCAGCAATGCCATCTATCGAAAAAAGCAAAAGCTACGAAATAGCAATTTAAATAAAACAACAAACACAAAATTAATTGTTTTTGAATGCTCACTTGGTGAAACTAGGTTTAATAATAAAATATCAAACTAAACACTTTCTAATACGAGCGAAACGCGTCTATGGTTACTAACTGTGCTGGCCAGCCTCTGACGATGCCCTCATAAGTTGACTTGGACGCTGAATTTTGTTAGACTTAGACAAGTGTTAAGTTTTATATTATATTATTAAACCTAGTTTCACCAAGTGAGCATTCAAAGACAATTAATTTTGTCTTTGTTGTTTTATTTAAAATAATATAGAATCACAATTCCACGATAAATGAAATTTGTTTTTATTAAAACTATGATTAAACTATTATAAAACAATTGAAAAATTACTAGCTAATCTTATTTTAATTGAATTCAGTACATGAAACAATTGAATGCATTTTTAAAACAAGGAAACTTAAAAACAACGTAACATGCAAATGTTTAAGATTTGCATATCGACAAAAAAGTTTCAAGTTTCAGAAAGTACCTGCTGAATTTAAATACTAGGTCAAACAGGCGTCGATTTATCCACAATTACTTCCAGTTTACACGCGTCGTAAAACACGTTACTCATAAAACTCCTGTTCAATTTAAAGGCCTTCTTTTCATTAAGGATATTACACAGGATGTTTTATATTAAAGCGTAATATTTAATTATGTTCTAAATTTAATAAGCTTTCCTCTTGTTTCAATAATAAGAAATTTCTTGTAAATAACAAATATGAAGTACATACGAATAATAAACCCAAAAATTGGTGGAGGAGCCATAATAATATTTATAATTTTACTCTACCTGGAACCGAACAAAATGATGGAAATGTTTATCGGTTTATTAAAATCAGTGCCGCGAAATAACAAAACGAATGTAACAATTAATAGTTATTTTTGTATTAAGTGCGCAAAATGAGTGTTTTTTGTTGCGCGTGAGAATGTTACATTTAGTCCAGACAATAATAGTCATTCGAACGCGCCAAAAAAGAAGAATTTTGTCCACGAAATACAAACAACATTTTTTCTACAACTGTAAATAAAGAATAATACAATAATTATTGATTTATTTAAGTAAATTGAAGGAAAACAATCAACAATAATATGAATTTGATACTATTGATGTGTTGTAACTAACCTGACAACAAATAATTTGGGAGCGTGCGCGAGATACTCATTTTGCAAACTAGAATACGAAACAGTGCTCAAAATAAGAATTTTGTCCACAAAACAGTGCGCAAAATACGCGTTGTCATGGTATTTGAAATGATGAAAAAATCACGTACTTCGCGTATTGATATTAGTGAAAAAAAATGAAATTTTTTTGACAGTTGTAGAAAAATGTTATTATTTTATCTGTCATTATTATAATAATAAACTCTTTTATGTATTAAATAAAATAAACTCTTGCAGGTAGAGTAACATTATAAATACAGAATAATTAGGGAATAATTAGAAAAATAGCATTGTAAACGATATGGTGTATCCTGCAACACCCTGTATGTTCTTAAAAGCGTAAAGTTGAAATAAAACCACTGAAGCACACTCGAATATTTGGATATAAGTGAAAGTAAGAGAGGTTTGAATTTCGATATGAAAATAACAGAACGACCATATAAAAGGTAATAAAGCACTGTGAAGAACCAATCCTACTACAATCTAAAAATTAAATATCCCTGTTGTGCCCAGCACGCAGTGGGATAAATAACGAAGCAGGCTGTGCTACGATTTCATGCAAATTTATGGAAATTATCGTCCGAAGACACGTATTTGTTTAGCGGCAGTTTTCATAAATTTACCGGTTTTTGTTTCTGACATTTACTTAATGCTCGTTTCCATTGTTTTAACTACCAGACAGATTGATTATTTCGTTATATTTATACTCTGTTCTCTAGCTAACTAGATAGCATTGCGATCAAATATTTTTCATTATAAATGAATATAAATAAATATATCATCACGCCTTATATCCATTACTGGGTGTGGCACTTTGCCTAAGCAGATCTCGGTAAGAGATATATTTCTTCGCGTGAAATGCGGTTACCAGCCGTCAAATCACTGCCCTCAAAGATATTAGTGGAGAGGGAGCCACAGGGGTAAATTTAAATTGGTGAAAATAAATTAAATAAATTAAATTAAATACAATAAATAAATAAATAAATATATAACTTATCGAGATCTGCTCCGGCAGTGCTACACCTAGTAATAGGTAAAAGACGTGATGATATATTTATTTTATTTTATTTAAATAAATTATACTCATTACTGGGTGTGGCACCTTGCCGTAGCACATCTCAATAAGTGATATATTTATACGCGTGAAGTGTGGTTACCAGCCGTCAAATCCAAAGATATTAGTGCTGGGGGAGCCACAGGGGTAGTTTTAATGTGATTAAAATTGTTTGTCGAAAAACAAAAACAAATTATATATTACAATTGTCAAAAAAGAATCTTAATTTTATAAAAAAATAAATATATCATCACGCCTTTTACCCATTAAAGGGTATGGCACTCTGCCTAAGCTGATCTCGGTAAGTGATATATTTTTTCGCGTGATGTGTGGTTAACATCCATCAAATCATGACCCCCAAAGATATTAGTGGTTGGGAGGCACAGGGGTAGATTTAAATTGGTGAAAATTGTTTGTCGGCTGTGGGGTTTGAACCAGGGTTCTAAAGATCCACAGGCCAACTCGATACCACTGAGCCACCTACCCAATGTAATAGTTGGGATTAAGTTCCTCTTCATTAAAACACTAGAAACAAGTTTTGCGTCAATGTAAAAACCAACTAGTTACAGATCCACACTCACAAATAAACTAACCGATGTGTCAGACATTATTCTATCTCTGGAAAAACTGAAGAGTCATTGTAAGAGTTTGTTCTTCATGTGAGTAGTTATTTTTGATTCTAGATTGCGAAATGTTACTTTTGCATTCTCGAATGCAAAAGCATTTCGCAATCGAGTATCAAACAACGTTTTTTCCAAAACTATGTCCCAAAATTAGTAATAATGTAATGAGAAAATGTTGACGTTTAGGATTAATTAATGTGACATCTAATGTCTCCATGACAACAATGTATGTAATATAATTGCTATCAAATCTGGTATTCTCTGACCAGCTATTGACAGCTGGTTGGCAATAGAAACCAAACAAACGTTGTAATTTTTTTCTACGATTTATTGGGAATCGCATTGCATTTCTCAAGAAACTTCCAGTACACCAGTTAGCTTCCTCAAGCGGGATAAATATGAATCATTGCTCAATTGAATTAAATATAAATTTTGTTAAAGAATAGAAGTATTGTTTCTAAGCAAAAAAATAAAGTGACAAATTTTATTAAATTGTGTGCCTTTCTTCTATCAAAAAAGTCTTTTGCGTTCTGTAGACAAAAAAACACTCATTTCGCGTGTTGATAGTTGTCATGTAAATTTTAACTTTATATGACAGTTTTCGAAAAAAGTATTTTAGTAGAAATAAAATTTCATTAATTCACCGCTAGCATAAGTTAATATGAAGAGTAGTAATAAAGTGTCGTATTAATCACTAGAGTAATACCAACTTCTAGACGTGAACTGTTCCTACGTGACACAGATTCTTAATGGTGTCATAATGTACGAGTACACTTCACGACATAACGTGAACTTAACGTTACTTAGCATTAGCAAGAATGCTTGTATTATCACTCAAAATTTGTGCAGAATTTAATTGTAAAATCACCTCGTTTATCTAAGGGCTAGGCGGCTTCAGAATGCCACACTCAGTAATGGGTACAAGGCGTGATGATATATTTATTTGTTTATCTATGTCTGAGGGTGGGAAATCTGCTGTTGCAGATCTCTGTACTTTTGTAAAAATGTTAAATTTGAATTTAATTTTATATAAATAAATATATCATTACGGTTTTTACCCATTACTGAGTGTGGCACTCAGCCGTAACAGATGTCGGTAAGTGATATATTTATGCGTGTAAACTAGATGTCAAATCACGGTCCCCAAAGATATTAGTAAAGGGGGAACCACAGGGGTAGATTTAATTGTTTGTCGGCTGTGGGGATCGAACCAGGGTTCTCAAAATCCACAGGCCGACTAGATACCACTGAGTCATCTACCCCATTGAATTTAATCAAACAAAATCAATAACTTAACAAGTATATATTCGACATCTCTGTCTAGTAAATAAGTTAGAATTTTTGAAAAATCATGAGCACTTGCCGGGATTTGAACCCAGAAGCTTTTACTCGCTAGTGCTTATGATCTTTCAAAAATTCTAACTAAATCAATAACCTTAATTTTCTGTTGTGCATCATAATAAACAAATAAATATAATATATAGTTTTAAATAAAAATCAATTGTTTGTTTGGTCCATATTGGCACAGTCACAGCATGGTCCTTCACGCGAGAGCTGGACGTAGGACAATCCATCTTGTAGTATAATATCCTGCCATGTTGGTATTCCTGCTGCTGTGTAACCGAGACGGCGGTGTAACTCACAAAGGGTTTATTTAGGGTTCGGGTTTGACTAAGGGATGAAGGGAGAGATATAGGGTGGGTTAGGGATGAGTAAAATGAGTCCGCAGAGATATGTTTGTTGGAAATAATTTTGTAGGGTTGTTTGGAAAAAGAGAAGTTATTGTAAAGAGGCTAAAAGGACTTAATCCCAATTTCAATAGCTTATAGAAATTAAACAGAGGGGGGAGGGGGGCTATAGCCACTCAGATATAATAGGTATTTGCAAGAACCGCACAATAAAATGAAATGAGTTCAGGATCAATCCGGGTTCAAACTATTTTTGTATATATATCATTCTACCGTAGCAGATCTTAGGGAGTGATATATTTCTTTGTGTGAAGTTAAATTTATTTTTATTTTGAACATTACACCCACACATATTTATATAACAACCATCATTTATTAGTAAAATATATGTTGTTTTCTGTTTTTGACAGAAATGTTAGCAAGCTCGTTTTGTACATGATTGTTACAATAAAGTGACGTGCAGAGGGTAGCATGGAAGGGGTTGATATTGTGTACGAAACAACGAAATACAACAGCAGTTATTCTGATGGAAATACGCCGCACATGATGCGGAAGTTATGGATACAGGAAAACGTAAACAATTCACTAAATCAGGAGCTGTTCAGAGAATTATTGTTTTCGATACTTTGTTCTAGTACATACATATATAAATATAACAGGATTATGTGCTATGTCCCAATAAATGAGGGTAACAAAAACCCTTGAAACATACAATTAAACATACAACATGCTTCATTCCATGCAAATTGTTAAATAAAATAAATATATCATCAAACCTTTTACTCATTACTGGGTGTGACAGTCTGCCGTAGCAGATTTGGGTAAAGGATATATTTCTTTGCGTAAACCAGCTGTCAAATCACTACCTCCAGAGATATTAGTGGAATGGGAGCCACAAGGGTTGATTTAATTTGGTGATCGAACCAGATAGATGTGGTTTTGGAATCTGATTCAATCTTTCTGTTAACATTTGAACATCGAAACAAGTGAACCACAAAGACAAAACTCCCAACAAAATTTATTTCTATCCGAAATACATAAATCTTACTGTAAATATACCTTCCCCGCCCTCCTCATTGTTCCTGCTTTAAAATTCTGACTATACCTTCTTATACGTATATATAAGCTATCATATTCGACAAAAAACCCACTTAAAGGCAACACGGCGACGTGTGTACGTTTGTATGTATATATGTATTATGTAAAGGTAGTAATGCACCCTTCTTTCCCCTAGTAAAACGGCTTTCAACGCCGTCTGCGACGACGAGAGTGTTTACAATAACCTGGTGTTACAGTAATCGCCGAGCAAGTGGGAACGAAGCAGTGATTTGAATTTGAAATAAGGTGGCTTTTATTGAGATATAGACTTGGTTAGGGGAGAGCTGCCAACATCGTGCTACCGAAGGGATTTATTTTTTGTTTTATTTATTAATCAGCCTAAATTTGTATAAATAATGCATTACGTTGCTAGGCCGGAACGAGTTAAAATAGACGTTCTAACTCATTAAAATAGAGCCCAGGAACATAATGTACTATTATACAGGGTGTTTCTATACCTCTGCACGAAACTTTAATGACATACATAATTTGATATACTGGTTATAAAACAAAAAGATGTTTTTTTGAAATTCGCAAAAAATAGGGTATTTCATTCCTAGCAAACATTTGTAGTATCACTGATTTAATAGTAACATACATATAGTTTAATACGCGTACAAGGAAGTCATGTAGTGTCCACATCAGATTTTATTTGTGTGGCACTCGACCGTAGCAGTTCTTGAAATCTGATATATTTATGCGCAGTTAAAAGCAGCCGCATCACGGCCCACAAAGATTAAATTTCTTGTAGTACAAATAATATAGAATAATAAAATATAAAACTAAACACTTGTCTCACGAAATTCAGCCTCCAAGTCACCTTATGAGGGCATCGTCAGAGGCTGGCCAGCACAGTTAGTAACCATAGACGCGTTTCGCTCTTATTAGAGCTCATCAGTATGGTATAACCCACTTCTTCACCTAGAACAAAGTTCACGTGAAGAAGCTGGTGACGAAGAACTGTGCCAGCAGAGAATAAGATCTCTAACAAACGGTAAGAAACGGAAAAAGCTACGCAGCAATTTAAACAACAACAAAGAAAAATTAATTGTCATCCATACACTTGGTGAAACTAGGTTTAATAAAAAATATTAAATAAACACTTGGCAAAGTCTCACAAAATTCAGTCTCCAAGTCACTTATGACCCTCTGACGATGCCCTCATAAGGTGACTTGGAAGCTGAATTTTGTTCGACTTAGCCAAGTGTTTATTTTATATGTTTTATTAGTTAAAATATCTCAGATTACTGTCAAATTAGTTTGCCAGAAGAACAGTAGAGGCAGCAGTAGGTGTTTCCATTTCGTATAATATATTATAATTTCTAGTGTTAAAATGTAATAATGTTGTATACTGATGTTGTATGTTTGTGTGTTCCAGCACGGTAACGTAGCAACCTCGAGTGAGACAAGCGTTGGTACCGGGCCTGGCGGCAGTGTGACGTCACGGGCGGCGTCGGACACGACGGCGAGCGCGCCGCATTCGGCGTCGTCCGGCTCGCACACCGGCGCCAAGTTCCGCCATGGCCTGCTGCAGCTCATGATTCACACCATCGACCCGTTGCACGACGGTGAGTGTACGTATATTGTCCCCCGGTTCCTCACACGTGACACTCATAATATTATACGACAGAGAACTTCAATCATGCTTCGTATATCTGTTCCTCAACGACTACTATCACTATCTAAATCTAAATACATGACAAGATGACTACTTATTGAAATATGTTCTAAGATTTCCTTACATACAACTCGACAAAAATAATTATATATAAAGTGCGGGAAATGAGTAATAAAACAGTCATTCGAACGCGCCAAAAAAACAAAAACAAACTACATTTTTTCTATAACTGTTAAAAAAATATAACATAATGATTATTGATTTATTCAAGTAAATTGAAGGAAAAGTGTAAAAATCATATGAATTTGGTCCTATTGGTGTGAGAGAAAATAATTTGAGAGTGTGCGCGAAATACTCATTTTGTGTCATGGTAATGTAAATGATGAAAAATCACGTACTTCGCGTATTGATATTACATTTTTAATGGTTGTAGAATAGTAGTTTAACAAGTACATAATTTAGGTCTTTATTGGACGAGCCGAATTTGATGGCAGAGCGAGCGCAGCGAGCGAGGCTAATAAATAAGGCGAGTCTATAAAGTCCGATTATGTACGAGTTGCATACAACGTTTTATGTTCGACTGCATGAAGAATATTTTCTCTTAAAATATGATTATGTCAATACCTATATTTAAAACATTTAATTGCATCTCAAAGTGTGCTTCGTTGTTATGCATTTGTTGCTTTATTTATCAAATTGTCAAAGTGAAAAAAGTGTTGAGATGGATGAAGACATTGAAGACGTATCTTGCATGTAATGCAAGAGAATATCTAATAATTGTATGAAGACACATATAATACATACAGAAAATAGTGTTTAAATATTTCTTTTGAATTTTGTTTTAATGTGACATTGACAGCAGTCCAATTTTGAATTTTTATCGTACTAGTCCAATAAAGTACCAGATTATGGACAGTAAACAGTGTCGTAAAACAACGTAATATGATGCAGTCGAACATAAAATATATTATTTTACCTGAAACTGACAGAAAAATAAACATTTGCATGAGCGTTAAGACTCAGTAAAACTTTGCTTTGCATGCCTAGGCAGGAAAATAACATATTGCTTGCCTAGGCAGGTAATGAAACAAACGGGAGTGTCATAAAATATTGACTGAATATGTAAGTCAAATATTTCTTTTAATTTAAATATGTATTATTTGTTTATAAGTTTCATGTAAAATGTTATACGTAACACATCAGTAAAGCGTCGTACAGGATTCGTAAGCTGTTTCAAGCCTCGCTATCGTTTGGCATGAAACTATCTACTCATCTTGTAATTGAACGCTTTCCTGACTTTTTACGTAAATAACTATTAAACTATTGGTGGACAAACAAAATTAACTAAATTAAACTAGGGGTACTTTATGTAATTTTAATATTTCACTTTAATAAATCAAAATGATTGTAGAATAATAGTTATTTATATATCAAGGGAAGAAATGTCTAACTTTCTGTCCTTGATATTTAGACTACGTTTATTATTCTTTTGACAAATATGTTACCAAAAACCACTAAGGTCAAATTATACCGTTGTTTTCTATTTACCATAGATATGGTTTTACTTTTCTTCCTTTGGGGAGAAAAAAAGCTTTTTATTCGTCGTACAATAATGAGCTACTTTACAATTTTTTACGACTATATCAGAAAGTATTTTTTTCCCTCAATTAAGACAAGAATGTTATACTATTCATCCATAAGCGCCCTAAGCTCCCTAGCAGTAGCTTCCGAAGCGTAAAATTAGTGTAAAGGGCAACAACAATTTCAAGCCCCTAATATAAATGGAGCCCCCAAAAGTTTTCTAAATATATACATTTTAAACTAAATATTCAAAAAAAATGTTACCATAAATGCGTTTTAGGGGCCAACTTAGCCCCCTTGTACGCACGACCCCCTAAAGAAGACAATAGATTTTATTTGCTTCCTAGGGTAGGAAAATTAACGGTATAATTTTACATTAGTGACATCCAGGTAACGTCTGTCAAAACTTATAATTAGATAATTAGAAAGCTACCTGATAGTGTTCTGTATACCTCCTAAAGAAACTGGGCATTCGAGACGAAATATCGCAATTTATATCCTTATCATACAAATAGCTATTTTTCTCGTAAAGTATACAACAGAATTAAACCAAACTTTAACAAAACATATTTAAATACTTTCTTAACACAAAGTTAAAATTTCAACTCAATCCAAGTACTCATCAAGCAATAGCAAACACTCTAACATGCGTCATTTTTACTTCCTTGTACGAAGTAAAGGAAGTATTGTAATCGCGAAAATTTTCGGTTCTCAGATTTCAACGGAAATAGGTGTTTTGGCTCTCCCTGAATCCATTTTGACTAATTTCGTCGTGCCGTCTGTACGTACGTACGTACGTATGTATCTCGCATAACTCAAAAACGGTAACATCTAGTTGTGCACCTCCCTTTTTGGTCATTATACAACTACCGGAAGTGGTACTTTACTTGAAGCCTATAATAGATTTTCATGAAAAACTATATTCAAATATAATTTAAAACTTTCCAAATTTGGTATATAAGACTACTATATTAATGGAAATAACATAATAGATTTTGGTTAAAATAGACTAACCGGAAGTGGCACATTACATGAAGCTGCTAACAGTTTTCCTTGAAAAAAATGGTATTATTTTAATTTTAGAAATAAATGCTGCAAATAAAAGTTTTAGAGAATTAAATTCTGCGTCTAGCACATTAAGAATTTTTAAATTAGCTTTTTGCATAAACGAGATATCTAAATATAATATTATATATTTTTAGATTTAAAAAAAAAATTAGTTTGCTATGGATTAGAACAAAAAATAAAAGATTTAATGTCAAATATGTGCAATTAAAAAAATATACATAGTTTAATACGCGTACAAGGAAGTCATGTGGTGTCCACATCAGATTTTTTGGTTAGAATTTCTGGAAAAACATTTTCGCATGGAAACATCTCCTGCAGTATGAGCATGAGTATGACACGACTCTAAACATCAAAACCTCGTCAACCGTACGAATATTCAGTGACCCCTGCAGGGCAGGGTTATCCACCAGCCCATAAACAACCGCAGCTAAATTTGGAAATGTCCCTGGCGAGTCGTCTGCCACGAGGCTATTTTTAAATTTCTGTTTATTTATTAATCGTTTTAATGGACTTGGTAGACTAACTTCTCTGGTTGCGGGGTTGTCTTGGATTCTGTCGTAGGTGGTAGTTTTTTCTATGGGTGGAATAATTGTTAATATAGGTAAATCGATCCATATGAGCTGTAGATGAAAAAAATTTGGTTTTTCTTCGTATATTCAAAGAAACATAAATATTAATGACAGATAATAGATTTAAATAAATATTATAGGATATAATGCAGTACTTATTTTGTTTGTTTATACAGGGTGTAGTGCAAGTTGAGTAACAAAATTTAAGGGTTCAAACAATTAAATTTCAGGATCAAAAATATAAAATGAATAAAAGTAATCCATATATTTGGATATTTATTGTGTTACATTTTTAATTTATTATAGTGTATTTTTGATATTGTTTCTTATTTGTTTTTCTACTCTCGTGATTAAAATATCAGTTAACGTACTGGACAAGCCGTTTTGGTCACGGCTTGAGATATTAAGCACGGTGTAAAGTTAGCTTCAAGCATATATCATTGAAACTTAACCTTACTTTTTAAATAATTCATAAAATTTTATGAACTTTTTTTTGTTATGGGGTAGGTGGCTCAGTGGTATCGAGTCGGCCTATGGATCTTGAGAACCCTGGTTCGATCCCCACAGCCGACAAACAATTTTCACTAATTTAAATCTACCCCTGTAGCTCCCCCTCCACTTACATCTTTGGGGGCCGTGATTTGACGACTGATAACCGCACTTCACTCGAAAAATATATCACTTACCGAGATCTGCTTAGGCAGAGTGCCACGCCCAGTAATGGGTAAAAACATTTGGCTAAGTCTCACAAAATTCAGCCTCCAAGTCACCTTAGGACGGCATTTGTCAGAGGCTGGCCAGCACAGTTAGTAACCATAGCTTATTTTGAACGAGGCTTCAATATCAGATTAAATCTCTGGAAACCCGGTCCGATGAAAGCTCTCCGATTGGATGGTTTACATATGTTCGTTACTTGATAACCGATTTTTCGTTTTCATCACTAATCGATAGACTATTTATATTTTATTCCAAAGCTTTCGTTCGATCACAACGTCAAGGTTGCTTTGCGAGGCCCAGTGGCGTACCTAATACTTTTTAAAAGAGGAGAACGATATTTGAAAAAATAATTTTATCATTTGTTAAAATTGGCATTTGAATAGATTTGAAACAAGACATAATACAAGTTCTGCAATTGCAGGTATTTACTGTGGGGTTACCAGCCGTCAAATAATGTCATTTATAGTTTAAGTTGCTTTAAAGAGGCTAAAAGAAATATATTAATTATTCTTTTGTGTGGTAGCTCAGCCGTTGCAGATCTTTATATTAGCTACAAAATAAAAATAAGTACATTACTGGGTGTAGCACTCTGTCGTAGCAAATCTCAGTAAGTGATATATTTCTTTGCGTAAAGCGCGGTTACCAGCCGGCCAATTACGGCCCTCAAAGATGTTAGTTGAGGGGAAGCCACAGGAGTAATTTATTTTACGACTGTGGGAATCGAACCTAGTTTCTCAAATTCACAAGTCGACTAGTCACCAATGAGCCACCTAACCCTTAAATTCAATTTAAAATAAATAAATAAATATATCATCACGCCTTTTATCCATTACTGAGTGTGGCACTCTGCCGTAGCAGATCTCGGTAAGCGATATATTTATTTGCGTAAAGCGCGGTTAACAGCCGTCCAATTACGGCCCCCAAAGATGTTAATACAGGGAGAGTCACAGGGGTGGATTTAATTTAGTGAATTGGGGTTCGACCCAGGGTTCTCAAGATCCACAACAACAAATTTATTTATAAATAAGGGTTAAAATAATTGATTTCATTTCAAAAAATCATTCTGGATCTGCAATTGTAGATATATCTAGACTTTGAAATAATTACAGATATTATGTTAAATTAGTAAAATAGTATTGTTCAATTTTTAGAAATAATATATGATACGCCTAAAGGTTTATTTGATGTATTAGTATCCACGTATGCCATTTAAAAATTAATGTATTAATAATTAACGTTCTTTCGAAGTAGAAAGTACGGAAACAATTGAATTATTGATGATAATATTGATGTATTTTTATTTAATAAATCAGAGCCGGAAAATTCGTAGTCGACTGATTTTTCAAATATTCTATATATTGCAAATTGTTTTATAAAAGCGATAGCTGATAATTATAAGCTCAGTTTTTAGGAACACATGTTTTTAAATAAATAAATATAAATATATCATCACGCCTTTTACCCATTACTGGGTGTGGCACTCCACCATAGCAGATCTCGGTAAGTGATATATTTTTTCGCGTGAAGTGCGGTTACCAGCCCTCAAATCACGGCCCCTAAATATGTTAGTGGAGGAGGAGCAACAGGGATAGATTTTAATTTGGTGAAAATTGTTTGTCGGCTATAGGTATCGAACCAGGGTTCTCAAATCCACAAGCCGATTCAATACCACTGAGTCACCTACCCTATTAAAGAGGGAAATATTCATTATATGCATCTTGCAATTAATAGTATGTTATGCATCAAGGGAGGGACACAAGGGATAATCGCGCCCTCCCGTGAAGCATATTATACTTTTCGTAACAAGTGCACAAAAATTATTGTCTTATCGAGACAAATGTCAAATATGGGTTGCGTAACTAGTTACCTAGGAAACACTGCAAACAGCTAATAATCGTAGTCTCTAGGGAGAGAAACATAATGTTTTTCTTCCTAGGGGAGAAAAGCAGTGTTTCTCTCTCTAAAATTAGGGAATAAGAACGTGTTTCTTGTGCATGTGTTACGAAATAGTAGTTTATGTAACAAGTACATAATTTAGGTCTTTATTGGACGAGCCGAATTTGATAAATAAGGCGAGTCTATAAAGTCCGATTATGTACGAGTTGCATACAACGTTTTATGTTCGACTGCATGAAGAATATTTTCTCTTAAAATATGATTATGTCAATACCTATATTTAAAACATTTAATTGGATCTCAAAGTGTGCTTCGTTGTTATGCATTTGTTGCTTTATTTATCAAATTGTCAAAGTGAAAATAGTGTTGAGATGGATGAAGACATTGAAGACGTTCCAAAAGAAATAAAAGATCTTGCATGTAATGCAAGAGAATATCTAACAGTTGTATGAAGACACATATAATACATACAGAAAATGGTGTTTAAATATTTCTTTTGAATTTTGTTTTAATGTGACATTGACAGCAGTCCAATTTTGCATTTTTATCGTACTAGTCCAATAAAGTACCCCATTATGGACAGTAAACAGTGTCATAAAACAAGGTAATATGATGCAGTCGAACATAAACATTTTTACGTTGGTAAACCACACTTTATTTATTCGTTTATTCCTCCCACCTTCAATCACATCCATCCATTTTTTACAGGGTCTCTAAGGACCTTAAAGACCCTACGGATTTTAGATCATCCACAAAATCTTTCAGTGTCAATTTTACCTCAATCTTTCATTCAATATACGTTTCACATTAGCCCTCAAACCTGTAACATTATTTTTCTCAATCTCATTCATTTGACTTATTATATATTTTTAATGAACTTCTAAACAGCTCGTAATCCAGCCATCACCTTCACATAACCTCTTTATTTATATTTAGTAATTACAAATTTCAATTCAGCGGCGACAGAAAATGTCAACACCTAACGTCTCATTAAAATATAACTTCGTTCATAAAAACGTTTTTATTTTTATATCTGAGTGGTATATAATGTTTCGCGTAATTTCAGAATGAAAACTGTCATATTTTATTTTGTACAATTGTCAGAATTATTTCGGGGATATTTGATTTAGAATGCAGTGGAAAGTAAAGAGAAATAAACGTGCTTTCGTTGGCAGCAATGCTCTGAATAAATTTTGCTTTAAATAATCACCCTTTTCTGCAATTCAATATTTTGTGTTAAAATGTTGGCAAAGAGTTTGATTAATGTGCATGCGGAATTTTTTATAGAAACTCGAATAGAATTTTATTAAATGAATTTTGAGAAAATACATCCAATAAAGAATTGAGAATTTAGGAGGGGGCATAAATTAAAGATTAGTGAGCGAATGGATGGATGTGATTGAAGGTTTTTTGAGTGAAGGAAGATGCCAAGTGTGAGGAATAAATGAGCTTGTATGAAGGGAACAGGAATGTAAGAATGTATGATAAATATTGTTGAATCTGATGAATGGTTGTTGCATGAATACTTTAGGGGTTCGTGCTACCCCATTTAATGGAATAATGCGTCAGTACGGTGGTGTGGAATTCGAATCTGGAGATCCCGAGTTTGAATCTCACTTAAGCTAAAAATTATATGAACTACTACACTGCAGCTCGGTTACTGCGAACCAGGGTTCGAAGATATATATCGATCGATATATATCATGATATTTATTTTGATATATTGTCATATTTTTGCAATGATATATATCCATTATATAAAAATATCAAATAGTTTTTGTGATATAGCCTCCGGAGAAGTGAAATTTTTCGAATTTATCAGTTTTTCTACTTTTCCGAGGCTATATCTCGAAAACTAAATGTGATATGAAAACGCGCTCAACGGCTTTAATTTTCTCGTGCTTCAGTTAACTTATAAACATAGTTTCAGCGATTTTTATTTTTTTTCAATTTTCCGCCAAAAAAAATCGCAGAAAGCGGTTTTTTAACATTTTCTCGAAAACCAGAAGTCATATGCATTTGAAGATTGCACCACTGGATTCAGTGGGTCAAAATACATATGTATGTAAATTTTCGTTTTAATAATCCTACGATTAAGGATTTTTGGGAAAATTGAATTAAAATCTGAAAAAACCCAAGGGGTACCCCTTAGGAAATAATTAAAAATATTAAATTGCTTAAAATTGTATGAAAATTTGCTTATAAGTCAATTCGGACACGGGGAATTCAACGCCGTTGAGCGCATTTTCATATCTTGTTTAGTTTTTGAGATATAGCCTCTGGAAAAGTGAAATTTTTCGAATTTTTCAGTTTTTCTACTTTTCCGAGGCTATATCTAGAAAACTAAATGTGATATGAAAACGCGCTCAACGGCATTAATTTTCTCGTGTTTCAGTTAACTTATAAACATAGTTTCAGCGATTTTTATTTTTTTTCAATTTTCCGCCAAAAAAATCGCAAAAAGCGGTTTTTTAACATTTTCTCGAAAACCAGAAGTCATATGCATTTGAAGATTGCACCACTGGATTCAGTGGGTCAAAATACATATGTATGTAAATTTTCGTTTTAATAATCCTACGATTAAGGATTTTTGGTAAAATTGAATTAAAATCTGAAAGAACCAAAGGGGTACCCCTTAGGAAATAATTAGAAATATTAAATTGCTTAAAATTGTATGAAAATTTGCTTACAAGTCAATTCGGACACGGGGAATTCAACGCCGTTGAGCGCATTTCCATATCTTGTTTAGTTTTTGAGATATAGCCTCCGGAGAAGTGAAATTTTTAGAATTTTTCAGTTTTTCTGAATGTGTACAAAAACTAAAATTAAAAAATAAATTTCCAAAAAGTGATATTTATCTGATATATATCCTATATATCAGATATTTTGATATTTATTATAAATATCATGATATTTACGAACCCTGCTGCGAACCCTGTACTGTAATTGGGATTAAGTTCCTGTTGTACAGTGTAACATAAATACATAAATAAATATTATGTATGTATATATGCAAAAATAATTATAAAAATAAACTAGAAGCAAAATGTAATATTATTTGTATCGAGTCGGCCTATGAATCTTGAGAACCCTGGTTCGATCCCCACAGCTGACAAACAATTTTCACCAAATTAAATCTACCCCTGTGGCTCTTCCTCTACTAATATCTTTGGGGATCGTGATTTGACGGCAGGTAACCGCACTTCACGCGAAGAAATATATCACTTACCGAGATCTCCTTAAGCAGAGTGCCACACCTAGTAATGAGTAAAAGGCGTGATGATATATTTATTTATTTATTTTATTTGTTTAAATTGAATTATAATATGCATGAAATGTTAGTACACAATATTAAATTATTTATAATTAAGTTTATAAGTCATTTAGAAAATGAGTAAATGGTGGTATTGAATAAATAAGTAGACATTAAGTATTTGTCGTGTTCATAGAACGAAAATCTGGGTAAAGGTCAGCTTTATTGAGTTTATAAATAAATTATTATTCGATTTCAAAATTGATACCATATGAATTTCAAAATCGATAATGTTCAATTTAAAATATTAATAGATTACTTAATCTGATGCTTGTAAAACTACATTAAAAATGTACTTATTTAATGGGTACATTACATACATAACAACACGCTATGTTCCAACAAACGGAGTAGCACGAACCTTACAAACTTTCACTAAACATTTATTAGTTATTGTGATGCACGAATGAGCGAGATTACTCGAATATATCGTCTTGTCTCGCAATTAAAATGAAAGACGAAAGCAGCAACGATATTAAGATCGTATGTTTACTTGCTTGTACGAAGTAAAGGAAGTATTGTAATCGCGAAAATTTTCGGTTCTCAGCTTTCAGTAGAAATACGTATTTTGGCCATCCCTGAATCCATTTTGACTAATTTCGTCGTAACCTCCCTTTTTAGTCATTATATAACTTCCGGAAGTGGTACTTTACTTGAATTTAATGAAAAACTATATTCAAATATAATTTAAAACTTTCCAAATTTGGTATATAAGACTACTATATCAATGGAAATAACATAATATTGGTTAAAATAGACTAACCGGAAGTGGCACATTACATGAAGCTGCTAACAGTTTTCCTTGAAAAAAATGGTATTATTTTAATATTATAAATAAATGCTGCAAATAAAAGTTTTAGAGAATTAAATTCTGCGTCTAGCACATTAAGAATTTTTAAATTAGCCTTTTGTTTAAGCGAGATATGTTAATTTAAATATTATATATTTTGTGTTTTTTTTAAGTTAAGTTTGCTATGGATTAGAACAAAAAAATAAAAGATTTAATGTCAAATATGTGCAATTAAAAAAATATCTATAGTTTAATACGCGTACAAGGAAGTCATGTGGTGTCCACATCAGATTTTTATAGAATAATATGCGAAATATTATTATTTTTTCGTATTAAATTCGTAAAATACAATTTGGGCAAGCAGAATTCAGTGCCATTGAAAACATATTAATATCTCGTTTAGTTTTTAAGATATATGCTTCGGCTCAAAATCTAAATGAGATATGAAGATTACAAAATTAAATGCCACTTGCAACTATTTTTACGAGATTCTCGTAGGACTCTCGTGCGAGATAAATTTCATGCGAGATTCAAAGTAAGATTGAAATTGTTGATGAAAAAATGAGACAAGATCGATATGTTCTATTTCTTTTCTCGTTTTGTCTACCCCTGTTTGATTCCCGCAGCCGACAAACAATTTTTATCAATTTAAATCTACCCCTGTGACTCCTCCACCACTAATATCTTTAAGGGGCTTGATTTGATGGCTGGTAACTGCACTTCATGCGAAGAAATATATCACATACCGAGATCTGCTTACGGCAGAGTACCACACTTAGTAATGGGTAAAAGGCGTGATGATATATTTATTTTATTTATTTATGACACTAAAATGTTTACTTACTGTAAAGTGCAACTAATTTTGTGAATTTTAAAAAATTCTTTTTGATCAGGGCTAATATTATTAAGTTGTGTGATTATTAATGGTAATCATACCTGTAGTTTTTGACTAAAGTTAATTTATATTATGACAGAAAAATTTTGATGACGCCTGGATACGAACCAGGGACCTTCCGCATACCGGGCAGAGATGCTAACCGCTACACCACGTCATCTGTGTTCGAAATATGGCATCAACTGAATTTTTCTGTCACAGTGTCTAAGCGTAGCTTCGTTCCGAGAGATCCAGGCGTCATCAGAATTTTTCTTTCATAATATAAATTTTCTTTTTGATCATTTAATTTTTATCTTAAAGTTGTGAAACAGCCTGTATACAAACTCAATATTATACTCGTAAATACTTTTTTCCCCACTCTATCAGAAAGTAATATTTTCTTCCTCCAACTGAAAGAGAAAAAGTGATACTTTTCATTCCTAAAGAAGGAAAGTAAAGCTATATCCATGGCAACTAGTAAACACGGGTACGATTTGACATTAGTGACATCTGTCAGGACAATAAGAAATTTTATTTATTTATTTAAACACAATGAACAATTTGTAGCAAATGAAATAATCTAATAATAATTATAATAATTAAAAACTATCCACTAACATGTTTGACGACTGTGATATAACAGCTAGTTATCGCACTTCACATGAAGAAATATATCACTTTTCAGCTACGATACACCCACTAATGGGTAAAAAGCGTGATGATATATTTAAATTTATTTATTTATTATTCTTCTCATAATCTCTTCTAGTATATTCATCCACACACACCGCAAATACCTCATTGCCACAGCAGTTAAATGTATCCGAATCTCAAATATAAAAATATGAGTGTGGTAATTGAAGCACCCTGTATACCGTTTGTCGGTTGTTCGCTGCACTCCATGCAAGCAAATTCCGTAAATTAGTTTTCCAGTGGCGTGTAGCAAATCGAAAATGCAAATGGCTGATTTATCATCATAGAATCACGCACTGCTCGAATAATTTATTAAAACGTACGTGGCTCCCACTAGCTTTATTATGCGTTCCTAACTTTTTATTTGGTAATTATTTTTGAGTGCTATGGAAAATTTTGTTTTTAGGACAGATTGTAGATTGTTTTGTGACTTTTTTTATTATTTAAAGACTTGGTCGCTGGTATGGGTGTCGATTAAGGGTAACTAACTATTTTTTAACTATCAAGCATTTGAAAAGAAATTATTTCAAATAAAAATCGTAGAAAATTTAGTTCTTTTCCTGTAAAATAATTTAGAAAAATTAACACCTTTATTTTGCAAGTAGATCATTATTGGCTAATGCTTTATAACAAATTAAAACCATTTTGAAACTCACTAAAATAATTTTTATTTTATATTTTGCATTACTTTTTTTTATAATTAAAAATTGTTTTGACATTTGTCAATATGTCGATATTATGTTAGAAATATACCTCTTACCAAGATCTACTACAACAGAGTGCCACACGCAGTAATGGGTAAAAGGCGTGATGATATATTATTAAAAAATTAAATTATTATATATAGTCTTTACATTAAATTTAAACAATAAATAAAAATAAATATATCTTCACGCCTTTTACCCATTACTGGGTGCGGCACTCTGTTGTAAGCAGATCTCGGTAAGTGATATATTTCTTCGTGTGAAGTGCAGTTACTAGTCGTCAATTTAAATAATATAAACATTTATATATATATATATATATATATATAATATAATATCAATTAGTATATTGAAATAAATTTGAGGGAGAAATAAAATTAAAAAGGATATTTGGAGGAGCTGGGATTTGAACCCAGGACTTTCCGCATGCGAAGCGGACACTCTACCACTGAGTTACACCCCCGATACAAAACTATGTTGCTTTTACATGTATATTAACAATATTATCAATATATATTATTTTAATTAATTTTTAAAATTATAATATTAAATTTGTACCTTAACAATATAACCGTCTTGCTCAAATTCACCTCCAAAATAATCCAACCTTTCAATAGACTAAAACATCCCGAAAACATAAATCTAAAGACATTGACAGCCAGTTTTATATTCAAACTTCGTAGAATGCCATGAATTTTAGTAACAAAGTACTTTTGGTGACATTCGTTGGTTGGGTCGCAGTAAGCCATGCCCCCCACCACTTTATACCGCCGCTGCCAGCAGTACAGTCAAGCGCGCGGGCTGCAGGAAACAAATGAGTGAGATGACAGAAGAAACAGCAGGAATAATGTAGGGGAGACGATGGTTTACTGCACGGCAATCAAACGATTTAGAGGAGGACACTTTTCGTGGAATTGTGAAGAATATAAATAAATATAATAAAAAATATTAAAAATGTTGTGGTTATATAATAGTATATTGTACAACAAGCATGCAAGTTGTACACTATACTTTTTCTACGACTGCAGTATTGTTCCCTGATTAATTTATAGTTTAACAATAAATTTGTCTTGCTTTCACCATTCCAATATTTGAAAATTCTAAATAAGTATCCTAGTAACGGCCGATTTCATCATTCCAATGTCTGATAATCCTAAATTAGTATCGTAGCAACGTAATAAACAATAAATAACAGTTCGGTTTTTATAAACGTCAGTCAATATTTATATATTAATACGTTATTTAGATAAAATGGTAGTTAAATACTGCCTAGTTCAAAATTTTGAATAAGTTTATACAAATCAGTGAAGGGAAAGTCAGACTGAATGGTCTAGATCTGGAAATCGTTCCAGTAGTAATCAAACTTTTGACTAAGATAATCTTATAGTTTATTTAGTTTTATATAAATAAATAAATATATCATCACGCCTTTTACCCATTACTAGGTGTGGTGCTCTGCCAAAGCAGATCTCGGTAATTGATATATTTCTTCGCGTGAAGTGTGATTACCAGCCGTCAAATCACGGCCCTCAAAGATGTTAGTGGCAGAAAAACCACAAGAATAATTTAAAATAAAAAATAAATAAATATATCATCAAGCCTTTTACCCAGTACTAGGTGTAGCACTCTGCCGTAGTAGATCTCGGTAAGTGATATATTTCTTCGCGTGAAGTGCGGTTACCAGCTGTCAAATCACGGCCCCCAAAGATGTTAGTGGAAGAAAAACCACAAGAATAATTTAAAATCAAAAATAAATAAATATATCATCAAGCCTTTTACCCAGTACTAGGTGTAGCACTATGCCGTAGTAGATCTCGGTAAGTGATATATTTCTTCGCGTGAAGTGCGGTTACCAGCCGTCAAATCACGGCCCTCAAAGATGTTAGTGGAAGAAAAACCACAAGAATAATTTAAAATCAAAAATAAATAAATATATCATCAAGCCTTTTACCCAGTACTAGGTGTAGCACTATGCCGTAGTAGATCTCGGTAAGTGATATATTTCTTCGCGTGAAGTGCGGTTACAAGCCGTCAAATCACGGCCCTCAAAGATGTAAGTGGAAGGGGAGCCACAGGGGTTGATTTAATTTGGTGAAAACTGTTTGTCGCCTGTGGGGATCGAACCAGGGTTCTCAAGATCCACACATTTATTTTTCTTTCTTAATTAATATATTTTCTAAATAATAAAATAGGTCATATATATGCCTACAATTATATGTATGAAATAACAGAATTTCTATTATCAATGGTATAGAATTTCATCATCATAATTTATGAAAGATATATCGTTTGAGGACAGATCTACGATTGCCAACAAAATAAAAGAAGCACGACATTACCAGTTAAAAATATCTGAAGTATTTCGCACGTGTATAAGTATGCGCTAAGTTACAGTCACACAATATGAAAACATAATGTATGTCTAAATTTCTAGCTTAATTCTCTGATCGCTTGAATACGGGACTCAGCAGTTTGCAATAAGTTTGATGTTTTTTCTCAAACACTAACATGTTTATATCATTTACTGACGAGGGCTTTGAGTTTGTTGTAATCATCTTTGACAGGTATCAATCTCATCTTTCTTGCATTTTTTATTTTAAATGGATCTTTAACTTAATGTAGAATTTTGTTGTTAGTTTGGAGATTTTTTATTTAATAACTTATGTTAAAGATGATTATAATAAATCATGATTTTGTGTGTGATTTTGTCTTTTACACGCACTTGCAATTGTTTGTCGTCTTTTATATGTATTATCATCATAACTGGAATTTTTAATAAGACAGAACAAAGTACATTGAAGCGTTGCAATTAAACATTTTTAAATTACAAACAATATTCATTCAGATTTCTTTTGAATGTAGTCTTATTAAAAATGCTCCTATTTTATTTTGTTATTTTTTGTTTATATCTTACGGGTATCTGGATATTTAATTTTAAAATTTTAGGTTAGTTTTACAAGTATTACAATATTTCTCTCAGAACTCAAAACAACTTACATATTTTCTGCTGCCAAGCATTTCTAAATTATTTTACAAGAAAAAGCTTCAAATAAAAATGGTAGATAATTTTATCCTCTATATTTTTTGTTTCACCATTTTTTCTCTAAAAAATTGATAAACATTTTTTTTGTGTCAAAAGTTTTTAAATGATTTGACAGTAGAAAATGGTAAATAATTTAATCCTTCATATTCTTAGTATTTTCTGCAGTGAAACATTTCTGAAAGACTTTACAGAAAAATACTTGAAATAAAAGTTGTAGTTAATGAAATATCCTACCACATTTATTTGAAACATTTTCCTCTAAAACAATGTATAACAATAAGAACACTAGCAAGAATATTGTGCGCCACGAGAAAAAACATCAAACTCCCCTACACAAAACACAATCGCCCTCACTCGCTCTCACACCGCCTATCACGCTCACCCCTGCACCCTGGTAACCCACCCCCGTGTGCTCGTAGGCAAGGTGGACGAGAAAGCGACGCAACTTCACGCCATTGCGTCTCTCAAAGTATTACTAGACGCTACGAAGCCACAGAACGGCGCGGCCACCTCCTCGGCGGCTAACCACGTCACTGCTGCCAAGGAGACGACGCTGGCACCAGGTGTGATACAGGAGATGCCTAATGGGGTGGCGAACGCCCTTGCAGAGGTTAATCTTGATACGGTAAGATGGTGGTTGGGATGGAGACAGCTGATTGGAGGTATTGAAGACTATCATTACAAACGACAAAAAATTCAACTTTTTTTACAATACTTATTTATTGGACGGTGGAAATAGCAGCAGCCCTTAAAGCGATTTTATGGGATGCTGCTATTGATTACGTCCGCTAAAACCAAAAATTATTTTGGTTACAAAATCAAAATTGTAGATACAAATTTTTGAATTCAAATTCTTTTTTGACAGTTGTAAACAAAATGTTGTTTGTATTTTGTGGGCAAAATTCTTGTTTTTTGGCGCAACAGAAACTACTTATTTCACCCACTTAATACAAAAATAACAATTTTTGCATATTGGTCATAAAAATCGCTTTTTTAATCTAAATAACATGTAGAAAGTAACACATTTTACAACTATTTTAAATTCGATTTCATCGTCAGGCATATAAATATAAACAAATAACTATTAAAGAACAATACACAAGTATTTTAAAAGAATTTAGTATATTTGCTGTCAAACTTTTATAAATGACTTTAGAAAAAAATGCTTCAAATAAAAGCAGGGTTCGTAAATATCATGATATTTATAATAAATATCAAAATATCTGATATATAGGATATATATCAGATAAATATCACTTTTTGGATATTTATTTTTTAATTTTAGTTTTTGTACACATTTAGAAAAACTGAAAAATTCGAAAAATTTCACTTTTCCAGAGGATATATCTCAAAAACTAAACAAGATATGCAAAAGCGCTCAACGGCGTTGAATTCCCCGTGTCCGAATTGACTTATAAGCAAATTTTCATACAATTTTATGCAATTTAATATTTTTAATTATTTCCTAAGGGGTACCCTTTTCAGATTTTAATTAAATTTTCCCAAAAATCCTTAATCGTAGGATTATTAAAACGAAAATTTACATACATATGTATTTTGACCCACTGAATCCAGTGGTGCAATCTACAAATGCATATGACTTCTGGTTTTCGAGAAAATGTTAAAAAACCGCTTTTTGCGATTTTTTTGGCGGAAAATTGAAAAAAAATAAAAATCGCTGAAACTATGTTTATAAGTTAACTGAAGCACGAGAAAATTAATGCCGTTGACCGCGTTTTCATATCACATTTAGTTTTTGAGATATAGCCTCGTAAAAGTAGAAAAACTGAAAAATTCGAAAAATTTCACTTTTCCGGAGGCTATATCTCAAAAACTAAACAAGATATGGAAATGCGCTCAACGGCGTTGAATTCCCCGTGTCCGAATTGACTTATAAGCAAATTTTCATACAATTTTAAGCAATTTAATATTTTTAATTATTTCCTAAGGGGTACCCCTTTGGTTTTTTCAGATTTTAATTCAATTTTCCCAAAAATCCTTAATCGTAGGATTATTAAAACGAAAACTTACATACATATGTATTTTGACCCACTGAATTCAGTGGTGGAATCTTCAAATGCATATGACTTCTGGTTTTCGAGAAAATGTTAAAAAACCGCTTTTTGCGATTTTTTTGGCGGAAAATAGAAAAAAAATAAAAATCGCTGAAACTATGTTTATAAGTTAACTGAAGCACGAGAAAATTAATGCCGTTGAGCGCGTTTTCATATCACATTTAGTTCTCGAGATATAGCCTCGGAAAAGTAGAAAAACTGAAAAATTCGAAAAATTTCACTTCTCTGGAGGCTATATCTCAAAAACTATTTCATATTTTTATATAATGGATATATATCATTGCAAAAACATGACGATATATATCAAAATAAATATCATGATATATATCGATCGATATATATCTTCGAACCCTGAATAAAAGTAATAGATAATTTAATCCTCCGTAACTTTTATTTAAAGCATTTTTCTCTAAAATAATTTATAAACCTGTGAACTGAAAATATACAGAGTATAACCTTGGAGATTTCAATGCTAGATCAGAATGCAAAATAAATTAAAAAATCAAACAGTAAAGACTTTTTTATCACGAATAAAATTATGAAACTCTATGAGTAGTTGTGGTTCAATGGTTAGCGCTGTCGCTTCACAAGTGGTTCAACAGTAATTGGAATTAATATTTGATCTTCAATACCTCCAGTCATCCAGCTTCTGTTTTTCTTGCATTTAACTTTTTATATTATCTCAATTTGAATTTTTGTTAATCAATATTTAATCTCAATATTTTCATAAATGAAATGAAAGTTCAAATTGACTTATAGATGATATGAAACCTTCCCTGAATGATAATTCTGCATAATCATCCCTTCATATGAAATAATGTTATATTATTATAGGTGCCCATAAGACCGAATTACCTTTTGTTATAATTTAAAGTTCATTTTAAATGCACAGTTAACTTTAATGACAACAACATTTATTATTTATAATGAACTCAAGTTCTATTCTTGCGAGACTTTTAATTTTTACAAGTTTAGAGGTTTTTGAAAGTTTTTAAATTAACAAGATTTACACAACAAGTTTAAAACTTTCATTAAATTTGGACCAGACGGAAAGTTTTTCTAAT
Source organism: Pterostichus niger (assembly GCA_947425015.1). Classification (NCBI taxonomy): domain Eukaryota; kingdom Metazoa; phylum Arthropoda; class Insecta; order Coleoptera; family Carabidae; genus Pterostichus; species Pterostichus niger. Next base: position 39,777,083 of record OX380337.1, read on the forward strand.
GTGTTTCTTTAATATCAAATTATATATTTTTAGATAATCATTATTGTATATTCAGTTTTAAATGCAAAAGCTTATTTCTAATTTAGTTTAAACTAACATTCAAACACACAAAATTAAACCAAAATTATTTTTTTATAATACAATATATTTTTCGTAACACATGCGCAAGAAACACGTACTTATTCCCTAATTTTAGAGAGAGAAACACTACTTTTCTCCCCTAGGGAGAGAAACATTATATAGGTAGCATGTTTCTCTCCCTAGAGAGATTAGCTGTTTGCGGTGTTTCCTAGGTAACTAGTTACGCAACCCATATTTGACATTTGTCCCGATAAGATAGTAATTTTTGAGCACTTGTTACGAAAAGTATAATATGCTTCACGGGAGGGCGCGATTATCCCTTGTGTGAAGTTGGCAAACCTCGACTTCAGCTCGAGCCTTCGACCTTCGCTTACGTCTCGGTTTTCCAACTTCACACGCGGGAATAATCATTTGTTTCCCTCCCTTGATGCATAACATACTATTATGTCTAGGCTCGCTAGAATCACTAGGGAAATAATGTGCACATTATTTCTCTTGGGAGTTTATATTATTTTGACAGTACAACTGTCAAATATATGTAAAATACAAGAGAGTAGAATGAAACAAATACAAATCTAAAAACAGCTGCAGAAACTGCATCAACAATTTCTTTGGATTTTTCCGAGGCTTCTTCACTTTATTCTTGGTATTTCAATTTAGAAATTTAATGTAATTTGATTTAAACAAATTTGTATATACAGTTTGGATGTTGTCAAAGAATTTTATGTTTATGTTAGAGATAACTTGTTATATTTCTCTAACATTACTTGTGAAATAGCTATTTATGAAACTAGTAAGGAAATGAAGGTTATTACCTTACGCATGTGAAATTTGCAGAACGAGGCGTAGCCGAGTTATGTAAACACATAAGTAAGGTAACCTATTTCCTTACTAGTTTCATACAATATTTTTTCTACTTCCGTTCTAATAAATACGAAAGAGCGTTTTTGAAATTATGAAATTTTGACATATTAATGACAGTTATAAATTCAAAAAAAAATTAGAATAACACATCAGAATTCGTCTACCAAGATATCTGTTGCTATGTTACCTCATTATTTCACTAGTTAAATCATGCAGTTCATTACCTAACTCAAATAAGTGAAATAAAACGTCTATTTTCTAACGGAAGTAGAAAAATGACATTTCCCTCACTCAATTTAGTCGTGATAGTAACCGTTTCCCTCACTAGTGATGAAAGTAAATAACTTTCCTCACTAGTGAGGGAAATGGTTACTATTGAGTGAGGGAAATGTCATTTGACATGGTGACCAAGGAAACGTGATGTGCATTTGAAAATACAACTCCTTTGATTTATATAAAACAATTATTCAATTTCTTGTATCGCAAACGTAAAAATGTAGAATATTTAGTATTTTTATTTGAAGTATTTTTCTGTAAATTAATTAAGGACCGTTTAACAATGATATCTAAGTTGACTGTGCATTTAAACAATAAAATCCAAACCCGTTGCTGTAGCAACTAAATAACGCCCAAAACCCTGTCCGATCGCTACGAGGACAGATGAAGTGTGAGTCCAAATTCAAGTTTTCGTGTTCATGTGTTTCTGTGACTGACTGTACCTGCCCCATCTCTGAGTGTATCCCAACCCCCATTGGTGACATGCACATTTGTGGATGACAGTTTTTGTGTCCGGTTTGACCTATCACTGCATTGTTTCACCCTTTAAAATAGGTTCTCAACCTTGAAATTTAATTGGGGCTGTTTATGCTAAAAAAGAAACACTATTTTTTAAGCTATTTTATCATTATATCTTTTACTGTTTTGTATTAAAAAAATATAAACACTAAAAGTTAGATTATTTGGGGATTAATTCGGAATGTAGAAATCGATTAAAATCTATTTTTCACTGACCCATGGATTTTTTTTTTGGCATACATTATTCATTTGTATACTAAGGGGAGAAAGTGAGACATTTCTTCCCGGAGGTGCCGTTTTATTTTCCTAAATTACTTAAGGGAAAAATTACACTTTCTTCACAATATATATACAGGGTGTATCTTTAGAAAATAAATTAACTGGTATATACTATGAGACATACTTGTGGAACAAAAATATTTTTTTTTAATTCGCAAAGAAAATTGTATCGTCTTTAAAGGCAACATTTTTAATAATTTTATTTAAATCTTCTTACAAGTAATTGTTTACACAGCACCAAATGTCTGATAAAATAAATTAAATAAATAAATATATCATCACGCCTTGTACCCATTACTGGCTGTGGCACTCTGCCTAAGCAGATCTCGGTAAATGATGTATTTTTTGCATGAAGTGCGGTTACTAGCCGTCAAATCACGGCTCCCACAGATATTAGTGGAGGGGGAGCCACAAGGGTAGATTTAAATTAGTGAAAATTGTTTGATGTTGTGTAATTAATAATTTAATTTAGTGCAGCAGGTCAAGCAATAAACTGTAGTAATCCAGTGGCCCTAAAAATGTTCGTTTTAAGTAAACCATCCTTAATTTAGTGAATTTTAAGAAAATTATTTTTGTTCCATTAGTATATAATCTTATAGTATACACCCTTTTATTTTTATCCCGAAGTACAGATACACCCTGTATATATATATATATATTTATAGCGGTATAATTTGTATAAATAAATCTCTTTAGAAGGCTGAGAATCTCTTTTAGTGTGTGTCTCTTTTTGAAGATTTGAGCCATCTCTTTTGTTTAACAATGATTTGTTTACTTGTCGTGTGTTTCTATCTCTTTTCCTCCCTGTTCTAAATAACCGTTTGTGGATTCAGAATAATTAATGTGACATTTCTTCTTCTTGTAATTCACTTAGCTTAGATGTTCATGTTCCCATGTTCGACGTAGCGTATTCGTAGAAAAGATAAAACCGAGATTTAACGATACTTCCACGTCGATCGAACGGATTTCACCTAGAGTTTATAATAAATGACCTTCCTTTGAAATAAACTTTATTGCTTTATTTTCTATGTCAACTTTGATTATAAGTTGTGTACAAGCTTATTCTACGACTATTTTTGTTCTTAATCAATTATTATAAATTTTTGGTTAATTTCTATATTATACTAGTATATTATTATATTTTAGTTCAAAATATGACATCATACTTTTTACCCAATTTTGGGTGTAGTAACTAGAAGGGTATATGATATATTTGTATGTGTGAAGTACAGTTACCAGCCGTCAAATTTTAACTCAAATATATTAATGGTTAATTACCACAAAATTCATTTGAAAATGTTTCAACTTTTTTGCAAGTGTAAGCTTTGCAATTGTAGCCAGGTTTTTACTGAGGGGTAACCAGCCGTCAAATAATGTTATTTACAGTTTTAGTTTGTTTAGAGTGAGAAATACACTTTAGGGATATTTTAAAAATTGAATGTAAAATTAAAACTTAATATTAAATAAATAAAGGGCGTCTGAAATATATAATTTATAAAATTAAAACTATAAATTATATTGAAATATGTCTGATTTTAATTTAATTTTAAAATATCTTTGTACAATTTTGAGTCTGATATTTTATTTATTCTTAAGTGTGGCTGCTCTGTTGTTGCAGATCTTATAATTAGTTAGTTAAAGATGATGAGCCACAAAATAAAATAAATATATCATTACGCCTTTTACCTATTACTGGGTGTGGCACTCTGCTGTAGCAGATATTAATAATTTATGCGTGTGAAGTGCGATTACCAGCCGACAAATCACGGCACCCAAAGATGTTAGTGGAGGGGTAGATTAATTTGGTGAAATTATTTGTCGGCTGTGAGGGTTCTCAAGATCCACGGGCTGACTAGATACCACTGAGCCACCATTATAAAAAGTCACAATATTCTGTACCTATACGTTATTTTAATCATTATTATTTGTTAATAAAATATATAATAATAATATATCATCACGCCTTTTACCCATCACTGGGTGTGGCACTCTGCCTAAGCAGATCTCGGTAAGTGATATATTTTTTCGCGTGAAGTGCGGTTACCAGCCGTCAAATCACGGCCTCCAAAGATATTAGTGGTGGAGGAGCCACAGGGTTACATTTTTTAAATTGGTGAAAATTGTTTGTCGGCTGTGGGGATCGAACCAGGGTTCTCAAGATTCACAGGCCGACTCTATACCACTGAGCCACCTACCCCATAATATATTATATATTTGTTCAGTTATTCTCTTTTCAATTTTCTGTTAACACAAATTCAAATTAATTAAAAAATACCAAATATTGTAATTCGTTTTTAAATATGTAAAAATTTTAATTGAATATTGATTAATAATTAAACACGGATTTCGGTAATTAACCTCAAAATTTTAATAGCACAGCCCTTAAATTTATTATAAGAATAAATAATAATTAAATAGTTGTATTATTACCATATATATTCTTACCCTTTGTTATTAAGTAATAGAAGTAATAGTAATAAATAATCTGTGTCAATCCTATATATTCAGGGCCGTAATTAAGATAATTAGTGGCGTAGAGAGCTATTATTTAGGACCATTTTCGTTCTCGCCCTTATTTAATAAAGTGTGGCATCCGCATAAGTTTGCTGGGTGCGGAAACCGATGAAATAATGTGTGGGAATCGAACCTAGTTTCTCAAATCCACAAGTCGACTAGTTACCAATGAGCCATCTACCCCTTATATTCAATTTAAAATAAATAAATAAATATATCATCACGCCTTTTACCCATTACTGGGTGTGGCACTCTGCCGTCAGCAGATCTCGGTAACTGATATATTTTTCGCGTGAAGTGCGGTTACCAGCCGTCAAATCATGGTCTTAAAGATATTAGTGAAGAGGGAGCCACAGGGATAGATTTAATTGTTTGTCGGCTGTGGGGATCGAAGCAGAGTTCTCAAGATCCACAGGCAAACTCGATACCACTGATACAATTTGTTTTGACAAAAATCATTCATTTTTCAAAGTCGACAACTATTTTAGTTATGTTCTAAGATTTTTTTGGAAAAATGAATTTGGATTTTTTATAGATAAATTGACTGTCTTTTTTTGAGTAAATCGTTCCTTTTACCCATTACTGTGTGTGGCATTCTGCCATAGCAGATAAGAAGACTGTCATATAAATCATCTAGGTATTTTTTTTAACTCTTTAAAAGAGGTTTTCTTTTAAGAAAAATAGCTTAATAGATACGATCTGGACTTTTTTGGAGAATATAACTATTTTATAAATATTCTAAGATTTTTTTTTAGGAAAGATGTCTGCCTAAAAAAAAAGACTGCTTGAAAATATTTCAAATATTTTTTGATAAGATAAATGTCTTAGAAAGGGTTAAGAATTTTTATTAAGAAAGAAGACTTTCTAATAAATGTTCCAGGTTTTTTATTTAAGAAATCTTCTGTCAGGAAAATATTCAAGAATGTTGTATAATATGGTGATACTAAAATTGTACGTCGGATATTAATTTCAAAGAATCAAGAAAATAAAATATGGTTTAAATCCTGTAGTTACAACTGCGGCTCTCCTATATTAATACGTATTTATTAGTTTACCTTAAAAGCTTAGAGAAAATTAAAAATATTTTTTTTCTATGATTGCTATGAAAAGTTGACAATTACGCTCTCATTTGTCATCGCAAAGTTGACGTTTTCTGTGGAACAATCGAAAAATATCTTTGTTGCGCGTCTCCAATGGCAACGCACGAAAAATATATTAAACACGAGCTTATTTCAATAGTTACCAGGGCTACAAACAAAAACAGAAACTTGTCGTATTGACAGTTGACTGAATGAATTTATTTTCAGTACGTATTCGATTTTTAAATAATTTTAAGATGCAATCGTAGAAAAAATAATGTGTGTATCACGAGCGTAAAGTTGAACTATTGCAGCTTTCGCTGTAATTACCGTGTTCGAGTAACAAAGAATACATAAATAACTATAAAACGTTTATAATTTCCAATTATTTATAATTCAGTGTTTTCCAAACTTTACCAACAAAAGTCCGCTTAAATCAAACGATACATAACTCCACAAAAACCTAATCCAGGGTTGATAGCTCGCACTCGCAGGACCGTAATCATTAAATTTGCAACATTGGTCACATCTGCCGAAGTTCAATTTCAAAATCGACCCAGATATGTCAGAATGATAAGTATTGATTTATTTCTTTATTCGATGACGGCTGGAAATTCCAGACCGGAAAAATCGTGAAAAATGTATATGAAAATGTCAAGTATGTGATAGGAATCTTGAGAACTTCTTCAAGAGGAAAAATTACAAACATTTTCATATTCCATCGCGGAAATATCAATAAAAATTATTATTTTTGTTAATATTTTTCTCGGAAATTTCATAAATGAGAAGATAACAAATAATTTAATTTATCCAACACCCACTACTTATAAAGTCATTATTGTTGTCATTTTAGATTAGTAAACGGTTTATAAGTCACACGTGAGTTATAAGTCACGCATAAATTATGACTTGTAACTCACTGTTGAGTTTAAATATAACAAAGTTGAAAAAAAGGTTGCAGTTGTAGTATTCGAAATGGAAGACGAGAATTTTATTCCCGAAATAATCATTAAGGACGCGGAAAAAGCGGTTGTTGATATTTTTCCAAAAAAGTCTAGAAGTTCCTATGAAAAACACTTTCATTCATACCTTTGACGTTTCTAGTTGTCATCCAGTCTTCAAACATATGAAATTCTTTTTCATAAAAACTTCTATTTCGGAAATAAAATTCTCGTCTTCCATTTCGAATACTACAGCTGCAACCTTTTTTCAACTTTGTTTATTTAAAAAATTTGAGTAACCTAGACAACAAAACAAGAAAGTATGGCTAACTAGAATATTATTTGAAATGTAGACAATTGTGTCAAAATTTATATTTTAATGTCTTAATTGTAGTTGTTGGATAAAATTTCGTATGCCACTCGTGTGTTATTACAAATAAGTCACTTCAGAAAATTATTCCCCTCGGCCTGCGGCCTCGTGGACTAATACTTTTCTTGCGTGACTTATTTGTAATATAACACACTTGTACCATAAATAACTATTATTATTTATCAATGTTTTGGAAAACTGGCTGACATTTTAAACGAAAATGCTGTCGTTCTACAGGGTGTTTTTATACTTCATATGTACTGTACATAGATAAAGAATTCAATTTTGTTTCACCATTTGAGAACCACTGGTTAATTATAGGGTTTGTTATTACTGATAATTTAGCCCCTTATTCCTAACCATTTTATGTATTTTTTTCTGACGTTTTAGCTCGTGCAAAAAGCACTTGTGGTTTTAGAAAAAACGTTTTTCTATGATTGCTATGAAAAGTTGACAATTACGCTCTCATTTGTCATCGTAAAGTTGACGTTTTCTGTGAAACAATCGAAAAATATCTTTTTTGCGCATCTCCAATGGCAATGCGCGAAAAAGACGTTAAATGCGCGCGTTTCCAATGGCAACGTGCGAAAAAATATTAAATGAGCGCTTATTTCAATAGTTACCAAGGATACAAACAAAATAGAAACTTGTCACATTGCCTGTTGAGAGAACGAATTTATTTTCAGTACGTATACGTTTTTAAATAATTTTAAGATGCAATCGTAGAAAAAATTATGTGTGTATCACGAGCGTAAAGTACACTATTGCAGCTCTCGCATTCGGCTCGGGCTATAATTACCGTGTTCAAGTAACAAAGAATCACTTTACGCTCTTAATACACAAATAACTAATTTCACTTGTATTGCATTATACTATTAGATTATTAGAATAACTTTTTTCGTTTTCAATTTTACTTAGATCGTGAAAAAAGTGTTATTTTTCCCTCAGTGATACACCTAATGAAAATTCATGCATTTCTTTGCCTAGATATAAGCTTGTCTTCAATTTTTTTACTTTAATAAATAAAATACTCAAAGGAAGGTCTAATTTATTAATATTATTTTAGTATTTATCTCCTAAAAATAATCAATACTGAAATATACCAAACAGCGATTCATACCATTCATACCATATATCCCGTTCAAATTAAAATATGAATGACTACCCTTATTAGTTAGTAAGTACCATGAGGATATGAGGCAGACCTAGGGGTGGGTTCATAACTAGACAGGGTTGTACTAACACAATTTCATGTTCATGGGCTGTTCGAGGGAAACACACACACACTAGATATTGAAACACAACACTTTTAAAAGGTATTTATAAACGGTTAGAATTATTATAAATTATTTCACTTCGTAATCGTAATGCGCCAAAATAGCTTTACTTGTAAGATTAGATTACGTTTTTAACAAAAAAGCTGGTCTGGATATTATTTTATAACCGATCCTGTCAGAAATTAAAATATTCTTCCTCGTTTTAGACAAGAAAGTGATACTTTTCTTCCCGAGGGCAGAAAGTAAAGCTATACAGGGTGTACCTGTACTTCGAGAAAAAATTAAAGAGTATATACTATAAGACGTACTGATCATGGAACAAAAAGATTTTTTTTAAATTCGCAAAAAAATTGTATCATATTTAAAGGCAACATTTTGTTAAGCACTGGTTGATGGCTATTTTTAATAATTTTATTTAAATCTTCTTACAAGTAATTGTTTAAACAACGCCAAATAAATGTCTGAGGTTGTGTAAATAATAATTTAATTTAGTTAAATGCAGCAGGTCAAACAATAAAGTACACTAATCCAGTGGCCCTAAAAATGTTCACTTCAAGTAAACCATCCTTAATGTAGCAAATTTTAAGAAAATTATTTTTGTTCCACGATCAGTATGTCTTATAGTATACACCCTTTAATTTTTTTCCCGAAGTACAGATACACCCTGTATATAATAGAGACATCTGTCAAGGGAGTAATACATTTTCTAATTTATTTTTGAAAATTTTATTTTTATTGGGTAGTGAGAAAATTGTTATTTATGATACAAGGATAAAAATTGTAGTTTTTCGTATTATTGAGAAAAATTGTCACAAAAGAAGACACACATTAAAAAAGGGTCATTTTAGTGCACTTGTGACAAAACGTCTTGTACGTTCCTATTTTATTTTAAGTAGTGTAAAGTTAGCAACGAACGTAATGTGTTTCTATTTTTAAGAAATATTTATTTCAAACATTATTTTAGCGACCGAAACGTATCACCTAGCAACCACAGCAAACATTCATACTTCACTGAAAAGGTTAAGTTTTTGTACAAATATTCTAAACAAAAAATGCTACTTTTTATTCGACTGTATATTTATACGAAAAGTTAATCTTTTCAGGGAAGCATGACAGTTTTCTATCTTTTTATATTCATGTAGTTGCCGTACGAAAAGAAGTCATTTTAATTAGTACAAAAAACTATTTTTTTTGTCCTTATTACATAAATAACTTTTGTAACATAATTGAATAAAAATATATGTATACCTCGTGAGAAAAGAATCACTTTATTCCCTTGTTATACAAATAACTAACTTTAATCACGCTAAATTAAACTAATATTAATTCTTGTGCAAACTTTAAAGTTAAATATATTAGTTATTAATAACTTTTTGTATGTTTAAAACAATCTATCGAGTGGTATCATTTTCAAATATTGTTTTTTTTTGTACCTCGCTTATTCGATGTTCAATTGTTGTAAACATTTCTTTATCTAATTTCCGCTCGGTTTGAAATGAATTATCGAATTAAAAGTAAAAGAATCACTGAATCCTACACCAGATGCCTACAAGCCTACTTCGTTAAACAGACCAGCTTTTTGCGTTTAAAGATTCTAGTTCGCTTCACGCGCGTATTGTAGTCGTATTAACTCGCAAACGCATTTCGCAGTTAGTATATTATGTGCGTATCATCATACGAAGTGTAGACGTCACTCAGGCGGCCATTTTGTTTCGTTCGTACGCTATTGTTTCACGACGAACACAATTGTTTTCACGATTCACGTGCCAGTCAGTCGGTAGAATCATACTCATTTGTTATAAGCTATTGTTGGGTAGAACTCGCTTCGCTTTCTTTTATAGATATTTAGAGTAAATATATTTATATTATTGGTGAGATTTCATTGTTGATGTGCAAGCTAAGGTTCTAGAATAATTTCATACATATTTTTTTACAATATTATTGTTAATTAAATAGTTTTGTTTAAAATAATTTGGCAACTTTTTTCCATAGCCAGATTTTTATTTAACACCCTGTTTATTTAATTTTATCCAATTTATTAGATATTTAGTTTAATTTTCCTTAGAATAGTATCACGTCATTTTCCTTTCATATAGAAATATTAAGTATTAAAGTACTTGTAGAAAAAAATTGGTGGAGGAGCCACACAGACCAATGTTTGAACCCTTGTCATTCCAAGATACGTTCGCCGATTGTCTTCAAATTTTAACTGTATATTAACAACATATTAGTATATATCTCTATAAAATTTCATTTTATTTCCTTTTATACAATTCGAGAAAAAAAATTCCAAAGTTAGTATACAAAAACTAAAGATTTCAAAAAATATTTTTCAAACCTCAAATTTAATCATTTTTTTCTCTTGTTATATACATAATACTTAAATGAAATTTTACTAAAATATAGTCTAATATATATTCAAAGTACACTAAAAATTTAAAGTCAATTAACTTACGCATTTTATAATTACAAGCGTTTATATATAAGTCAATATTTTCAAACATTTTTTAAACGTTTAATTTGAATTTCCAGTATAAACTTCTATAACCCTATATTGCACAGAAACAAATCACTAAAACAAAACTCATCCCCGAAGAAGCTATAATCAGATTTGTCGTACTATACTTTGTACCTGTACTTCTTGTAACTGTGGTGTTATTCTCTATGAATGCAACACTCACAGCGCCTGTATGTAATATGCAACCAATTATGAAATACACTTACCGGTAATGTGGGAAACAAACCAAGTGGAAAGTTGTGGATCTGAAACAGAATTAGAATCGCGTTAGTGGTTGAAGTAATTACAATTTATTGAATTCAAGAGGGAATTTCATTGAAATTGTTAGCTTTTAAACTGAATTGAGTGGTGAACAAGGATAATTATTTTATTTAAAAAATGATTCAAGGTAAACTTGTAGATTATTTTTAGTCCTTCGTAACTTGTATTTGAAATATTTATGTTTTAAATATATAAATATTTTTCTACGATTGCTATGAAAAGTTGACAATTACGTTCTCATTTGTCATCGTAAAATTGACATTTTCTATGGAACAATCGAAAAATATCTTTTCTGCGGGTCTCCAATGGCAACGCGCGAAAAAGACATTAAATGCGCACTTATTTTAATAGTTACCAGGGATACAAACAAAACAGAAACTTGTCATATTGACAGTTGACAGAACGAATTTATTTTCAGTACGTATACGTTTTCTTAATAATTTTAAGATGCAATCGTAGAAAAAATGATGTGTGTATCACGAGCGTAAAGTGTCTTTGTTCATCTTGCACTATTGCAGCTTTCGCTGTAATTACCGTGTTCGAATAACAAAGAATCACTTTACGCACTTAATACACAAATAACAATTTTTGAAATTCCCTAAAATAATTGCATATTATTTGAAGCAAACATTTTTCGTGCCACTGAACTAACAAGTTACTGTAATGAATAAAAATTAGTAAACATTTAAATTTACAAATTTATTTTATTGAAGTTATGTCATAATTTTATTCAATATTATAATTTATCAGAACGAAAAGTATTTGCAATAATTTTTGCGTTTAAATCAGTTGATCAAATAATATATAGCCATAAATTTTTTGCAATAATTTTGAAACACCTTGTATTCAACTCTATCCAAGTGGTTCTCATTCCCTGTACTGTAATAAGTGTTCTTAATTGTATAGTTGATTGCTGTTATGTAAAGGACGTTTCACAATTTCACATGTATTTATGCATCAAATTTGTTTCAAATCCTTCAAACGAAAATTCTAGATTCTTTGCGATTTGGCATGAATTTTCCCCAAAATTGTGGATGTACCTACTTATAAAAGTCTTTAAATTCAAGTTTTAATGTTGGCACGAGTGTTCGAAGCATGCTCCCTTGAAATATAAATTTTTCAAAATAGAAATCCTTATTTCGCAACAAGATCACAATATTTCAATTTTGTTTTATGTTTCACATGCTTTATCTGTAGGTTTCGAACAGAAAATAAGGATTTTAAAAATGATTTGAAACAAATATATCTATTGTGTGTTTATTGTTATGTATTAGAAGATTTTTGCATGCTACAATGCTTCATTTTCGACAATATTAGCCTTCTAGATTTTTTCATAATATTTCATAGATTTATTAATTTTTTAGTCTTTTACAGAGCTTCTTTCATGATGATATTGTTGCCACAGCCAGGCCCGTATTCAGCGATATGTTTAAAATGATATACATTAATATTAAGATGGTAAAAGTAACCATGTTTCCCTTGTTTTTCAGTAAAATGACCTAATTAAAATTATAATTTTTTTTTAAATTTATATATCGGACCAACTACTCAGGTCATATGCCGATATGTCCTTTGTATGGCCGCCACGGGCGGGACCCGAACCCACGACCTTACGGTCGTCAGTCAGGCCCTCAACACGCGCGAACATCACGCGGGACAATATAAATTAATTTTCGTAACACATGCACAAGAAACACGTTCTTATTCCCTAATTTTAGAGAGAGAAACACTGCTTTTCTCATAATGTTTCTCTCCCTAGGTAGGATGTTTATCTCCCTAGAGACTACGATTATTAGCTGTTTGCGGCGTTTCCTAGGTAACTAGTTACCCAACCCATATTTGACATTTGTCCCGATAAGACGGTAATTTTTGTGCACTTGTTACGAAAAGTATAATATGCTTCACGGGAGGGCGCGATTATCCCTTGTATAAAGTTGGCAAACATCGACTTTAGCTCGAGTCTTCAGCCCTCGCTTACGTCTCGATTTGCCAACATCACACGCGGGAATAATCGCTTGTTTCCCTCCCTTGATGCATAACATACTATATTAATATATTTCAAATAACTCTCAAAATATTGGCACTAAAATTGTTTACTTCATTTAAAGTGCAATTAATTTGCAAATTTTAAAAAATAATCTGTTTTATTATTAGTACGTTAAGTACTATATTTGCTATACCGGGTGTCTGCTTTTTTGTCCGAACATACGAAATTCAATGTTAAAATTTTGGTTTAGCGATATCTCTTTACCTATTAATTTTAGAACAAAAGTGTACTCAAGAAAAATGTTCAGAATGAAAAACTGCATTCATAGAGTATAAGTTTGTCGTTCAATTGTTTCTTATATCCGAATTAGAAGCAAAAGAAAATACAAGCTTTAAAGCAATTATCAGAGTGCCATGAAAAATAAAACAAATTAGATAACTTAATAAAAGGTATTTATTTGTCTAGATTATGTAGAAAAAAGAAAAAAATAGTTGCTATAATAAATTTTATTATTAAATTAAATGCTCAATATGTCAAATAATGTCAGACACAACAAACAAATTATTATTTTATTTCTCATGGCACTCTGTTAATTGTTTTAAAGCGTGTATTTTCTTTTGCTTCTAACTCGGATATAAGAAACAATTGAACAACAAACTTATACTCTATGGATACAGTTTTTCATTCTGAACATTTTTCTTCAATATACTTTTGTTCTAAAAGTAATAGGTAAAGAGATATTGCTAAATCAAAATTTTAACATTGAATTTCCTATGTTCGGAAAAAAAGTAGACACCCGGTATAAGTTGCAAAATACGCTGAGAGAATTAAAATAAAGAATTTAATTCTCTATTTGCAATATTTTTTTGTAAATGACTCAGGGGGGCTTTTGTTAACTCTCTGAGCAGCATTTGAATCATGAAAGAAGCAGTATATCTCTCTCTCTCCGCCGTGTGTAAGTAGATGTGTAGTGAAGCATTGTAGTAAATGGATAATAGTGGGCACATCTTGAGCTGGTAACCAGCAGCACCACCAGGTAAGAATGAAACTCCTGCGATGTATGATGTGTGGGATGTGTGTCTGTTACAGCGACGCATGTCCACCGTGCGTGCGCGCAAGTCGCTCACGACTCAAGCCGTGGTGTGTCTGCAGGTGGCAGCGGGAGCTAGTGGAGCCCATGAAAGCGGGGACGAAGATCCACCCGAGGCGCTGGACATGTCGTGGCCTGACACGTGCCGGAAGCGCATCACCTATGTGCTGCTTGCTCCCATCGTCTTCCCGCTGTGGCTCACCTTGCCTGACACTAGGAAACAGAAAGGTAGGCATCCTCAACCATTCGATAAACACAACCAGGAAGCAACATATTATGTCTATAAGCATTGAAAGCAGTGAGACACCAAAATTGAGCGTCCTGATTGGTTGGAATCAAATTTGAGCAGTGTAACTCGTGTCTGCTTATGTTGGGGATTTATTTTTGCTTCAGTTGTTAAACAGTATACCTATACCGGGTGTCTATTTGTTTTTGTTATACCGGGTGGGTCATCATACCTGTGTACATAGGCGATTAACATGAAAAAACAGTTTTTAGGTGCGCATTGCTTCCCAAATTATTTTAGCCAAAAATGCTTCAAATAAATGTTGTAGAGCATAAAATTCTGCATCTAAATCAATAAACATAATTACATTCACATGCGTTATAACGACAGAAATTAAATAAAAAAATATAAAAAATTACGTTGAAAATATCAAATAGCCATGGAAGTGAAACAAAAATAGATAAAAAATGCTTGACGTTTGACAGATCTCCTGATTTAACACCTAGCGATTTTTTTATGGGGTCATCTTAAATGTAAAATTTATAAGCAACGCCACCCAAATATTAATTCTTTGAGAGAAGCTATCGTGGATAAGTGCGCCTTAATCACAAATAGGCAGCTCGCTAATGTACGACATTCCTTCTACAATAGACTTGGTTATTGCTTGGCTGAAAATGGAGGTTTATTTGAATATTTATTGTAATAATAAATTGTAGTGATTATTTTAATGAGAGAATTATTGTTTGATATTTGCATTATAATAGATAGGTTATAATTTGTACATGACCAACCCTATAAGAAATAAACGTTTCATTGAAATGTACAATTGTTTATTTATTATTAAATTGTAATCATAGGTATGGAGTTTTTTGTATGAATTTTATTGAATGATTAATTTGTCGGGGGTAAAATATCAAATAGACAGAAAAACGTCAAGCATTTATCTATTTTTGTTTCAATTCCATGGCTATTTGATATTTTGAACGTAATTTTTAATATTTTAAAATTTAATTTCTGTTGTTACAACGCATGTAAATGTAATTCTGTTTATTGATTTAGATGCAGAATTTTATGCTTTACAACATTTATTTGAAGCATTTTTGGCTAAAATAAGTTGGGGAGCAATGCGCATGGAAAAACTGTTTTTTCATGTTAATCGCCTATGTACACAGGTATGATGTTCCACCCGGTATAGGAAATTCAATGATAAAATTTTCATTACGCCATAAATTTTTCCCTATTAATTTTAGAACAAAAGTTTAAATACAAAAGTTGTTCAGAATTAAAAACTGCGTCCAACGAGCCCTTGATTTATTGATATACGACGATCTTGTCACGAGATACAGGTAAATTAAAATATCCATCTTTAAGCTGTTTACAGAGTGCCATGAAAAATAAAACAAATAATAGTATTATTTAGTAAAAAATTGCTGAATAAACCCCTCACTCGAGCAATCGAATTTTAACCAAAATACCATCTTACACACTGAACTTGTTCATTTGTAGTAAATCTTTTCATTACTTTAATCTTAATGAAACCAAAGTAACAATTAAAAGAATACAAACTGTCAAACTCAAACAATACTAAACAATACTATTATTTGTTTTATTTTTCATGGCACTCTGTAAACAGCTTAAAGATAGAAATTTTAATTTACCTGTATCTCGTGACAAGATCGTCGTATATCAATAAATAAGGGCTCGTTGGACTCAGTTTTTAATTCTGAACAACTTTTGTATTAAAATTTTTGCTCTAAAATTAATAGGGACAAATTTACCATTGAATTTCCTATATAACAAAAAATAAGTAGACACCCGGTGTATCGTGGTAGTTGCGTGAAAATTGTACTTTGTTTGTTTAGAGTTATTAATTACAAGTTAATTAAACTATAAAACAGTTTTTCAATATAGTTGAAATTGATCAGAAATTCAAGCTTCACTAAAATATTTACGTTACGTCCATTGGTTAAAGGTCGCCATTTTGAGACACTACATTTTTGGTCGCAACAGTTTTGAGCATATGCACCTTCCTGGGTCTTTTTATTCAACACCCCTAACACATGCTCAGAAGATCAACAATCAGAAGATATGTCTACATACATTTACAGATTTCACATAATCACAGAAAGTTACATTTTCTTCCCTCAATTAAGACAAAAAAGTGATACTTTTCATACCTGGAGAAGTACTGTTATTTACGTGATTAGTTCGATAAACAAATTTTTTTTAAATAAATAAATATATCATCACGTCTTTTACCCATCACTGGGTGTGGCACTCTTCCTAAGCAGATCTCGGAAAGTGATATATTTTTTCGCGTAAAGTGCGGTTACCAGCCGTCAGATCACCGCCCCCAAAGATATTAGTGAAGAGGGAGCCACAGTGATAGATTTAATTAGGTGAAAATTGTTTGTCGTTTGTGGGGATCGAACCAGGGTAACAAAAACGATAGAATTTATATAACTTTCCTGTAGAAGGAAAAATTTGGTGGAGGAGCAATATAAGTCGAGCAGTACGACAGTGTGGTTACAGCATTAGAATCCGAAGATCCCAGGTTCAAAATCCACACAAGCTACCACTTTGCGGCTCGGTGAATCCGGATCCTGCACTAATTGTAATTAAGTTCCTGTTGTACAGCGTAACATAAATAAATAATGAAGTTTCATCATAAGTAACAAAGCTCAACATTTCCAGATCAAGTATGAATCTTGCAAACAATTGCAAGTGTAATAGTGATCATCTAAACATCTTCTTCATCTCAATCTTGATCATGTCCGTATAACAAGCGTGAAACGTTTCAAATCTCATTAAATACTGGAAACTAATTAGCTCGAGCGTTTTCAACTCACTTCAAACTTTATGTTCATTTCCAGTTCGAGAGTAAAGTTACCTATTGTCCTTATTATAATATTGAAGGGATTTTAAAGGATTTCAGTTCAAAGGCTCACGCACAATAAGGACTATTTTGACAGAGGATCGTTATTTATCGTTGAATGTCATTGTCTACTGCCAAATTCTGTCCAACAATCGCGAAGGGTCGCTTGATTTGCCCCCAGACGATTTGTACAAGAGTTTCTTATATACAGGGTGGTGAATCGAATTGCGCACCATAGCGTTTTCAATGCTATTTTTAAAATGTTCAATTATTGGCTTCCTTAATTATTTTATGCAAAAAAGCTTAGAATAAAAGTTTTAGGGCATAAATTTCTGCATCTAAATCAATAAACATAATTTCTATTATATGCTTTGTAACGACAGAAATTAAATATTAAAATGTCGAAAGTTGTGTTGACAATACAGACAGCCATGGAATTGAACAAAAAATAAATAAATGGTTGGCGTTTTAACGTCAACGATTGACAGATAAAACGTCCAACGTTGTCGTTTTGACAGATAAAACGCCAAGCATTTATTTATTTTTTGTTCAATTCCATGGCTGTCTGTATTGTCAACACAACTTTCGACATTTTAATATTTAATTTCTGTCGTTACAAAGCATGTAATAGAAATTATGTTTATTGATTTAGATGCAGAAATTTATGCCCTAAAACTTTTATTTGAAGCTTTTTTGCATAAAATAATTAGGGAAGCCAATAATTGAACATTTGAAAAATAGCATTGAAAACGCTATGGTGCGCAATTCGATTCACCACCCTGTATATATATATATAATAATTTTCACCAATTTCAATCTATCTCTGTGGCTCCTCCTCCACTAACATCTTTGGAGGCCGTGATTTGACGGCTGGTAACTGCACTTGATGCAAAAAAATATATCACTTACCGAGATCTACTCCGGCAGAGTGCCACACCCAGTAATGGGTAAAATGCGTGATGATGTATTTATTTATTTTATATATAAAATATAATCAAGTAACGTACAATTATTTTTGAGAATTTCGGAAAAATTCTTTTTGCATTATACATCAAATAATTGTTTATCAATAATTTTTAAACATCCTGTATAACACATATGTTAGTTAATTATCATATTATGAGTTATATTTTGCGTAAGAATTTAACAAACAAAAATTCTTCTGTTGAAACAGTTGCCCATCAAGAATTTGACATTACGATACATTTTTTTGTTATTAACGTTTATGAAAATAGTAATTAATTTATTGGTAACCAAGAAAATTTAATTACAGTGGTAAAATAACACTTATTAATTTTACTAGAGGAAAATTATGAACATAATTCATTTCATTGGTTCATTTTAAACCAATTCGTGATTGTAAATATATCATCACGCCTTATACCCATTACTGAGTGTGGCACTCTACCTAAGCAGATCTCGGTAAGTGATATATTTCTTCGCGTAAAGTGCGGTTACCAGCCGTCAAATCACGACCCTCAAAGATATTAGTGGAGAGAGAGCCACAGGGGTAGATTTAAATTGGTGAAAATTGTTTGTTTTTAACTATATTCAAATTACAGTACAGGGGACCTAAAACTTATAGTAGACTCTGAACCACTTGGACGCAATACAATTTTTAGTTATTATCTTCAACACAATGTGGTTAGAATCTGCTAACTCTCACTTGTGCGGCGAGAGTGCTAACTATTTAGTCTAGCTTCAACTGTATTCATGGTGGTAAATTCACAAAAAATGTGTAAATACAATTTTGTTTCCATTTTGTTGTCAGAAAATAAACTTCCAATTCGCTTTTCCAAAAACATTGCAATAGTAAACAAGAGCAGGTCTCACATTTCAGTGAATTCAGGGCAGCCAACACAACAGAGCAAACTAAACCAACAACACAAGTGTGAACGTTCTCATAAGAAACAATATATTTAGACGGCAAGGTTATTAGGACGTCGCGACGCTAGGGGAAAAGGAGGAATGGTATATAACGACTTCTTACGGGGGATGAAGAGAATGCGATCGTTATTATTTGGGCGCGTTGTTGTGGTTTGATAAACTACGGTCAAGATTCTCCGAATGAGGTTTATGTTATTTTGTGGTTTATTTGAAAAGTTGTATGTTTGTTGAGATGGTTTGGGCTGATGTAGCATGTAGCTGAAATGAATGATTGATGAATTTGAGAGTTAAAAATTGACTGGAGGAATTAATGAATTTATATGACAGGAATTATTATTATTATTATTATTACAATACACTGTCCAGACTGGCGAACCCAATTAGTCGACAGGAACAAAAAGAAAATATAAAAGTAAACACATACACAGTATAAACAAACAATAAATAAACACTAAATAAAGCAAAATATAAATGTATCATTTGGTGTTAGCAGAGAGAAACTTCCTATAACGTGACAACGAAATACTAAAAATATCAATTATGAATGTAGATGAAGCACACTTCAAAACAGGGTTGTTTCCACAATATGTTACAATACATGATTGTGTAGTAAGGGTGAGAGATTGCGAGGATGATCTAGAACAGTTTTCCTTGAAAAAAATGGTATTATTTTAATTTTAGAAATAAATGCTGCAAATAAAAGTTTTAGAGAATTAAATTCTGCGTCTAGCACATTAAGAATTTTTAAATTAGCTTTTTGCATAAACGAGATATCTAAATTTAAATATTATATATTTTTTGATTTAAAAAAAATTAAGTTTGCTATGGATTAGAACAAAAAATAAAAGATTTAATGTCAAATATGTGCAATTAAAAAAATATCCATAGTTTAATACGCGTACAAGGAAGTCATGTGGTGTCCACATCAGATTTTTTAATATAATTTGCAAATTATACCCATTAATCTACGACTACCTACCTCTCACATATATAACAGCTAACTAATCGATCAGTTTCCAGCATAATATGCATCAAATAAAATATTACAAATTCCCTAATGTACCAATTACCAATTACATATTTGTACTGGATTTCAAATAACAGTTGAAACAATTTTAATCGAATCATTAAAAATCACACCTCACTCGCCAACAAACAAAAAAACAAAAAAAACCATCAGCGATACAATCGCAGGGCGGTGTTCTGTCGCTATCATTAGCTAATTACCTTTGAATCCGCTGCTCGTGATCCATTAGCGTCCGTTACTAAGGGCACCGACAAGTTTCCGCCCTACCTGATACTATCTATCCCACAGAGGACCTTATCTCCTCTGACGGGGTTGTGATTACGCTTTAGTAGGGATTTACATGGGCAACTCGTCAAACGGGGGCAAGATTAAAACTCTAGTAAGAATTATCTCTGTGGTGAGATCTGCACTTGCAGACCATTGATTTTCAAGCCTTTAATGGGGGTTAATGACACGTTTATTATATTCTAAATGGTCATGCAATATTTCATTTAAAAGTTGTCTTAAATCTTTCCAGAATTAGTAATGACAAATAAAAAATATAAAGTAAACACTTGGCTATGTTTGACGAAATTCAGCCTCCAAGTCACCTTATGAGGGCATCGTCAGAGGCTGGCCAGCACAGTTAGTAACCATAGACGCGTTTCGCTCTTATTAGAGCTCATCAGTATGGTATAACTCACTTCTTCACCTAGAACAAAGTTCACGTGAAGAAGCTGTGTGACGAAGAACTGTGCCAGCAGAGAATAAGATCTCTAACAAACTGATAAGATGACATGAGAAGTTCTGTGGAACTGGTCATGCCATCTACCGAAAAAAGGGAAAGCTATGCAATAGCAATTTAAATAACAACAAAGACAAAATTAATTGTCATCCAACACTTGGTGAAACAAGGTTTAATAAAAAATATGAAATAAACACTTGGCTATGTTTCACAAAATTCAGAAGTGAGTTATACCATACTGATGAGCTCTAATAAGAGCGAAACGCGTCTATGGTTACTAACTGTGCTGACCAGACTCTGACGATGCCCTCATAAGGTGACTTGGAGGCTGAATTTTGTGAAACATAGCCAAGTGTTTACTTTATATTTTTTATTAAACCTTGTTTCACCAAGTGTTGGATAACAATTAATTTTGTCTATGTTGTTGTTAGTAATGACATTTATGAATTAATATATCGTGCTCTTATGAGTCAGAAGTGTTAACCAATTTACTACAACAAATTTACCCTATTTTGTAACTTGAAATAGTTGATATACAAGTCTATACAATATTTATATTATTTAAATCCGAAACTTCTGCATCCAATGGATTAAAGACTTATATACAGGATGAGTTAATGGGGTAGGTGGCTCAGTGGTGGATCTTCAGAACCCTGGTTCGATCCCCACAGGCGACAAACAATTTTCACCAAATTAAATCTACTGCTGTGGCTCTCCCTTCACGAACATCTTTGGGGGGCGTGATTTGGCGACTGGTAACCGCTCTTCACGCGAAGAAATATATTACTTATCGAGATCTGCTTCGGCAAAGTGCCACATCCAGTAATGGGTAAAAAGTGTAATGATATATTTATATTTACTTATTTATAGATAAAATTGGTTTGATAGTTATTTCTAATATATTAATAAATTATAATTGTAAACACTACAAATATCCATTTATCTGATAATGAATAAATTGACTATTGTAGGTTTATAATTATAATTTAATTATTACAATATTAAAAATAACTAGTGGTACTAAAATTGTTTACTTTTTCCTAACCAGTACGTTGAGTACTATAAGTTGTGAAACACCCTGTATATAGGGTGAGTTTTTTAAAGTAACCAATCAGTGTTGCTGGCTAATTAGTAACTTTAGAAACACAATAAATACATAGGGTTATACAGCAAAGAGGGGGACATATTTGTACGGTTGGTAAAATAAAATTATTAGGGGATGTAACGGGGTAGAGGGTACTTTTTACTGGATGTTCCTATACCTAAAATTAAGGTCATAAAGTTCCTAAATAGTAATATTTTTAATATGTAAAATACAACTTGAGGTAGGCTGTGAAACAAGAGAAGGTATTGATACTTTTGATTTTGCATATTAAAGGTTTTAATGCCTTAATTTAAGGGACAAACTTTTGCAGTAGCATAAATAAATAATTAGTTTCTTTTCAATTTTCACCAATTTAAATCTACCTCTGTGGCTCCCCTCCACTAACATCCTTGAGGGCCATGATTTGACGGCTGGTAACCACACTTCACATGTAAAAGAAACACTTACCGAGATCTGCTTAGGCAGAGTGCCACACCCAGTAATGGATAAAATGCGTTATGATATATTTATTTATTTACTTATTCTTTTCGTTTAATTTTTTATTTTGGGGTTGAATCCTGCTGGGACGAAACATCATGATGCTATCACAAATTTTGTATTGAAATTTCCGCGAGTGTACCCACATGTCGTCACAGCCAGCCTCGATCGATTATTGTCGGCTATTGAGCAATGCTAATTAAACAAAGGGTGTTATCAGAGCCAGACTGCATAGTTTGTTTCTGCAGTGACGTACGTTCTACTGGACGCATTATTCTACCACTGAATAACGTATTCAGCTGTGTCATAAATAACAGACGCTTGAATATGACATTTTGTGGGTGATAATTAAATAGCTAGACATATATTTTAATATAAACATGAATATAATACAAAATACAGGGTGTTTCAGGACTAGTGTAACAAACTTTAACAACTTATTCCTGAGGTCATTTTGAGCAAAAAATGTCATATGAACATAGGTCCTATTCCTTCT
Source organism: Pterostichus niger (assembly GCA_947425015.1). Lineage (NCBI taxonomy): Eukaryota > Metazoa > Arthropoda > Insecta > Coleoptera > Carabidae > Pterostichus > Pterostichus niger. The sequence goes on from OX380337.1 coordinate 39,799,956, forward strand.
AGTTACCAAAATACAAGAGGTTGAAGTTCTATAAATAACACGACATTTTCAAAGTTTTGTAATCAAGATACATTCGGAAAACAAGAATTTTATTGAAAAGTCATACCTTATTTGTCTTCATTAAAAATTGTTGTACTTTTGTTTGTATTATTGTTTCATAATGGATGGTTATAGTACTGCTGAATATGCAGATATGATTTTTATTTATGGATTATGTAATGGTAATGCCCGTTATGCGTCCAGAGAATACCAAGACAGATATCCAAATAGAAGCCAACTTTCCCATCCCCTATTTGCGCGCATTTTTGTTTTCCAAAAGTATCTTGATTACAAAAATTTGAAAATTTCGTGTTATTTATAGAACTTCAACCTCTTGTAGTTTGGTAACTAGAAGGAATAGAACTTATGTTCATATGACATTTTTGGTTCAAAATGACCTCAGGAATAAGCTGTTAAAGTTTGTTACACTAATCCTGAAACACCCTGTATATATTCATACCTTTTACCCATTACTGGGTGTGGCACTCAGCCGCGAGAGCTCTCGGTAGGTACGCGAAAAACACGAGAAAATACATAGTTTTGTTAGTTATTTTCCTTTACGATTATTTAATCATAATGTTATAAGATTATTTCTAAATTTTTATATAAATTTAAATATTCCTATCCTGACACATCATTTTCGATTCAACCACATTCATAATTCCTTTCAAACAAACTAGTATATTCTTCACACTAGGAATTTTTCATTCACGCAACAACCCTTCAAACATATTTATCCATTTATTTCTAGATCGCAAACTTTCACCCTTAATTTCACAAGTCCTCAAGAATACATTGATTGTTTTAAAATGTTTAAAAAAAACTATTTTGTCTGAGTGATTTGGATTTCACTATAACGGGTTGTAATTGAGATTAAGTTCCTGTTGTGTAAAGTAACTAATAAATAAATAAACCTCTCGATTCTCGAAAGATTACTATAAAGCAGTGGTTTCCAAACTGTAGGGCGCGAGATTGTTTCGAGGGGGGCGCGTTATATAAAAATATAATTGAAGCTTATGAACACATTCTTCATTAACATCATAGCACACACGTGTTTCTAACTCGCGCTCGCAGTAAAATATCCCTAGTTTAACAAACAAAGCCTCAGAAATTTTATTACGTTTCATAGCATCTTATTTGTGTGAAATAGGCTTTTCCGCTGTAGCTGTTTTAAAGACAAAATATCGAACTCGATTAATCGTTGAAAAAGAGTTGCGAGTGACGATATCTTCAATGACTCCCCGGTTCGATAAACTAAAAAACAAGCGCTCATTCAGCACACTCAAAAATTATGATTATATTGTATTAAATATGCCTAATTTAAATTAAATATAATTTCCAATCTTATTACAATGTTATGTTTATAAATGTTGTTACATTATTTTGTTCTATTATTATGTTGTAATAAACATAATTTTAGGTTAAGAAAAAGATTTGTTATAACAAATGTCTTATATAAATAACAATATTTGTTTATAGTACTTATTTTTTTGTATTTATAAAATAAATTATTTACGATTTTTGAAGTTAGACTGTTATAAAATATGAGGGGGGGCGCGACAATTTTTTTCGGAAAAAAGGGGCCAATGAGAGAAAAAATTTGGAAACCACTGCTATAAAGTGTAAATGAGATTGAACGATGTACAAAACAAAAGTAAACAAATCGCAAACAGATCAAATACCCAGAAAGTCAAACAAGGATGTTTCCTAATGTTACTCGCAACTCGAATATAAGTTATTTATGATTCGTTTCCTGGAAGAAATAACAAATGAAATAAGGAAGTAAGTGAGTCATGGAAACAGTCTTGAGTTGTTTAAATGTCGAATATTATAGAGAAAGCTAAACGCGAACGTTTATTGAAATATTAACAATTTAGCGGTGAAGAAGTATTTATTATCTATAATTAGTGTATGTGTAGTAATGGTGGATCATTAAAATTGTCATTAATTTTATATAGGTAGTAGTCAGATCTAAATCGTCTACTAATATACTTTTAATAGTCTTTCCAAAATAAATGATTGCTGCTAATTGTAACTACAACAATTGACAGCATTTTTATAAACTGTATGTATATATCATTTTATTTTTTACCCATTACTGGGTGTGAAACTCTGCCTTAGCAGATCTCGATAAGCAATATATAACCAGTCGTTAAATTATGGCCCCCAAAGATGTTAGTGGAGGGGAAGCTACAAGGGTAATTTGAAATAAATATATCATCACGCCTTTTACCTATTACTAGGTGTGGCACTCTGCTGTAGCAGATCTCGGTAAGTAATATATTATTACGCGTGGAATGAGATTACTAGCCGTTAAATTACGACCCCCAAAGATATTAGTGGAGGGAGAGCCACAAGAGTATTTAAAAAAATACATAAATATATCATCACGCATTTTACCTATTACTAGGTATGGCACTCTGCTGTAGCAGATCTTAGTAAGTAATATATTATTACGCGTGAAATGAGATTACTAGCCGTAAAATTATGACCCCCAAAGATGTTAGTGGAGGGAAAGCAACAAGCAACAAGAGTATTTAAAAAAATTAATAAATATATCATCACGCATTTTACCTATTACTAGGTGTGGCACTCTGCTGTAGCAGATCTCGGTAAGTAATATATTATTACGCGTGAAATGAGATTACCAGCCCTTATATTACGACCCCAAAGATGTTAATGGAGGAAAAACCACAAGAATAATTTAAAATAAAAAATAAATAAATATATCATCATGACTTTTACCTATTACCAGCTGTGGCACTCTGCCGTAGCAGATCTCGATAAGTGATATATTTTTACACGTGAAATGAGATTACCAGCCGTTAAATCACGGCCCCCAAAGATGTTAGTGCAGGGAAAGCCACAGGGGTAGATTTAAATTAGAGAAAATTGTTTGTCGACTGTATGAATCAAACCAGAATTCTCAAGATCCACAGGCCGACTCGATACCACTGAGCTACCTATATATTTAATATTATTTACAACGTAGTGCCTAGAATTCTTTTCATCCAAGATTATAAGATAAAATGAAATCCTTAATTAAAACAAAATGACAAACAAATGTATAATTATCACCATATACAAATTCGATGATTGTAAAATACATATTTTCTTATCATTTTACATTTATCATTTTTCCCGATCAGGTCACCAGAATTCGATAAGAGACAACAGTCACGTAAGCTATTGACTTCTAGTCACCACTCAGTCGATAAGCTATGAAACCCACCCCATCAACGCCCCTCTCTTACCCTCTAGTTTCGGGTTAAGTAAACAACACAAATGCTAGTATCGTGTACAGCTTCAAGACATATTCCACGTTGTATTTCTATGTCTCCGAGTGTACATGTATGTTTTAATTGGTTGTTTATACATGCTACGTTAATGTTATTCGTTGTTATGGGACAAGGTATCATTAAAAGAGAATTTGGGGCGCGTGTAATGTACACGCGCCCTAAAAGCGAGCGTGGTATGTGTACGATGGTTGGTAATGGACTAAATGAACGATAGTTGGATGTTTTAGTTGACTTTAAAGTTTAAAGTATTGTTTAAAATCAGAGTAAATAAATAAAAATAAATATATCATCACTCCTTTTTACCTATTACTGGATGTGGCACTCTGTCATAGCAGATTTTGGTAAGTGATATATTTTTTCGCGTGAAGTGCGGTTACCAGCCGTCAAATCACGCCTCCCAAAGATATTAGTGGAAGGGGAGCCACAGGGGTAGATTTAAATTGGTGAAAATGGTTTGTCGGCTGTGAGGATCGAACCAGGGTTCTCAAGATCCACAGGTCGACTCGATACCCACTGAGTCACCTAACCTAAAAAAACGAGAGAAAAAAAAATATATCATCACGCCTTTTACCCATTACTGAGTGTGGCACTATGCCTAAGCAGATCTCGATAAGTGATATATTTTTTTTGCGTGAAGTGCGGTTACCAGCCTTCAAATCACGGCCCCAAAGATATTAGTAGAAGGGAAGCCACATGGGTAGATTTAAATTGGTGAAAATGGTTTGTCGGCTGTGGGAATCGAACCAGGGTTCTCAAGATCCACAGGCCGACTCGATACCACTGAGTCACCTACCCTAAAAAAACGAGAGTATGGAAGTTAATATGTTAAAATGCTGGGATATTGTAATATATTTTTCTACTCCTGTAATTAAAATGTCATTGAATGTACTGGTTTCCATGGCGCTAAATAACATCTTAATCACATGTTGACAAGTCGTGACTTGAGATATTAAGCACGGGATGAAGTTAGCTTCCTGCATCGGTCATTGTAACTTAACCTTACTTTTTAAATAATTCATAAAACTTTACATTTTGTTGCTGTCTTAATTTGCGATCGTAGAAAATGTGTAGTATGTGACTTGTTTTATAAACACTTCAGATACTCGATTTTTATATGTTTATGTTTATGTTACGCTGTACAACAGAAATTTAGTCTCAATTACAGTACAGGTTACGCACTCACCGAGTCGTAGTGTGATAGTTCATGTAATTTTTAGCTTGAGTGCGATTCGAACTCGGGATCTCCGGATTCGAATTCCATATCGCTAACCACACCACCAAAAATAAAACTCGTAACTAAAAAGAGTTCTTATATAAAATTGTGCCAATGAATTAAATTTGCGTCTACCAATCAAAAAGCCGTGCGTTCAAAGCTCAACTTTTATCAAAAAAATACAGTAAACAGTTTTAAGTCAACTATAAGCTACTGTAATTAGAATTAATACTGCACCCAAAGAAGTTACAAGAGGGTGAAAACACACCCTACACCTATCAACCTATCACCCAAACAATTACAAGTTATGAAAGTTAAACAAAACTTTTGCTACATACAATGTCAAACATTTCAGCATTTCAGCGTTTTAATAGCTGCTAAATCTGTTAGTTGTGACACAACAAACCACCCCAATATGCCAGAATGAGCAGATGAGATGCATATAGTTATAGGCGTGAGTAAACACCCTAAATAGTGCTGTGCAACCCTAATGCAATTTAGGTATGAGATAAACCACCCTTAAATTATTACTAGATGCAGGAAATTAATTTAATTTAAACAGGGAATACCTTAAGGGAGGATTACTAAATAATTTCAACGATTAGAAGATGGATTAAGTGGTTAGAACGTTCGCTTAACAAGCGAGAGGAGAAACGTTTCACAATATTTTAATTATAAAATTATTAATAAATATTAAATAACAAATATAAATATATTATCAAGCCTTTTACCCATTACTGAGTGCTCAGTGGTATCGAGTCGACTTATATATCATTTATTATTATTTATGTTACAATGCACAACAGGAATTTTATCCCAATTACAGTACAGGGTCCACTCACCGAGCCGCAGTGTAATAGTAAATAAATGTAAATAAATATATCATCACGCCTTTTACCCATTACTGGGTGTGGCACTCTGCCTAAGGAGATCTCAGTAAGTGATATATTTTTCGCAGCCCACAAAGATAAGAGTGGTGGGGGAGCCACAGGGGTAGATATAAATTGGTGAAAATTGTTTGTCGGCTGTGGGGATCGAACCAGGGTTCTCAAGATCCACAGGCCGACTCGATACCACTGATCCACCTATCCCATTGCAGTGTAGTAGTGTGTATAATTTTTTAGTTTGAGTGAGATTCGAACTTAGGATCTCCGGATTCGAATTCCATATTACTATCCTCACCACCGTACTGACGGACAATATCTTGAGAACTCTGTAAAGTTGACCATGGTTACTTTTAACATCAAGTTCAAAATAAATAAATTTGAAACCACAATTCCTAAATTTCGTAGTATTCTAATCCTTTTCTTCAAATACAACCAACCTATTTCTCAAGGTTTCGACGGTCTACGTTTCATGTAACTTTCCGTGTACCTGCACTTCGCTGACCGGCGAATCCGGACCCCGGAGTCCGGAGCTAAATGGCCGAACTTTAACATCGGGTCATCGGGTTTCTAGGTGGGGGTAGGGGCGGTGCAGTGGGCGTGGCGACAGCGGAATGGGTGGGGAAAAGGATAGGGTATTATGTGTGAACAATGTAGCACTGTACGTGAGGGCATATTTATTATAATAGGGGATGAAATTTTGGTTTTTTGAAGATGTTTCGGTGCGAGACTGCAGGGTGCATACATAGTATAGTATTTTTATTTTAAACTGGAGGAATCGACATAAAACGATCCCATATAACTACAATGAAATCTATTAGTGCGGCTACCCCAAATCGCTTAACGATGGTCACATCAGGTCAATTTTTAATATTCTTGTTTTTCCTTATGATTGACTATTTAAAAATTACTAATTCGGATTAAATTATCCAATTAGCAGTTACGTTACTCAATAAGAAGATTAAATATCCTGTACTGAATCAGACTGAGTAATGTAGGTAAATGTTTAGATTATGTTTAAAAATAAATATATCATCACGCCTTTACCCATTATTGGGTGTGGCACTCTGCCGTAAGTAGATCTCGGTTACCAGCCGTCAACTCACGGCCCCCAAATATGTTAGTGGAGGGGGAGCCACGGGGGCAGATTTAAATTGGTGAAAATTGTTTGTCGCTTGTGGGAATCGAATCAGGGTTGTCAAGATCCACAGGCCGACTCGATACCACTGAGCCACCTACCCCATAATATAAAATACAGGGTGTTTCAGGACTAGTGTAACAAACTTTAACAGATTATTCCTGAGGTCATTTTGAGCCAAAAATGTCATATGAACATAGGTCCTATTCCTTCTAGTTACCAAAATACAAGAGGTTGAAGTTCTATAAATAACACGACATTTTCAAATTTTTGTAATCGAGATACTTTCGGAAAACAAGAATGTAATTGAAAAGTCATACCTTATTTGTCTTAATTAATTTGATTTATTAATATTAACATGCATACGATTTCAAGGCGCTCATTTTGAACACTTGCTGTAATTTTTTTTAAATTTGTTATTTTATTTCATATTATGTTAACCTATTCCATGTTTGGTTATGTTGTTCTGTGTCTATTTAATTGTGTCATTTTATGTTTTGTTCTCTAAATCGTATTCGATAATATTAATAAATAAAATTAATTAAGACAAATAAGGTATGACTTTTCAATAAAACTCTTGTTTTCCGAAAGTGTCTTCATTACAAAAATTTGAAAATTTCGTGTTATATATACAACTTCAACCTCTTGTATATTAGTAACTAGAAGGAATAGGACTTATGTTCATATGACATTTTTGGTTCAAAATGACCTCAGGAATAAGCTGTTAAAGTTTGTTACACTAGTCCTGAAACACCCTGTATAATATTTATAATATATTATACTTGTATCGTATGAATAAGGAAATATACTTATTTAAAGATTGTAATTTGTTTGTTTTTATTATACACGTACCGGCGAATGGGGCTGTACAACCCTGTGCGAACCTTGTGACACCAGTTATAACGGGTCATATTTTGAGTTCCTTTGTAAACGTAATTGCGGTGCATTTAATCGTTTTATGTCGATCCTTCCAGTTTAAAATAAAAATAGTATAAGTATCTTGATTAATACAGTCGTCAAACAATTTTCACCACATTTCTCCTGTGGCACCCTCTTTACTAACATCTTTAGGACTATCTTTTGTACAAACATCTACTACGGCAGAGTGCCACACCCAGTAACGGGTAAAAGGCGAGATGATATATTTATTTAATATATAGGTTAGGTTAGGTACAGTTTGGAAGTAGTAGTAGGAAGTAGGCGCGGTGTCCGAGCGTGTTAAGGCATATCTCTTAACATACTGTGACGTCACCCGAACCAAGGTTCGTCAGTTCGAATCCGTCTGTCGACAATATGTGATTTGTCGTAAAATATAAAATACAGCTACATGTATTTATCACACTCGGGCGCTATAAGCTAGTCACTTATACGCCTTAAATAATGTAGCATTCGACTAGGAAAACCGGCAGTACGGCAGTGTAAAAACTGCGGCTCGGTGTGTCCGGTAGGCCTAGGCCCGATTTGGGCTGTAGTGCCATAGGAAGAAGAAGATATAGGTTAGGTTAGGTAAGGTTTGAAAGTCGTGATTTAACAGCTGAAGATCTGCTACGGCAGAGTTTTATCGAAAGCTACAATATCGCGTTATATTTTAGCTTTAGGGAAGATTCCTCAAATAATATTTTATTTATCAGATTCACCTTGTATTTCTCCGCCCTATTCTAACCCCCTGTTAGTAAATGCATGATTGACTAGGTTAACATGTATAAGCACTACCCGACACCGAGTTCCGGGGTAAGAGGTGGGGAAAATGGTCACGTGACTCACAACTGCCCTCTATTTCCAATATCGCGATGTGCATGCAACATGCTAGACACACCTGTATTGTTGGTTTCTTTCAAGAATACACAAATTTTAAATAAAATTGTTTATTTACTTGCTACTTTAAATAACTGGAATTTAATAAAATAAATAAATATATCATCATGCCTTTTATTCATCACTGGGTGTGGCACTGTGCCTAAACAGATCTCGGTAAGTGATATATTTTTTCGCGTGAAGTGCGGTTACTAGCCGTCAAATCACGGCCTCCAAAGATATTAGTGGTGGAGGAGCCACTGAGGTAGATTTTTTAAATTGGTGAAAATTGTTTGTCGACTGTATGGATCGAACCAGAGTTCTCAAGATCCACAGGCCGACTCGATACCAGTAATCTAAATTTGTGTACTCTCGTTTGTTTAAGCACAGCGCTAACAATCTAGCTACAACTGATCATTCATTATGATTTTTAATAAACTATACTTGAGACTTAATATTTAGAACAACCATATCAGAATTGTAAAAAACTTGGTTGAATTTCACTTTAAGCTACTACAATTACGATTTAGTTCCTGTTGTGCAGAGTAGCAAAAAAATTAATGAAAATAAGCTAATATTAAATAAAATTATTTTCTCGTGAAGCAAGAGCACAACTGCAATGCTACAATCGTCCAAAAAAATCGAAAATCCTGTTAAAATGTTAAAAAGCTATAAATGCGATAGATTTAACTGTCTGTTCTCGTTGAAACATTTTATAATAAAATTAAATTAAAAAACACTATACGTATTGTAAAATAAACTTTACATTATTTGAAACCAGGGTTCGTAAATATCATGATATTTATAATAAATATCAAAATATCTGATATATAGGATATATATCAGATAAATATCACTTTTTGGATATTTATTTTTTAATTTTAGTTTTTGTACACATTTATTATCACAATACGAAATACAAAATAAATTATTACTCCTAAATAAAAAATTAACATAGGTAATGAAAAAAAGTAAATATACATTGAATGGATACACAAATATTATATAGTACTAAGAATAGTAAGAATATTTAAATAATCCTATATTCCAGATAGGGGCAAATCACCATCTTCTGATGAACTTCCTGAACATACCGTTGCACTTGGCCAAATCCAATCTAAATTAGTTTTTTTTTGTAGTTTCTTTTTGGTTTAAATATTTAAACATACCGAGACGATTACGTAATAGAGATTGGACAATGCCAAAAGTGGAGAAATATCGTTCCAGCCCTGCTGTTGCTGTTACAGCAGTGTGTAACTGTTCACATAGTTCAATAAATGTTCTTTTATTTGGCCACTCTGACTCATTGATAATTACACTTTTCCACCATATTAAAGGATTTGTATTTCTAAAATGAGTACCAAATAAAAATTTTGGAAATGGTTCAGACTTTGCCATTAATGACACACAATTTGGATTTATGTCGTTGATGTGAAGTTAGTCAAAAGCTAGTAAAGTAAGAATTATCTTTAGAATATAATTTTAACAGAATTAATGAAAGTAATAATACTGTATTTATTATAGACTATTTGATATTTTTATATAATGGATATATATCTTCGAACCCTGTTTATAAGTTAACTGAAGCACGAGAAAATTAATGCCGTTGAGCGCGTTTTCATATCACATTTAGTTTTTGAGATATAGCCTCGGAAAAGTAGAAAAACTGAAAAATTCGAAAAATTTCACTTTTCCGGAGGCTATATCTCAAAAACTAAACAAGATATGGAAATGCGCTCAACGGCGTTGAATTCCCCGTGTCCGAATTGACTTGTAAACAAATTTTCATACAATTTTATACAATTTAATATTTTTAATCATTTCCTAAGGGGTACCCCTTTGGTTTTTTCAGATTTTAATTCAATTTTCCCAAAAATCCTTAATCGTAGGATTATTAAAACGAAAATTTACATACATATGTATTTTGACCCACTGAATCCAGTGGTGCAATCTTCAAATGACTTCTGGTTTTCGAGAAAATGTTAAAAAACCGCTTTTTGCGATTTTTTTGGCGGAAAATTGAAAAAAAATAAAAATCGCTGAAACTATGTTTATAAGTTAACTGAAGCACGAAAAAATTAATGCCGTTGAGCGCGTTTTCATATCACATTTAGTTTTCGAGATATAGCCTCGGAAAAGTAGAAAAACTGAAAAATTCGAAAAATTTCACTTCTCCGGAGGCTATATCTCAAAAACTATTTGATATTTTTATATAATGGATATATATCATTGCAAAAATATGACGATATATATCAAAATAAATATCATGATATATATCGATCGATATATATCTTCGAACCCTGTTTGAAACTAACCTAGTGTTTTTTAATTTAATTTTATTAAAAAGCTATATTTGTAGAATGACCTATTTATTTATTTTATGGCGATAAAACTATGATAATTGGAATTAAATTCCTGTTGTGCATCGCAGAAAATAATCTAATAAATAACAGTATAAAAATAATATTCTCTTTCTCGTGAAGAAATAGCTCAACTGAAATGCTACAACTGTCCGACAAACTCACAAAACAATAACAAATCCTGTTATTATGACAATAACACTTTTGTAAGTGGGGTTAATTTCCTGTTGTGCATCGCTGCAAGTAACCAAATAACAGTTAATAAAAAAGTATCATTCTTTATCTAGTAAAACAAGACAATAACAAATTTAATAAACTGAATCATTTATTTATATTATGACATTAAAACTACTATAAATGGAATTAACTTCCTGTTATGCACCGTAGCAAGAAACTAATAAATAACTAACAGTCACAACGTAATAATAAATCCTGTTAGAATGTTAAAAAAGTAATATTTGTTATAATAAAACTACAAAAATTTGAATTGATTTCCTGTTGTGCATCATATCATATCAATAAATACAAATTAGTTAGTACAAAAATAGCATTCTCTTTCTTGTAGAGCAAGAGCTCAACTGTAATGTTACAACTGTCTATTAAGATTGCAAGATTGCAACAAATCTTGTAAAACTGTTTTAAAAAAACTATTTAATCTTGTAAAGTGTACCAGTTATTTATTTTATGATATTAAAAATAATTTGATGAAAGATAGAGTAAACCTAGAATCATATATCAGAATAAACAGCTTATAAATTCCAGTAGGTATACTCAGGAAAAGTATTTTGTTATTTGAATATTTCTATTTACGTCAAGTAGGTAAATGTCATGTTATCGATTACAAATTGACGTCGAGGCAAAACTTGGCTGGTACGTAACACACACAAACGCTGACGAACAAATATTTACAATTTATAAAATGTATATTATTTTTACTTCCTTGTACGAAGTAAAGGAAGTATTGTAATCGCGAAAATTTTCGGTTCTCAAATTTCAACGGAAATAGGTATTTTGGCCTTCCCTGAATCCATTTTGACAAATTTCGTCATGCCGTCTGTACGCACGTACGTACGTATGTATCTCGCATAACTTAAAAACGGTAAGCCGTAGAAAATTGAAACTTTATATTTAGGACTGTTATAATATCTAGTTGTGCACCTCCATTTTTGGTCATTATACAACTACCGGAAGTGGTACTTTACTTGAAGCCTATAATAGATTTTCATGAAAAACTATATTCAAATATAATTTAAAACTTTCCAAATTTGGTATATAAGACTACTATATCAATGGAAATAACATAATAGATTTTGGTTAAAATAGACTAACCGGAAGTGGCACATTACATGAAGCTGCTAACAGTTTTCCTTGAAAAAATGGTATTATTTTAATTTTAGAAATGAATGCTGCAAATAAAAGTTTTAGAGAATTAAATTCTGCGTCTATCACATTAAGAATTTTTAAATTATTTTTTGCATAAACGAGATATCTAAATTTAAATATTATATATTTTTAGATTTAAAAAAAAATTAAGTTTGCTATGGATTAGAACAAAAAATAAAAGATTTAATGTCAAATATGTGCAATGTAAAAAATATCTATAGTTTAATACGCGTACAAGGAAGTCATGTGGTGTCCACATCAGATTTTTTAAATAAATAAATAAATCATCATGGCTGGTAGTACAAGCTCTGTTTTTGTGTGTTTTAAGGGCACGGTTTTAACATGTTAGAGATAACTAAAACACTGCTCTTAAAACAGGCAAAAACAGAGGTTGTGCTACCAGAGAATGTCTTTTACTTATTAGTGGGTGTGGCACTCTGCCGTACCAGATCTCGATAAGTGTAACAAGCACTATAATAAGTATAAATGAGTATAAAATAAAAAGTAATTTTTCGTCTGCTGTATGCATGAATACGCTATTCGTTCACCGCTGTATGAATAGCAAGTTTTGTGTAATTTTGCTGATAGAACATTTCTAAAAGTTGAAATGTTGACCTGACATTTAAGCTAAATATAACTCAAGCCTCTAGATTCTACACTCTGTAAATATAAAGCCAAGGTTTACTCGAACTGAAATCTGATATTTGCTTTTATGGCAGAAACATATTTAAACATTCATGCCAGATTTTATAAAAAACAATAATTAATTTACAAATAAAAATAAATAAATAAATATATCATCACGCCTTTTACCCACCACTGGGTGTGGCACTCTGCCTAAGCAGATCTCGGTAAGTGATATATTTTTTCGCGTCAAGTGCGGTTACCAACCGTCAAATCACGGCCTCCAAAGATATTAGTGGTGGAGGAGCCACAGGGATAGATTTTTTAAATTGGTGAAAATTGTTTGTCGACTGTGGGGATCGAACCAGGGTTCTCAAGATCCACAGGCCGACTCGATACCACTGAGCCACCTACCCCATATAATTAATTTACTTTCATAGTAATAGCTATTAACATACCTAGGAATGTTATGAGTATCATTACTGTCCACAGATGTCAGTTTAAGACATCTAAGGCCTGTTATGACTCATAACATCCGAGGTTTGTTCAATAGTTTACCGGTTTCAGAATATAAACACGTTAACGTCATTAATAAATATAATTTTTTGAAATTCTTTTATGAATAACGTCATTGTTATCATTTTAGAAGGTGATCAAGTAAGTCTGTGGTCTGTATGTTTTTAATTAAACGTCATAACGTGGTTATCTCTAATTTGAAAGACTGTACAATTAATATATATTATGATAAGCAGGAGAAGTAATTTTTGTATTATTGTTCTACCCCATTTAATGGAATATAGCGTGATGTTATGTTATGTATGGAGTAGGTGGCTCAGTGGTATTGAGTCGGCCTGTGTATCTTGAGAACCCTGGTTCGATCCTCACAGCCGACAAAATTAAATCTACCCCTGTAGCTCCCTTTTTACTAACATCTTTGGGGGCCGTGATTTGACGACATTATGTGAAGAAATATATCACTTACCGAGATTTGCTAAGACAGAGTGCCACATCTAGTAATGGGTAAAAGGCGTGATGATATATTTATTTATTTTATTTTATTTATTTGTTATGTATGTACTGTAACACGGGCAGAGCTGGGTGAATAAATTGATTTTACCGGACTGCGAAAGAAATAGATGCAGTCTTGAAATTTTATTAACCCATTGTTATCAAATATTTTTGTAATAATTGGTAACACGAAACGTTATAATTGAATATGAGGATGGAAACAGAATTACTATTTAAATTACATTTTTATTAATTATAATAATTAATTCATTAATCAAGTTTAAAATTAAATAAAACGCGAACACCGCGTGATGTGAAGATCTTCACGGGTTGAGTCGATGGACGAGACTGAAACACTTGTCCTGGGTACAATACCCACATCCCCCACACATCGGGGTGGACACAGATGTCTCAAGTGTTTTGGTTATGTAGTCTGACACTCTAGCATGTATATAATGCAAACATGAAATATTAACTATAACTGTCTCTTTTTATAATTTAATGCCCTATATTCGAAAACCAAAAGATCTCACACTCAGCCCTAATGGCACATGTGGTCACGAGTGTCAAATTACACGAAACCAATCTTACCTAAACGCAACATAACAACAATGAGATAGCTCATATTGTTACAGTATGAATATTTTCCAGTTGTCAATATACAGGGTGTTTCAGGACTAGTGTAACAAACTTTAACAGCTTATTCCTGAGGTCATTTTGAGCCAAAAATGTCATATGAACATAGGTCCTATTCCTTCTAGTTACCAAAATACAAGAGGTTGAAGTTCACGAAATTTTCAAATTACTTTCGGAAAACAAGAGTTTTATTGAAAAGTCATACCTTATTTGTCTTAATTAATTTTATTTATTAATAATAACATGCATACGAGTTCAAGGCGCTCATTTTGAACACTTGCTGTAATTTGTTATCTTATTTCATATTATGTTAACCTATTCCATGTTTGGTTATGTTGTTCTGTGTCTATTTAATTGTGTCATTTTATGTTTTGTTCTCTAAATCGTATGCATGTTAATATTAATAAATAAAATTAATTAAGACAAATAAGGTATGACTTTTCAATAAAACTCTTGTTTTCCGAAAGTAATTTGAAAATGTCGTGTTATTTATAGAACTTCAACCTCTTGTATTTTGGTAACTAGAAGGAATAGGACCTATGTTCATATGACATTTTTGGCTCAAAATGACCGCAGAAATAAGCTGTTAAAGTTTATTACACTAGTCCTGAAACACCCTGTATGGCTTAACTGTTCCTCCCTAGGGATATAAAGTATCACTTTCTTCTCTCAATTTAGGAAATAATTATTTTCGGGAATTTACAAATAAGTACAACGTGTTATTGTACTGCATTGCTTATTTGTTGCTAGTGTATTGACAACATGATGTTGGGTAATTTAGTAACAGTCGTGTTGATGTATTGTAGGTAAGAAGTTCTTTGCGGTGACATTCATCGGCAGCATCTTGTGGATCGCCGCATACTCGTACCTCATGGTGTGGTGGGCGACGGTGATCGGCGAGACGGCGCAGATCCCACCAGAGGTCATGGGACTGACGGCGCTGGCCGCCGGCACGTCCATTCCCGACCTCATCACGTCCGTCATCGTGGCCCGCAAGGGCTTCGGCGACATGGCTGTTTCTTCGTCCGTCGGCAGCAACATTTTTGATGTTACCGTCGGGTAAGACTTACTTATTTACTATACTTGTTGTTGCTGTACTGTGTATGTAAGAATAAATACAAGACATTTTCAATTCCCAAAGTGTTGTCTACGTTCTATACAATGTCATGCTGGTTTACAACTATACTATTTTCATTTTAAACTGGAGGGATCGGCATAAAACGATTAAATGCACCGCAATTACGTTTACAAAGGAACTCAAAATATGTCACAAGGTTCACACAGAGTTGTACAGCCTAATAGAAACAAAAAAATTACAATCTTTAAATAAATATATTTCCTTATTCATACGATACAAGTATAATATATTATAAATATTATATACAAACATAATCTAAACATTTACCTACATTACTCAGTCTGATTCAGTACAGGATATTTAATCTTCTTATTGAGTAACATAACTGCTAATTGGATAATTTAATCCGAATTAGTAATTTTTAATCATAGGAAAAAACAAGCATAATTTTAGGCTAAATACGACCCTTAAAAATGTACTTTGTTGTGACCATCGTTAAGCGATTTGTGGTAACCGCACTAATAGATTTCATTGTAGTTATATCGTTTTATGCCGATCCCTCCAGTTTAAAATGAAAATACTATATACTATTTTCATTTTAAACTCGAGGGATCGGCATAAAACGATTAAATGCACCGCAATTACGTTTACAAAGGAACTCAAAATATGACCCGTTATAACTGGTGTCACAAGGTTCACACAGGGTTGTACAACCCCATTCGCCTATAAACAAGAATAATTTTAGACTGAATATGACTCTTAAAAAATTAATTGTTGTGACCATCGTTAAGCGATTTGTGGTAGCCGCACCAATAGATTTCATTGTAGTTATATGGGACAGGGACGTTTAATCGTTTTATGCCGATCCCTCCAGTTTCAAATGAAAATAGTATACACATGAAGGAATAAACGTTGCAAAAATTTGCCGCAAGCGGCGCTTTTTCCGATGATTTTAGCAACAGTCTATCTTGTAACAGTAATGTTATAAAGAGAAATACTTCAATGTGTAGTAGTCGCAGATCTAAATACATATGTATGTAAATTTTAGTTACAATATTCGTACAAGAATAATATATTTGTCAATGAGTAAGTAATATAAGCTATTACTCAAGAGAATGAAGTTTGCAACACGAGCCGTAGGTGAGTGTTGTAAATCATTCGAGTGAGTAATAGCCATTACTTGCGAATAGAATACTATACTTTATCTACGACTATATGTTATTATGTAATACGATTTTACAATTTTTTTTTAATATTACATTATGAATAAGTCAGAGTGCTTAAATTTTTTATTTTTATTTAATAAATATTAATACTACTTAACAAGAAATAAGTAGCCCATAATGACGATGATTTATATTTATCAGAAAGTTGGCCAAAATATACAAATTTCACTTTGTTCGCTTTCAGAATCCATAACTCACATGTATAATCACACAAATTACAGTATTATTGTAAACAAAAACATTTTAAACTAATTTTGACAGATAATTAACAATAGCGCGTTTCACTGTTTCATAGCATACTTAACGCGCGGCAAATATCGTTATTTTTTTATTGGCTATTAAAGGGTTAAGTAATGAAAATTCATACGTGTGATTGATCGTGAAGTGTTGAGTAATGAATTATTACTTAACACTGTCAATAATGATTAGTATTACTTATCATAAATTTCATAAGTAATGAATACATTATTTAATAAGAATAGATAAAAAATTTTAACCATCTTCGACGATTCAAACTTATTAAGGCAATATGACACTCCGGGCACTACCCCAGATCACAAGAGACAACCACTTTGTGCCAGTCCGAAGATATCCGAACATAATCGAGCTGAAACGAGTAACTTGACTGCAACCGACATGTGAAGGTTGTTATTGAACGTAACGTTAGGGGTTGGGTGTGAACTTTATACTGTGAAATATATAGTTATCTACATCTTGGCAGAGAAACCTTTGATCTTTGTATCTTTTGATGTTTTATCTTTTTGCGCTTTGAATGAATCGATGGTGATAAAATGACGAAGGGAAGCGCAAATGATATGTTGATAGGGACCATCACAACCGGATTGATCATTATAAAAAATATACACACTACTTTTCATCAAACAGTATAGCACATAACATTTATTCATTAGATTCATTCTGAAATTAAGCAACTAGCACCTCCGCCAATTTTGTCATTTTTAAATTCAGATTAAAATTTATTCGCAGCATCTCCAATCATATAAATATTAAGGAATGTATTTGACGGCTGGTATCTGCAGTTCACAAGCATAAATATATTACTTACTGAGATCTACAAGGATAGAGTGCCACTGCCAGAATGGGTGAAGGCATGTTTATTTTTTGTGAATTTTTGGTTGAACCGGTTCAAAATTCGAAAATTTTTAAATTATGTTTCTATATAGTTTAAAGCACGAGAAATACGCTCGTTCAAACCGCATTTCAATATCTCTTTTAGTTTTTGAGTTATATCGATTTTTGACTTTTTTTAAAACTCAACTTTGAGAGCTCATATCTCGAAAACGAAAAAAGATATTGAAATGCGGTTTGAACGAGTGAATTTCTCGTGCGCTACTTAACTTATACCGCAATTTTACCATTTTTGTAAATTTTTCAAGTTTTTGTCAAAATTTTATTTTTTCAATATTTCCAAAAGTTGAAAAGATAATGCAAATCTGTGAACACCAATGAATTCCTCTCGTAAAAATACATAGGTATGCAAATTTTTACATCAAAATTCGCACGGATACATTTTTTATTACAAAAAATCAAAAAATGGCCTAAATCCGTAAAAACACCAAGGGGTACCCCTTAAGAAATTTTCAAAAAACGGCCATTTTCGATTTTTTGTAATAAAAAATGTATCCGTGCGAATTTTGCTGTAAAAATTTGCATACTTATATATTTTCATGCGAGGAATTCATTGGTGTTCACAGATTTGCATTATCTCTTCAACTTTTGGGAATATTACGAAAGAAAATTTCGGAAAAAAGTTGAAAAATTTTCAAAATTAGTAAAATTTCGGTATAAGTTAAGTAGCGCACGAGAAATACGCTCGTTCAAACCGCAGTTCAATATCTCTTTTAGTTTTCGAGATATGGGCTCTCAAAGTTGAATTTTTAAAAAAGTGAAAAATCGATATAACTCAAAAACTAAAAGAGATATTGAAATGCGGTTTGAACGAGTGCATTTCTCGTGCTCTGATCTATATAGAAACATAATTTAAAAATTTTCGATTTTTGAAACGGTTCAACCAAAAATTCACAAAAAATAAATATATGATGGTTTTGAAGCATTACTGGCAGTGGCATTTTGCTGTAGTAAGTAATATATTTATGCTTGTGAACTGCAGTTACCAGCCGTCAAATCGCAGTTCAATATGTCATCTCAACGAAGCTTTTGCGTGCGTACTTCTGAACTAACACTTACACACACCATGGTTGACACTTAGTAATTACAGGTAGTCCCAAATTTCAATATGTATTGATTAATTGTTATCGACGATACAAACACCGATCTTTTAAGTTCATTCCTTCGCGAATCAAATAACAAATAAATTCCGTGACTTCGCAGTAGGAAAATTCGAATGAAAGTCGTTAGCTCATCGTCATAAACTCATCGATTCCCCAAATTCTCACCCCAAGCGCGTGTTCGTCGTGACCTACTTCTTCACCCCCTCCACCGTCGCGCTTGGCGGTGGATCGCAGCATGGCATGGCACTCTTGATTTACGGATGCACTACAGCGGAAACGGAAACAAACCTGACCGGAGAACCACGATTAATTAATACCTGTCTGTCAGACCGAGGCGACAAGAAAGATAGAGAAGGGAAAGAAAGGAACAGATAAACAAGTCTTTACTGCTGTTGCATCGCAGCTTCAAACTTCGTTTATTATTGAAGGAAATCACTGCAAGAGTTTATAGATGAAACGCTGAAGCTTTCACTAACATTTCAAAGTGAAATAAATATATCATCACGCCTTTTACCCATTACTGGTTGTGGCACTCTGCCGTAAGCAAATCTCGATAAGTGATATATTTATTTGAGTGAAATGCGGTTACCAGTCGTTAAATTACGGCCCCTAAAGATATTAGTGGAGGGGGACCCACAAGGGTAGATTTAAATTGGTGAAAATTGTTTGTCGGCTGTGGGGATCGAACCAGGGTTCTCAAGATCCACCACTGAGCCACCTACCCCATTGAAAGCTATTGAACAGCCTTAATAAATATATCATCACCCCTTTTTCCCATTATTGGTTGTGACACTCAGCCGTAACAGATCTCAGTAAGTGATATATTTTTGCGCGTGACATGCGGTTACCAGTCGTTAAATTACGGCCCCTAAAGATATTAGTGGAGGGAGAGCCACAGGGGTAGATTTAAATTGGTGAAAATTGTTTGTCGGCTGTGGAGATTGAACCAGGGTTCTCAAGATCCACAGGGCGACTTGATACCCCATTGAAAACTATTGAACAGCCTTAATAAATATATCATCACGCCTTTTACCCATTACTGGTTATGACACTCTGTTGTAGCAGATCTCAGTAAATGGTATATTTCTTTGCATGAAATGCAGTTACCAGCCGTCAAATTACCAGCCTACTTTTGTGCATGTAAACATATCCTGAAACCGGTTAAAAAATTTTAAACTTATGATGAAAGTGTCATTTGATTCCCGTAGTCTAAAAACAATTTTCACCAAATTAAAATTACTCTTAATGGGGTAGGTGGCTCAGTGGTATCGAGTCGGCCTGTGGATCTTGAAAACCCTGGTTCGATCTCCATAGCCGACAAACAATTAAATCTATCCCTGTGGCTCCCCCTCCACTAACATCTTTGAGGGCCGTGATTTGACGACTGGTAACCGTACTTCACGAGAAGAAATATATCACTTACCGAGATCTGCTTACGACAGAGTGCCGCACCCAATAATGGGTACAAGGCGTGATGATATATCTATAAAATTGCTTTTGTGACTCATCCATGTCGACACGCGCATATATAATATCACTTACTAAGATCTGCTACAGCGGGATGTGAGACTCAATGATGGGTAAAAGACGTCATGATATATTTTATAAAGATAAAGCACGTAGACACTTGATGTAGTTTCACAAAATTTTGTGAAACTACATCAAGTGTCTACGTTCTTTATTCTTATTCATAATGTTTCACCAAGTGCCAACGGATCATACTTTTGATATTAATATATTTTATACATATTTTTGCAATTGTATTTCTGTCGTGGGCCTCGAACATGGTTCTCATTACTAAAGCCCGGATTTTTAGGCAATTGCCTAGATTCAAATTTTAATATACTTCAGGCAATTTAGTTTTTCTATACATAGGTAATATGTTTACGTGTAATGGAAGGCTTTTTTTCTTGCCTTAGAGCCTATTTTTTCTATATTTTGGTTATTGTGCCTATTTTAACTTATACAGCCTATTTTGCCTATTTTTGTTGCCTATTCTAACTTTTATTGAGCAGACAAGGTTTATCATCTACTTCGTTGACTAATTCAGCACTCGACAAAGTGTTTCGACCTAACCTATAATATTTAAAGTACTTACTTTAATCAAGATGGGGTAGGTGGCTCAGTGGTATCGAGTCGGCCTGTGGATCTTGAGAACCCTGGTTCGATCCCCACAGCCGACAAACAATTTTCACCAATTTATAAAATCTACCCCTGTGGCTCCTCCACCACTAATATCTTTGGAGGCCGTGATTTGACAGCTGGTAACCGCACTTCACGCGAAAAAATATATCACTTACCGAGATCTGCTTAGGCAGAGTGCCACACCCAGTGATGGGTAAAAGGCGTGATGATATATTTATATTTATTTATTTATTTTACTTTAATCAAGTTTAAACAGTTTTTAGTCCAAATTTGACGTGGCAATTCAATTGTGTCTTTGCCATTAATCAATGGAGCTGAGGTAACTTTAGACGATATGGCTAAATATAAGAACGATCCTGTCACATTTTGTGATGTCGAACGAAGTTTTCAACTTACAAGCAAGTTCTGAGTGACCGAAGACAGTCCTTTTCCGAAAATTTCATAGAGCAATTGCTCGTAATATTTTGTGAATTGAAGTATACTACATAATTTGAATTTGCATAATAGTTAATAAAATGAGAACCCTACATTATTATTTTTCAGATTGCGTAAATTTTTGTTAATTGATTAATTTTTTCTACCGAGTATCAATATTAGAAAAAGGATTCGTTTATTTTTGTTAAAACAAATTATTTACATTTAGGCTGCCTACAATCCCGTCTATTTTAGAGTAATTACCGGCCTATATGCCTGCTTATTTGGGTGTTTTTAAGAGCCTAAATATCCGGGCTTTACTCATTACGTTGTCACCGAGCCATTTATTCCAACTTACAACACGTTGAAATTCGAGCTTGTCGCAGTGAAACATTGAATTATTCTGCAATATTGGAATATCTGTTCTTGTCAGGTCTGTCCGTTGTCCGTGATACTACAATATCTAATTTCCATGTCACGATATCGATTCTGCTCCCGCCGTCAAAGAATTGGAGCCTGTCACTGCACCACGGCCTATTGACGGGGATATATGTGGCATTTGCCGTCGGTGCCGCCGCAAACCGACGCACTCATTGTTAGCTTATTGTTCAAGTTTTGTCCATAACATCGAACTAGTTCAAGAACTAAACAGACGGACCAGTGCTTCCATCTGTTGGAAGGTTTTTATACTCACTGAAAAGTTTCTAAATTAATAAATAACAGGCCATCGTAGAAGTTGAAAATAAAATATATCATCACGCCTTTTACCCATTACTGAGTGTGGCACTCTGTCTAAACAGATCTTGGTAAATGATATGTTAGTGGAGGGGAAGCCACAGGGGTAGATTTATATTTAAATAAAAAACAACAAAAACAATAGTATATAGAAAATGATGCTTTACTTGACGAAGCGGTTGTTTGAAGTACGAGGCCGTCAGGCCAAGTATTTTAATTCGCTGAGTCAAGTAAAACACTTTCGTGACGTATTATGTATACTATTTTTTCTGAAATCGTTCATATTTATATTTATAAATATTTCAAAATGTTTAATTTTTTGGTAAGAATCATATTGGCAGCAAACTACATATCCAAGGTGATAACAAAAGTTGTTGAAGTATCTTATGTGAAAAATCTATTGAACATATTTGTGTCAAAAGTAATATTGTTGACAGAGAAGATTTCTTTATAATGTTGGAAAATATAGATGAAAATGAGTATGAGGCGGTATTTTCAAGTACTCCTCCTGAAATCTTAAATCAAGCAACTGCGGCTGTTGAAAATTTATTACCGAGCAAGTCCAAAGACCGATATGATAAAGAGTATGAAATTTTCATGGATTGGAAAAAGCAAAATAATTTGTCAGCAAATGTGCTACTTGCTTATTTTATTTACTGAATCTCCAATAAATTTAGTTTCAAATTCGCCAGTGTCATACATAAATTAATTAAGCAATTGTATATTTAGTATTAATATTATTGATAAAAATAAATAAAAATCTTATTAAATTTTTTAGTTATTTAGTTTATTTATTTGAGTCAGGTAAAGTACTTTCCTGACTAGTCAGGAAAGTACTTGACCTGACTGTTTTGCAAATGTTTTGGTAAACACTTACTTTCCATACTAAAATGCGTCAGGAAAGTAGGCATTTTCTTGACGATTTCAGAAAAATTAATTGTCTTTGAATGCTCACTTGGTGAAACTAGATATAATAATAAAATATCAAACTAAACACTTGTCTAAGTCTCACAAAATTCAGCCTCCAAGTCACCTTATGAGGGCATCGTCAGAGGCTGGCCAGCACAGTTAGTAGCCATAGATTTAAATTTGGTGAAAATTGTTTGTCGGCTGTGGGGATCGAACCAGGGTTTCCGTAGATATCAAATATATCATATCATCACGCCTTGTACCCATTACTGGGTGTGGCACTCTGCCTAAGCAGATCTCGGTAAGTGATATATTTTTGTCGCGTGAAATGCGGTTACCGGCCGTCAAATCACGGCCCTCAAAGATATTAGTAGAGAGGGAGCCACAGGGGTAGATTTTTTAAATTGGTGAAAATTGTTTGTCGGCTGTGGGGATCGAACCAGGGTTCTCAAGATCCACAGATATCGTAGATATCGTGCGTTTAAATTCAGATTTCACTGTTACCCATTACTGGATATAGCACTCTGCCGTAGCAGATCTCAGTAAGTGAAGTATTGTTACCAATCGATAAATCACAGCCCACAAAGTTGTTAGTAGAGGGGATGTCACAAGGGTGAATATTGAGAAACTATTTTCCTCACGTTAAAAAAACTACCCCTCCACTGATATCTTTAAGGGACATGATTTGGCTTCACGCGCATAAATATGTCACTTACCAAGATCTGCTACAACAAGTTAACCACAAATTTAAACTTTCAAGAACTATTAAAAATAATTAGTAGATTTCTATATACATTTCCTGTACTTTTTCAAACTTGAAATTACGCTTTGATCAATTACAAAACTCGAAATGAAAACCAGTAAACAACAATACAAATCATGTCCCGCCGAATAAAAATAAAAACAGAAATCAATTGTAAAATCTGGCAAATGATGGAGCAATGCAACGCTGTAAATCTGCTATCTGCAGTGTTTACTCGATCGTCGATTGTTGGATTGTTTCTCTGCAGACGAGAACAACTTTTCCGCAGTTGTTCTGTGCCAAAGAACGAGCGAAAACTGAGGGTATAGGGTTTTTTATTTCTCCAGGTTTTCCAAGCCAAGTTTGAGACAAGTGATAAAATTGTTGTTGAGCTACGAAATTAATTTCAATTATGTTTATTTCAAAATAGATAAAAGAATTGGAATAAAATTAGATTTAAATTACATGGGGCATCAGTAACTTAGTTGGTTAATGGTTCATAATTTAGTTTAAATTAAATAAATATATCATCAAGCTTTATATACATTACTAGGTGTGGCACTCGCTGATATATTTATGCGCATGAAATGCGGTAACCAGCCGTCAAATCATGGTCCGTAAAGATGTAGAAGAAAAGCCACAGGGGTAATTTTAATGTGGTGAAAACAGTTTGACAGCTGTGGGAATCAAATCCGGGTTCTCAAATCCACTGAGCTACCTACCCCATATAATTCAATTTGATTTATATTTTGTTTAAAATAATCAAGTTATGATAGAATAATACATTCATGGCAATTTGTAATCAAGTAAATAAAATTGTCAATAAAAAACAATATTTTTATACAACTGTCAAAATGGTCATTTTTTTCAATAATATCAATACGCGAAGTATGTGATTTTTTTAATCATTTACATTACCATGACAACGCGTATTTTGCGCATTATTTTGCACCCTAGTGCGCAAAATGAGTATCTCACGCACGCTCCCAAATTATTTGTTGTCAGGTTTCATTAGTTACAATTGTCTCAAATTCATATTATTGTTGATTGTTTTCCTTTAATTTACTTAAATAAATCAATAATTATTGTATTATTATTTATTTACAGTTGTAGAAAAAATGTTGTTTGTATTTCATAGGTAAAATTCTTGACCTGCGGTCTCAACTAAAAGTAACATTCTCACGCGCAACAAAAAAACACTCATTTTGCGCACTTATTCATTTTGCTTAGATCAATTTATAAAAAATTTCCAAATTCTTATATTACCATGATAACCATGTTTCTATTGGCTGTTAATTAGTATCGTACCATTTCCACCATATGAAAATTTTACCATTGTATTTAGTGGACACCCTGTATACGTAGCAACAACAATTGATGATGTCCCATCATTCCGTTTCGGAACATAGGGGCCGGGCACACCGAGCCGCAGTTTTTACACTGCCGTACTGCCGGTTTCTTTAGTCAAATTATTTTAAGGCGTATAAGTGACTAGTTTATAGCACCCGAGTGTGATAAATACATGTGTAGCTGTATTTTTATATTTAACGACAAATCACACATTGTCGGCAGGCGGATTCGAACTGACGAACCTTGGTTCGGATGACGTCACAGTATGTTCAGAAATGTGCCTTAACACGCTCGGCCACCGCGCCTACAGCAACAACAATTACGAAGTAATTATTTCTAACATATGCATATTGTCAGTAAACAATTCAAGCAATTAATATAATAATGAAGTGTCTCCCCGCGCCGCCATCCATCTAATGGGTATGAAGACAGGTTAACGAGAAAATATGTCACAGAGAAACAGAGTAGGCGATGCAAGCATCCAACAACAGAAAGAGGAAATAGATAGACGTACGTCCTTTGTTTCTCTATGTACCTCATCCGCAGCATCTTTACCTCAGTACCGTACGAACGTCACACGAAATGAACTAAATAATGAAAATGAATGGTTCATTAAAATAATGTCGAGTGATTGTTCTCATAAATCAGGAGGCATTTGAGGAGAAGAAATTCATTAGCACTTACTCTGTCATGAAGGTGTTGAGATGATGAAGATCTGCTGTTGCAGATAATGCTGCAAGAGCTTTTGTTCAAATAGTTTTATTGAAATATTTTAGTTAATTTATTAATTTATGTGTTATTCTGTACAACAGGAATTGAATTCTAATTATAGTAGAGTATAGCGGGATCCGAAGCAATTGACTACTGGACTGAAAAAGGCTACTCAAAAACAGTAGAAAGCTACAACTTTCGCTATGATTTAAAAATGTAGAAAATAGCGAAAGTACAGCTAAAAACTAATGTTGAAGTATTTTTATGTCTTAACTTTGATAGTGACATTTAAAAATAATTATAAATATAATAAAATATAAATATATCATCACGTCTTTTACCTATTACTGGGTGTGGCACTCTGTCGAAGCAGATCTCGATAAGTGACATATTTAATCGCGTGAAATACAGTTACCAGTCGTCAAATCACGGCCCTCAAAGATGTTAGTGGAGGGGAAGACACAGGGATAGATTTAATTTGGTGAAAATTGATTGTCGGCTGTGGGGCTCGAACCAGGGTTCTCAAGATCCACAGGCCACCTACCCCATAATAAATTATAATTATAAATTATAATTAAATATCAAAAACTGTTTACCCTAGCAATTTCACGATAGCGGTATCGTCATATTTATTACAGGACTAGTGCTGTAAAGTTTCATTTTTCGGACTGAAATCAATACCGAAAACATGATATGAGACAGTATGAAATAAGAGTTTTTTCGGCTACTAAAATTAACATATAATCATATGAAAAATAGTGTATGACTCGCGGGCTGAAAAGTATATTTATATGGTTTCCATAATCGTCTTTATCAAGCCTGCATTTTTCGTTGTTAGCTAATTTCCCTATTCCAATCATTTTTGGGGCGCGCTGTATATTTTATTAACATTTTTGATTATGAATCGAAATATATTGGATTTATTACAAATATTCTCGCTTGTAAAGTGGGGTAGGTGGCTCAGTGGTATCAGTGGATCTTGAGAACCCTGGTTCGATCCCCACAGCTGACAAACAATTTTCACCAATTTAAATCTACCCCTGTGCCTGCCCCTCCATTAATATCTTTGGAAGCCGTGATTTAACGGCTGGTAACAGCACAAATATATCACTTACCGAGATCTGCTTCGGCAGAGTGCCACACCCAGTAATGGGTAAAAGGCGTGATAAATAAATAAATAAATATATCATCACGCCTTTTAGCCATTACTGGATGTGGCACTCTGCCGAAGCAGATCTCGGTAAGTAATATATTTCTTCGCGTGAAATGCAGTTACCAGTCGTCAAATTACGGCCTTTAAAGATATTAGTGGAAGGGTAGCCACAGGGCAGGATGATATATTTATTTATTTATTTGTAAAGTGGCTCAGTGAGTCCGGACCCTATACTGAGAATTAGTTTCATGTTGTATATAGTAGCATTAATAAATATATATACATCTGGCTATTTCCTCAATTTAAAAAAGGTTATGTTCATATTTGGCCCACTTTCAACAAAATTAAATTTAAAAAATAAGATTTCATTTTATTTTATTCCTCTCAAAATTCCAAATAATAAAATATCTATTTTTGACTTCATTCCTAAATCAAATAATAGAACCCGGATTCGAATACACACAAAATAATTCTTGTTTTACGTCACCGGAACAAACAAAACAAGTGAAAATGCATTTCCCACGAGTTGGAATCATTTTTCACAGGTACATTACCATATCTGTTCACACTGTGTTTATTATTTATCAAGTTTGAAAAGTCGTAACGTTTCATAAGAGACGCTTCCCTAAAAAGAAGGAACTGCACAGTTTCAGAGAGAGAGAGAGAGGGGTGAGGTGTAGGTTGCCCTGGTGCGACCTTCCCCCCTGGTTTGAGCCCCCAAACGGCCTTGCCCGACGAGTATCGATTAACTCAACTCTTAGCTGAACACCAGTGTTTCTCAACATGTTACAGAATACGATACTGTTATGTCATTACATTTTGTATCAAATATTTATTTATTACATTAAAAATTAAAAAAATCATCACGCTTTTTATCCATTACTAAGTGATGAGTGTGGCATTCTCCTGTAGCAGATCTTGATAAGTGATATATTTCTACGCGTGAAATTATTTACTTTCATCACTAGTGAGGGAAATGGTTATTATTACAACTAAAATGAGTGAGGGAAATATCATTTTCACAAGTAATGTTGAAAAAAATACTTTCATATCCTAACATTTAAAAATAATTATAATTAAAAATTGTTTCTTACCCTAGAAATTTCACGATAACTGTACTGTAATACTAGTGCTGTAAAGTTTCACTTTTCGGACTGAAATCAGTACCGGAAACATGATATGATACAGTATGAAATAAGAGCATTTTCGGCCGCTAAAATCGACAAAAAATCATACGAAAAAAAAGTTTGACACGCGAGCGGAAAAGTATATTTATATGTCTTTGTCAAGCCTGCTACTAAGTGATGAGTGTGGTATTATGTCGTAGCAGATCTTGATACGTGATATATTTATGCCTTATAGTGAAATCCAAACTACTCAAATGAACTTCTATTGTTAGATATAAGTTGTGAACGCTTGCTTGTGAAGTAACAGCGCTACCAAGATGCTACAACTAATGTATAAAACATCTATCTAAATAGAAACTCTTCCATAGTCTCAAAACTAATAAATAAGCTAAAGAATATTGGTCTACTATACACAACAGTCGAAATAAAAATTGTATGTGAATAAAAAATAAACGTCTATTATAATTTTGCTTTGTTGTAGGTTCCCAAATTATTTTAGAGAAAAATGCTTCAAATAAAAGTTGTGCAATATGAAATTATCTACAAATTTTATTTGAACATTTTTTAAATAAAATAATAAACTAACTCACAAATTAATTTCAAACATAGTAGAAAATTTGGTGGAGGCGCCACAACAATTCCAATTTACTTATTATTATTATTTCACAACAAATTAATCTCAATTAAAATAAAAGGCACCTACAGCTTATAGTAAACTTTGGTCTACTAAAACATACTTCTACTTCGGTTATAAGTTGGGTATCAGCGAGATTTGAACCTGCAAAGTTAAACAGAGAATCTACAAAAGCAAAAATAAATTTGGGAACTGTTGAGAGCTTCTGGTCCTGCAAACCTCGTCCACCCGCGCATTCAACGCCTCTAGTGGCGATCACAGGAAACAAATAAAATATCTACGATTCTACTTTGTTGATACAGCAACATATATAGTAAAAATACAACATTGCCATCATAAATGTAAAATTCCTCAAGTAAAATTTTTACAAACACAGTTTCGCTTTCGAATGAGGAAGTTATTGATTAAGGGATATTTAGATAAATGGGTCACTGTTAAATTTCTACAAATGTTTATTTATTTTCTCATGTTTCACGTCATGTTATGTTTGTTAAAGCTGTTTTATTGATTCGATTCTCTTTCGTTTTATTCAGATTTTTCTGCCAGTTTTATTGTCGATTTTATGTTGCTATGGTAACTTAATTTTTCAAATGTTGAGTAGTGATTTTCATTTTATTTTAGCGCAGTTTTATAATCAAAATCAAAAATTATGGGGATTTAAGATCAAGGGATCGATTTGCACAACCGACAAACAAATTTCACTAAATTGAAACTACCCCATGTGCTTCTCCCAAAATATATCCCTTACGATCTGCTACGGCAAAATACCACATTCAATAATGGGTAAATGACGTAATGATATATTTATTTTTTACAAATCTCAATTTATGCTTTTTCATTATAACTTTTACGGTACAGGGAACCTCCAACTTATAGTAGAATCTGAACCACTCAGATATAATTGTATTTTTAGTTCTAAGTTTAGTCAGCAGGATTTGTACTCTCTAACTCTTGCTTCTAAACCGATAGTGCTACTATGGTGCTATAACAATATGAGCTATCTCATTGTTGTTATGTTGCGTTTAGATAAGATTGGTTTCGTGTAATTTGACACTCGTGACCACATGTGCCATTAAGGCTGAGTGTGAGATCTTTTTGTTTTCGAATATAGGGCATTACATTATAAAAAGAGACAGTTATAAGATTTCATGTTCGCGTTATCGGCAGTGCCCGAGTGTCAGACTACATAACCATAACACTTGAGGCATCTGTGTCCACCCCGATGTGTGGGGGATGGATTCCAGATGTGGGTATCGTACCCAGGACAGCAAGTGTTTTGGTGGAAACCATCAGTCTCGTCCATCGACTCAACGCGTGAAGATGTAGATCTTCACATCACGCGGTGTTCGCGTTTTATTTAATTTTAAACTAGATTAGTGAAATAAGTATTATAATTAATAAAAAGTTAATCTAAATAATAATTCTATTTCCATCCTCATATTAAATCATAACGTTTCGCGTTTCAATTTAGTTTAAATTTGAATACCAGTATGTTTAATAAAACTTTAAGACTGCGTCCATTTCTTTCGTGTTACAATTGACGCAGTCCGGTAAGATCAACTTATTCACCCATCCCGCTCGTGTTACAGTGCTACAACAGTCACAATTAAACCCAATTACAGTACAAGAAAATTACAGCTTATAGTTAAATCAGAACCAATCAAACTATTATATTTTTAGTTATAAGTTGACGACAACAAGATTTGAACTCCTAAACTTTCGCTTCTAAAGCGATAGCGTTACCAAGGTGCTACAACTGCTTATTTTAATCCAAATTATACAGCTTATAATAGAATATATAGGGTAGGTGGCTCAGTGGTGGATCTTGAAAACCCTGGTTCGATCCCCATAGTCGACAAATAATTAAATCTATTCCTCTGGCTCCTCCTTCAGTAACATCTTTGGGGGCCGTGATTGTACGGCTAGTTTACGCGCATAAATATATCACTTACCGACATCTGTTACGGCAGAGTGCCACACCCAGTAATAGGTAAAAGACGTGATGATATATTTATTTATATATATATAAAGTTCTCGGATACAGCAGTATTTTATTTTAAGATTAATATACTTTTCTATTATTGAAATTGCAAATACAAATTTGTCATTTACGTCAACAAGAATCACACATTTAATAATTAAAATTAATGAACGGTATACGTCAATAACTACTTACAAAAATAGGATACACAGAAGCAGCTGTGACCTATGACCTAGTGCTCTAGACAAAATAAGGCCACGTCCAAAAAATTACTCCAATAATCCTATGAATTTTTTATTACTAATTACTCCTAGTTCTAGTTTCTATGTAAAGAAAACTTCACAGCTGTTGGAATTAGAATAAATTATATTGTTTCAGTGTCATCGCTTATTTTCAGATGTTTCTGATCTAATTTTAAAATTACTTTTTATATAACCATGACGGAAAGTATGCTATTGCAGCAGTCATTTGCGGGAAAGAAGCGTTTCAATAGCAACAATCGCTAAAATAACATTATCGCTTGTCTTCAATATCAGTGGTATCAAATCAGCCTGTGGATCTTGAGAACCCTGGTTCGATTCCCACAGCCGACAAACTATTAAATCTAGCCCTGTGGATCCCCCTCCACTAACATCTTTGAGGGCCACGATTTGACGGCTAGTATCCGCACTTCACTCGAACAAATATATCATTTACCTAGATCTGCTACGGAAGAGTGCCACACCCAGTAATGGGTAAAAGACGTGATGATATATTTATTTATTTATTTTATTTTAATTCATATGGGGTAGGTGGCTCAGTGGTGGATCTTGAGAACCCTGGTTCGATCTCCACAGTCGACAAACAATTAAATCTACCCCTGTGGCTCCACTTCCACTAACATCTTTAGGGGCGGTGATTTGACGGCTAGTTTACGCGCCTAAATATATCACTTACCGAGATCCGCTACTGCAGAGTGCCACATCCAGTAATGGGTAAAAGACGTGATGATATATTTATTTATTTATTTTATTTTAATTCATATGGGGTAAGTGGCTCAGTGGTGGATCTTGAGAACCCTGGTTCGATCCCCACAGTCGACAAACTATTAAATCTACTCATGTGGCTCTCCTTCCACTAACATCTTTAGGGGCGGTGATTTGACGGCTAATTTACGCGCATAAATATATCACTTACCGAAATCTGCTACTGCAGAGTGCCACATCCAGTAATGGGTAAAAGACGTGATGATATATTTATTTATTTATTTTATTTTAATCATCGTTCAGGTACCAAGTTCACCCATAAAGTGATGTCAATTTGTCGGTAGTTTGAGAAGCACTGGTCACCAGTGGAATGCGATGTAAATCTGTCCTATATGCATTACGTTTAGTCTAATTATTGTTTACCTTGACAATGTGTTTATTGATTTTATAAATTATTGCCAATTACAGTAGCCATATATTACAAGCGCATAAACATAGTGATTCTCGAACTGAAACTTTACTATTACTACCCCGATTAAATGACAAACAAAAGTTGTACAGAATTCAATTCTTCATCTTCATTAATTAACATAATTAATTTTACTTGTTTAATTTTAAAAGTATTATCTAAATAGTTAAGAAACTGGAAGTAATGAAAACAAATGTATAACGCATATAACATACATAACACTACTCAAAATTGTATAGGGATATTTTAAAAATTTAATACTTAATTAAAACTATAAATTATATTTATATAATTGTAAAAATATTTAAGATATTACTTTTCTTAGAAATATTTTAATTTTACAAATATGTATAAAAGAAGTCATTTATTTATTTAATATATAAATATATCATCACGCCTTTTACCCATTACTAGGTGTGGCACTCTACTGTAAGCAGATTTCGGTAAGTGATATATTTTTGCGCGTGAAGTGCGGTTAGCAGCCGTCAAATCACGGCCCCAAAGATGTTAGTGGAGGGTGAGCCACAAGGGTAGATTTAAATTAGTGAAAATTGTTTGTCGGCTGTGGGGATCGAACCAGGGTTCTCAAGATCCACCACTGAGCCACCTACCCCATATGAATTAAAATAAAATATATAAATATATCATCACGCCTTTTACCTATTACTGGGTGTGGCACTTTGCCGGAGCAGATCTTGGTGCCTAAAATGTTAGTGGAGGGGGAGCCACAGGGGTAGATTTAATTCGGTGAAAATTGTTTGTCTCAAAATCCACCACTGAGCCACCTACCCCATATGAATTAAAATAAAATATATAAATATATCATCACGCCTTTTACCTATTACTGGGTGTGGCACTTTGCCGGAGCAGATCTCGGCGCCTAAAATGTTAGTGGAGGGGGAGCCACAGGGGTAGATTTAAATTAGTGAAAATTGTTTGTCGGCTGTGGGGATCGAACCAGGGTTCTCAAGATCCACCACTGAGCCACCTACCCCATATGAATTAAAATAAAATATATAAATATATCATCACGCCTTTTACCTATTACTGGGTGTGGCACTTTGCCGGAGCAGATCTCGGAGCCTAAAATGTTAGTGGAGGGGGAGCCACAGGGGTAGATTTAAATTGGTGAAAATTGTTTGTCGGCTGTGGGGATCGAACCAGGGTTCTCAAAATTCACCACTGAGCCACCTACCCCATATGAATTAAAATAAAATATATAAATATATCATCACGCCTTTTACCTATTACTGGGTGTGGCACTTTGCCGGAGCAGATCTCGGCGCCTAAAATGTTAGTGGAGGAGGAGCCACAGGGATAAATTTTTTAAATTGGTGAAAATTGTTTGTCGGCTGTGGGGATCGAACCAGGGTTCTCAAGATCCACAGCCCGACTCGATACCACTGACCCACCTACCCCATTATTTAATTATTTATTTATTTATTTAATATTAAGTTTAAATTTTACATTCAATTATTAAAATATCCCTGTACAGTTTTAACCGTAGCTAAATAATTTAAACGTAATATTTAAACGTATTTACATGCAGAATTTAATTTTGTACAACTTGTACTTAAAATATTTTTCATATAAAATACTCAAACAAATAAGAAAAGCAGGAAACTTATTCCTGTACATATAAGAGAATAATTGTGTAATGAATAATAATAAAATAGTTATTTGTGAATGTAGGCTGTGATATTATTGTTAGTCGAAAAAAAAAGTTGGCGGCTGAGGCAGACTATATAATATCGAGGACGAGGTGCACACAACATTTTTATTGCATTATGTTAATTAATAAACTTTAAAATTTATTACAAATTTTATTTCAAAATGATGGTTATTATCCGTCAGTACGGAATTCGAATCGCGCTCAAGTTAAAAAAAATATATCAACTATCACACTGCGTCTCGGTGAGTGCGGACCCTGTACTGTAATTGGGATTAATGGTGCTATTCTGTAATTTTCTATAACGCTACAGATCTGTAAATCTGAACAAAAAAGCATCATATTTGATTGTCAAATGGCATTAAATGTATTTGTCAATAAAAATCTATGCGCTTTTGTTCAAATTTACAGAACTGTAACGTTATAGAAAATTACAGAATAGCACCATTAGTTCCTGTTGTACAGTGTAACATAAATAACTAAATAAATAAATATGAACGTGTAACTAAGGAAACGTTTTCTAAAAAAAATGTTTTAATCAATCCGGATTTCATATGAAAAAATGTTAGTAAAGTTAGTTATTTTATTCAATATAAAATATGACTTGATGTATAAACAGCAATTGTACATAATAATAATGATCATTATATATAGAATGACGTTATTGTAACGTTCTAAATGACCATGAACCACTTTCATTTCAATACATCAGATAACTGGATCACTTTAATATCGGCATATTGTTACAAAGCCACCCTGACATTAATATATAGTTAATGTATGGCATTGTGTCCGATATTTTATTAATAATTAAAATTGTAAGTATAATTATCATATATAATACTATTAGTGACTATGATTATAATGGGGTAGATGGCTCAGTGGTATCGAGTCGGCCTGTGGATCTTGAGAACCCTGGTTCGATCCTCACAGCCGACAAACAATTAAATCTACTCCTGTGGCTCCCACTCCACTGGTGATTTGACGGCTGGTAACCGCACTTCACGCGTAAAAATATATCACTTACCAAGATCTGTTTAGGAAGAGTGGCACACCCAGTAATGGGTAAAAGGAGTGATGATATATTTATTTATTTATTTTGCCGGATATTTTTATCGTCATGATCACGACTGCTTGTCGGGATGAAAATCTGCACGAGTGCGATAGCACGAGTGTAGATTTTCTTAAAGCAACAAGCAGGAGTGATCTAGGCAATAATGACCAAAGGAAAATCATAGTCATGTATGGTATTCGGCTTGACAATTCCTCCAAATATTTTATTTCCTCCAAAATAATGTCTGAACTACTATTACCTTGCTGATCAATTTACATTGTTTCATTTTGTGACATAACTAAGCAAAGTAAACAAAGTCAAATAAAATTCAACAATATTCATCTACTCAAAATAGTTAACAAACGTTATACCTAAGCAACGATTTGCGACAATTTTCACTAGTGAAATACTACTGCGATTGGTTCAATTCAGAAAAATACTGTCATTTGATTGGATGAAATAAAAAATTGATGAAAATATATAAAATACACTTTCTTCAATAAGTTTTCAACTGCCTTTGCTCTACTTTCAGAGGAAAAGTTGCAGAGAATTTAATTCTGTATCTAAATAAATTAATTACTATTAAAATTAAAATAAAAAATTATTATATGAACTATCACACAGGTGTACAGGAGCGAATGGATGAATGTTTGTTGCGTGATGATGGATTTTGGTTTTGAGGAAAGAAAGAGTTCGTATGGAGGAAGTGTTAACGAGTATCGTGTGTCAGGATGAGAATGTTGACGGGTTTGTGCTACCCCATTTAATGGGATATAGCGTGATGTTATGTATGTATGTAAAATTAAAATAGTAAACGACCCAATTGAAGCTAGTACTATAATATATTTTCAACCCTTAAATATCGTTGGACAAGTTTGAAAACTACCTTATTTGAAACTAAAAGCGTGATGGTAAAATTCCATGACTACCCTTAAAGACACAAAAGACTATAGAAAGGCTTGAGGTTCAATAAAATGGTTGCCTCATTGCGCAACCCTCATAGCACTCATGCTACACAGAGAGGTCCACTTTATACTCTTTCATGGCCTACTTCACCAGCTCAACCAAGCATTCAAATATTTATTTAAATGTGGCCATAAGACGAAAATGAATTTTAGTTTGTGTGAAAATAAAGAGCAGAGTTCGACTCCCACTAACAGCAAATTTTATGAGACAATTGCCAAATAGGCCCCGTGTCAATTTTAAGATTGGGAACAAGTAGAAAAATTTAAAAAACTAGTGAACACAAAAATGTTTTAAAATAAATTAATAAATATATCATAACGCCTTTTACTCATTACTGGGTGTGGCACTCTGCCGTAGCAGATTTGGGTAAGTGATATATTTCTTCGCGTGAACCAGTTGTCAAATCACGGCCCCCAAAGATATTAGTGTAGGGGAAGCCACAGAGGTAGATTTAATTTGGTGAAAATTGTTTGTCGGCTGTGGGGATCGAACCAGGGTTCTCAAGATCCACAGGGCCGACTCGATACCACTGAGCCACCAACCCTATGTATTTAAAATAAATCATTAAATATATCATCACGCCTTTTACCCATTACTGGATGTGGCACTCTGCCACAGCAGATCTAGTGAAATATTTCTTCGCGTGAAGTACGATTACCAGTCGTCAAATCACGGCCCCTAACGGTGTTAGTAAACATAAATACATAAAACATGGTAAAGAGAAGAAGTTTTAGAGTCACTGGTAACAAAAGTGGTAGGGATTTGATATACGGGGTGTCTACTTTTTTCTTGTACATATAAAATAGACAATAGTAATGGCTATAAATTATTCTCTATTAATTGTACTAGTTTTAATGTGGTAAAAATTGTTTGTCGACTGTAGGAATCGAACCTGGGTTCACAAATACACTTGTATTTCTAGTTCTATATAAAAATAAAATAAATAAATATATCATCACGCCTTTTATCCATTACTGGGTGTGGCACTCTGCCTAAGCAGATCTTGGTAAATGATATGTTAGTGGAGGGGAAGCCACAGGGGTAGATTTAAATTTAAATAAAAAACAACAAAAACAATAGTATATAGAAAATGATGCTTTACTTGACGAAGCGGTTGTTTGAAGTACGAGGCCGTCAGGCTGAAACAGAGTTCGGTAAGTGATATATTTCTTCGCATGAAGTTTGGTTACCAACCGTCAAATCACGGCCCACAAAGATGTTAGTGAAGGGGAAGATTTAATTTGGTGCAAATTGTTTGTTTAAACTAACAAACATTTATTTGTGAAAATCTTACGAAACGATAACGATAAAAAGATAAAACTATTCAATCAATAGTAACTCTTTTAGATTTCTTTCCAAGTCAGTAAAATAAATAGTTTAAATTTCCTAGTGACATCTGACTGCTGAAACCACTTCAAATGTTCGCGAACTAAGCGGTAACGAAATGTACCGGAACGGCACGAACTTTACCGAACTGCAAGACCAGGAATTCTTGCAGGAAAGTAAATCATCGATTTGGTTTCTTTACAAATTCAAGAACTCTAGACACAAATTTAATCACTCTTTCAATTTCATCCAAAGTACTAACAAGAAAGGAAAATACACAGTTATAATCTGCTAGTTCTCGCTGGTAGGGCGAGAGTACTACCTTTTTAAGCTAGCAACAACTATACATATTCAATTTTAAGAATAATAAGATTTGTGTGGACTCACTTTGCGCAGATTGGAAGCAGGTGCTGGTGCATGGAAATCTGTGAGTCTGCGACCGTCAGTCTGTAACACGACACTTTACACTTATAACCACATATTTCACTTTGTTTCACATGTAAATATATTCACAAATAGTCACAAAATATGTCTAGAAATCACGATAAACACTGAAACGTACACTGCAAACACCCGAATACAACTGAACCTTAGTTACACGTTTGCATAATGCAACACAAATTAATACCAGTTTGTTAAATGTCCGAGTTCGGACCTGCTTATACAATACATCAATTTTACCAAAGAAGATTATAAAGCGTCTGATTTAGGCTAACAAATATTAGAAGCTTCAAAATGATAGACGAATTTTTCGTTGAACCAGTTCAGAAATCGAAAATATTTATATTATGGTTCTTTATAATTCAGAATATAAAAATAAAAGACGCATATTTCAAAAATTAAAAGAGATATTAAAATTCGGTTTGAACGAACGTATTTTTCGTACGTTAATTAACTTATACCTTGTTTTTAAAATTAATAAATGTGACATTTTGGTGCAAAATCAAATAGTCATGAAAATAAAACAATATCTCTTTCTGCCAGTTATTAATCTTGATTGATCTATACATTGGTTTATATTATTATATTTTCGATCCCCCACAACCGACAAACAATTATCACCAATTTAAATCTACCCCTGTGGCTCTCCCTGCACTAATATCTTTGGGGGCCGTGATTTGACGCTTGGTAACCGCACTTCATGCGAAAAAATATATCACTTACCCGAGTTCTGCTTAGGGAGAGTGCCACACCCAGTAATGGGTAAAAGACGTGATGATATATTTATTTATTTATATATTACTATATTTTATAATTAATATTAAATATTAAAATAATAAATAATTAAAATAATACAATGGATACAACAAATAAAATCAGTAATTCTTGATTTTTGTTTGTTTTTAATTTTCATCTGATTTTTCACAAAAATGTAACATTTTATTTTTCAAAAATCTAGTACCACCAGGGTTCGTAAATATCATGATGTTTATAATAAATATCAAAATATCTGATATATAGGATATATATTAGATAAATATCACTTATTGGATATTTATTTTTTAATTTTAGTTTTTGTATACATTTAGAAAAACTGAAAAATTCTAAAAATTTCACTTCTCCGGAGGCTATATCTCAAAAACTAAACAAGATATGGAAATACGCTCAACGGCGTTGAATTCCCCGTGTCCGAATTGACTTATAAGCAAATTTTCATACAATTTTATGCAATTTAATATTTTTAATTATTTCCTAAGGGGTACCCCTTTGGTTTTTTCAGATTTTAATTCAATTTTACCAAAAATCCTTAATCGTAGGATTATTAAAACGAAAATTTACATACATATGTATTTTGACCCACTGAATCCAGTGGTGCAATCTTCAAATGCATATGACTTCTGGTTTTCGAGAAAATGTTAAAAAACCGCTTTTTGCGATTTTTTTGGCGGAAAATTGAAAAAAAATAAAAATTGCTGAAACTATGTTTATAAGTTAACTGAAGCACGAGAAAATTAATGCCGTTGACCGCGTTTTCATATCACATTTAGTTTTCGAGATATAGCCTCGTAAAAGTAGAAAAACTGAAAAATTCGAAAAATTTCACTTTTCCGGAGGCTATATCTCAAAAACTAAACAAGATATGGAAATGCGCTCAACGGCGTTGAATTCCCCGTGTCCGAATTGACTTATAAGCAAATTTTCATACAATTTTAAGCAATTTAATATTTTTAATTATTTCCTAAGGGGTACCCCTTTGGTTTTTTCAGATTTTAATTCAATTTTCCCAAAAATCCTTAATCGTAGGATTATTAAAACGAAAATTTACATACATATGTATTTTGACCCACTGAATCCAGTAGTGCAATCTTCAAATGCATATGACTTCTGGTTTTCGAGAAAATGTTAAAAAACCGCTTTTTGCGATTTTTTTGGCGAAAAATTGAAAAAAAATAAAAATCGCTGAAACTATGTTTATAAGTTAACTGAAGCACGAGAAAATTAATGCCGTTGAGCGCGTTTTCATATCACATTTAGTTTTCGAGATATAGCCTCGGAAAAGTAGAAAAACTGAAAAATTCGAATAATTTCACTTTTCCGGAGGTTATATCTCAAAAACTAAACAAGATATGGAAATGCGCTCAACGGCGTTGAATTCCCCGTGTCCGAAATGGCTTATAAGCAAATTTTCATACAATTTTAAGCAATTTAATATTTTTAATTATTTCCTAAGGGGTACCCCTTTGGTTTTTTCAGATTTTAATTCAATTTTCCCAAAAATCCTTAATCGTAGGATTATTAAAACGAAAATTTACATACATATGTATTTTGACCCACTGAATCCAGTGGTGCAATCTTCAAATGCATATGACTTCTGGTTTTCGAGAAAATGTTAAAAAACCGCTTTTTGCGATTTTTTTGGCGGAAAATTGAAAAAAAATAAAAATCGCTGAAACTATGTTTATAAGTTAACTGAAGCACGAGAAAATTAATGCCGTTGAGCGCGTTTTCATATCACATTTAGTTTTCGAGATATAGCCTCGGAAAAGTAGAAAAACTGAAAAATTCGAAAAATTTCACTTCTCCGGAGGCTATATCTCAAAAACTATTTGATATTTTTATATAATGGATATATATCATTGCAAAAATATGACGATATATATCAAAATAAATATCATGATATATATCGATCGATATATATCTTCGAACCCTGAGTACCACCGACATAATAGTACAATAAATTTAAACATTTTAAACAAAAAATCTACCCCTGTGGCTCCCTCTCCACTAATATCTTTGAGGGCCGTGATTTGATGGCTGGTAACCGCTTTTCACGCGAAAAAATATATCACTTACCGAGATCTGCTTAGGCAGAGTGCCACACTCAATAATGGGTAAAAGGCGTGATGATATATTTATTTTATTTTTTATTTATTTTAAACGTAGAATTTAATTTTAAACAACTTTTTATTCTTGAATTTTTTGCTTTAATTTTAAAAATCCTATATTCAACTCCTATGCCCCGCCTTTCTGTGCACTCCCTGTATATATTACCAAACCTTGTACCTATTTTTGGGTGTGGTACACATAAATAAAGTAAATAAATAATCACGCCTTTCATCCATTACTGGGTGTGGCACTCTGCAGTAGCAAATCTCGGTAAGTGATATATTTCTACGCGTGAAGTGGGGTTACCAGCCGTCAAATCACGGCCCCCAAATATGTTATTGGTGAGGGAGTCACAGAGGTAGAATTTTTAATTTAGTGAAAATTGTTTGCCGGCTGTGGGGATCGAATCACACATTCACACTGCCATATCAAATCCCAATAGATGATATATTTATTCGCGTGAAGTGCGATTACCAGCCGTCAAACAATAGCTCTCAAAAATGTTCGTAGCGCAAGAATCACAAAAGTTTGTCAGGTTGTAAGAATCGAATCCTATTCTCGGCAAAATGTAGACGTTTCCCTTTCGGTCATAAAAATCCGGTAATGAGATAATCACCCGGATTTACCCGCTACAACATGAGTCTCAACTGTCTTATGTTAGCAGGCGTGTTATGTTTTATTGCGCTGTCAAGTACATGTACATTACAGTCGTGTGTTGCGCCGAGATATGACGAGAATGGATAAAGACATTCGAGATGTAATCTCGTATTATGCGACAGTTGACAGACGCAGGACGCAGCTTATTGGTGGGGAGAATAGAGCGCATTTTGTTCTATTGCAGATGAATTTTCAGACCAGGAAAAGAAAATACTAAAATGAATACATTATTAAACAAATTATTTATTTATTTAAAATAAAATAAGTAAATAAATATATAATCACGCATTTTACCTAATTACTGGGTGTGGCACTCTGCCGTAAGCAGATCTCAGTAAGTGATATATACCTTCTCGTGAAGTCCCCCAAAGATGACGGTAAAGGGGTAGATTTAAATTGGTGAAAATTGTTTGTCGGCTGTTTGATCGAACCAGGGTTCTCAAGATCCACAGACCGACTCGATTCTACTGAGCTACCTACTCCATAAATTTATTTATTTATTTATTTATTTATGTTATGCTGTACAACAGGAACTTAATCCCACTTACAGTACAGGGTCCGCACTCACCGAGCCGCAGTGTAATCGTTCATTTTTAGCTTGAGTGCGATTCGAACTTGGTATCTCCGAATTCGAATTCGTATTGCTATTCACACCACCGTACTAACAGACGGACGGATTATTGTGTGTTACATTAAATAGTTTGTAAAACCAGCAAATAAACAATTCCAGAAATGTATTTCATTTTTATCACATTAAAATCAATTTTAAGGTATTTTAAGATTGTTTAACTTTAATTTTCAAATATTTTAAGGTTGTTTTAGTAATTTAACAGCGTGGTCACTTACATTTAATATAAATAAAACACACTAGATGGCATCACGTGGCGTACTAAATCTGTAAAAAACTCATGACCTATTTGTATATGGCAAAACTATGAAATGAAATGGCCATAATAAAACAGAACCAATAATTAATAAACGCAAGGATTTATCCACTAGTCTACGACTGCATATAATCACTTAGATCTGTCATACCCAGACTTGGGTAAAAGCTATAATAATATATCTAATTACAGCACTCGACTTTAATTTCCATAAAATAGCCATAAAATATATCATTACGCGCACAAGAAAAAATAAAAAATTGCAATCCTTACTTGAATGAAATGAACGTGCTATTCCGGAAGATTTATCCCCCGGATCAAACCCGGAAACTAAGAAGAACGGCTGGAAGGCACCGCCTACTGCGATGGCATTAAATCCACGTTGATTTTTTTATAAGACAGCGTTTCCGGATAAGAAATAAACGAAGGTGCAGTCAGACTACGTTGCATAGACACCGGGTGCCACTGCTGGCGTTTATGTAAATAACACATGAAGGACTGTCAAGGAAAATCTGGTTTTTTGAACTTTTCAAATGGAAACTGCGAGTGTGTATTATAGTTGACTTGTACAGGGGTACCAACTGAATGTAGGAAATAAAACCAGATCGTTTTGCACGTAAAATAAAACAGAAGGCGTTCTTAGAAAAATTTTGTTAGTGTTGCTATAGTTCATAGATTATTAATAATTAATTAAGTTGACAATTACGCTTTCATTTATCATCGTAAAGTTGAGGTTTTCTGTGGAACAATCGAAAAATATCTTTTTCTACGATTGCTATGAAAAGTTGACAATTACGCTCTCATTTGTCATCGTAAAGTTGACGTTTTTTGTGGAACAATCGAAAAATATCTTTTTTGCGCGTCTCCAATGGCAATGCGCGAAAAAGATGTTAAAAGCACGCGTTTCCAATGGCAACGCGCGAAGAAGATATTAAATGTGCGTTTATTTCAATAGTTACTAGGGATACAAACAAAACTGAAACTTGTCATATTGACAGTCGACAGGATGAATTTATTTTCAATACGTATATTTTTTTAAATAATTTGAAGATGCAATCGTAGAAAAAAATATATATGAATCACGAGCGTAAAGTGCACTATTGCAGTTCTCGTCTTCGGCTCGCGCTGCAATTACCGTGTTCGAGTAACAAATAATCATTTTACGCTCTTAATACACAAATAACTATATTTAAAATAATTTATAAATTTTAATTGGTAAACATTCAATGTCATTCGATGCAGACATAACAAAATATAAATAATAAATAAATATATCACCACGATTTTTACCTATTACTGGGCGTGGTACTCTGCTGTAGCAGAACTCAGTAAGTGATATATTTTGCTTTGCCGTCAAAACATACCCCTAAAAGATGTTAGTGGAGGTAACATGTTGTCGAGATCTGCTACGGAAAGTTAGTATACTTGTGTATGTAAATTCGATAGATTTAACTGTCGGTTCTCGTTGAAACATTTTATAATTAAATTAAATTAAAAAACACTAGGTTAGTTTCAAATAATGTAAAGTTTATTTTACAATACGTATTTCGGTCGACTAGACCATCATCAGCTGAACAAGATAAGAATGAATTTGTACATTAGAGTAAGACTTATAAATAATAAAATATCAAAATAAACACTTGTCTAAGTCTAACAAAATTCAGCCTCCAAGTCACCTTATGAGGGCATCGTCAGAGGCTGGCCAGCACAGTTGGTAACCATAGACGCGTTTCGCTCTTATTAGAGCTCATCAGTATGGTATAACCTACTTCTTCACCTAGAACAAAGTTCACGTGAAGAAGCTGGTGACGAAGGACTGTGCCAGCAGAGAATAAAATCTTTAAAGAACGGTAAGATGACATGAGAAGTTCTATCGAACCAGTTATGCCATCTACCGAAAAAAGCAAAAGCTACGAAATAGCAATTTTAAATAAAAAACAACAAAGACAAAATTAATTGTCTTTAAATGCTCACTTGATGAAACTAGGTTTAATAATAAAATATCAAAATAAACACTTGTCTAAGTCTCACAAAATTCAGCCTCCAAGTCACCTTATGAGGGCATCGTCAGAGGCTGGCCAGCACAGTTGGTAACCATAGACGCGTTTCGCTCTTATTAGAGCTCATCAGTATGGTATAACCTACTTCTTCACCTAGAACAAAGTTCACGTGAAGAAGCTGGTGACGAAGGACTGTGCCAGCAGAGAATAAAATCTCTAAAGAACGGTAAGATGACATGAGAAGTTCTATCGAACCAGTAATGCCATCTACCGAAAAAAGCAAAAGCTACGAAATAGCAATTTTAAATAAAAAACAACAAAGACAAAATTAATTGTCTTTAAAT
Organism: Pterostichus niger; assembly: GCA_947425015.1. NCBI lineage: Eukaryota > Metazoa > Arthropoda > Insecta > Coleoptera > Carabidae > Pterostichus > Pterostichus niger. The sequence goes on from OX380337.1 coordinate 39,844,452, forward strand.
GCTCACTTGGTGAAACTGGGTTATAAATAGTATACTTGTGTATGTAGCTAAGGTGATTGATTGTTTGTTTGTATTGTACGCAGGTTACCAGTGCCTTGGTTGCTGTACGCCATCATCTACAGAGAACCGGTGGAAGTAAACTCAAAAGGAATGGTGTGTTCCATCTCAATCCTGTTCATGATGTTGCTGTTCGTCATCCTGTCCATCGCGTGCTTCCGCTGGAAGATGAACAAGGGCCTCGGCTTCACCATGTTCCTCCTCTACTTTGTCTTCGTCGCGGTCTCGCTCATGTTTGAATACAAGGTCATGACCTGTCCAGTCTAATACCATAATACGTTGCACACGAACACAAACACACCGTCTGACCAATCAACACTCACTGTTACCACACTACACTAACACTTACACAACACACAGACGACATCCACTGACAAGGAAACTAATGAGAGCTGAGAGAAGCAAGCCATTCATTCATCGTTCGTTCTAAACTAAAATGAAGATGTGGAACGAATATAAACGTTGTTTGCTTTTGACAACCAGTGACTATAACCAAGTATAAAATAAGAGTTTGTTAAAAAAAAGACGAGCGCGCGTATTAAACAGCACAGTTGCTATTGGTGTTCAAAAACGAAAATGCACAAAACTATTATCGACTTCCATTCTTGTATAGGTTCCCTATGGTGATGTTTATATTTTTTTAGAGTTTTTTAATTTTATTATAATGAAAATAGAGAATCCCCGGCCATGATAGCAATAAATAAAATATTTAATTATCTATTTATAACGTTTTAAATAGATAATAGATGATGTGAAGCGACAAAGAAGTGTAGTTGTTTTTATAAGAGATTCGTAAATATGCAGCGCTAATGTCATGTTATAGCCCAATTTCTATTAGAGTTCAACACAAGAACTATAGTCTCATTTCTCATTTTATATGTACATAATTCTTCTTTTACACAATGTTCAATCTTTTATTTCTCGTCGGCCATCTTTACGACACCTTTTCAACTTCAACTAACTAAAGAACGGACACATCTTGAGAACGTTTTCACTTGTTCTTTCTCTCAATAAACCTACACTACACGCCAACTTACAATCATGTATATTTTCTGCTGAAAAACGTTTCAATTATTTTACAAAAAAAAATACTTCAAATTAAATTTACAAAGACTTAATGGTTTAAATATCATTTAGAAACTCCACAAAGTGATTGGCAATTGCTAAATTATTTTACAAGAAATACTTGAAATAAAAGTTGCGAAAAACTTAATATTCTACCTTTATTTGTAAAATTATTTAGAAATATATGAGACCAAAAAATATGTTCACCTTCACCAAATTATAATATAATTAATAAATGGACTATTGTAATGTTTATAATAATAATTTAATTAGCAAAATATTGGAAATAACTCTGAAATCAATGTGTAATTAATTTTGCAAATTTTGAAAAAAGTATTTCTGTTTCACAATCAGTTAGTTGGGTTAAAATAAATGGCATAAATTGTGAAACACCTTGTATACAGGGTGTTTCAGGACTAGTGTAACAAACTTTAACAGATTATTCCTGAAGTTATTTTGAACCAAAAATGTCATATGAACATAGGTCCTATTCCTTCTAGTTACCAAAATACAAGAGGTTGAAGTTCTATAAATAACACGAAATTTTCAAATTTTTCTAAAGATACTTTCGGAAAACAAGAGTTTTATTGAAAAGTCATACCTTATTTGTCTTATTAAATTTTATTTATTAATATTAACGAATACGATTTAGAGAACAAAACATAAAACACAATGAAATAGACACAGAACAACATAACCAAACATGGAATATGTTAACACAATATGAAATAAGATAACAAATTTAAAAAAATTACAGCAAGTGTTCAAAATGAGCGCCTTGAACTCGTATGCATGTTAATATTAATAAATAAAATTAATTAAGACAAATAAGGTATAACTTTTCAATAAAACTCTTGTTTTCCGAAAGTATCTTGATTACAAAAGTTTGAAAATTTCGTGTTATTTATAGAACTTCAACCTCTTGTATTTCGGTAACAAGAAGGAATAGGACATATGTCCATATGACATTTTTAGCTCAAAATTACCTCAAGAATAAGCTGTCAAAGTTTGTTACACTAGTCCTGAAACACCCTGTATACATATATATTTGTAACTTGAATTTTTTTTCTAAAACAATTATGCACCGTATTCCACCAGAAAATACAAACATGTCCAACAAAACTCAAAGTAGGTTTATTGACAAAACGATTTAAAAAACGATTCTCATTTCCAACGGGCCTTGTGCAAAACTTCCGTCTTATTCTTCAGCATGAATTAGTACATTGAATAATCATTTTTGATATGAAATCAAACAAGCAATAAGAATCATATCTATGCATTTTTAATGACACTTATGAAAATTTTAAACCTTTTACCAATTAAGATAATGAAAGCTTGTTGAAGATTTTAACTTGTAACTCTTGAGATTATTGAGTCTACTACCGCTGAACTTTAAGGTGGAAATTTTGCAACGCCGCATTATAAATGAAACAAGAAAATGATAAGAAAGATATTTTGTGACTTGTCTTAAGTAGCACGCATTTACAAAGAATAAAGCATTTCTAGTTCTTTAAGAAATTACTATTTAAAAACTAAACTTATATGTACAATACATTGTACTATTTCTAGTAACCTTAGTAACGTTTTAGCGTTGTATATACCATGTGTACTTATTCATTGTTTCTACCAGTGCTTCTCAAACATTCCTTCAAGACAACATTTCTCAAATTTATCTTGTTATATGATTTTCGTATAAACTTAGATTTAGTGAATTTTGAGGTAAAGTTTGAGAGGTACTGGTTAATGTATTATGTTACTTGGGGGCACCGAGATACCCGCAACAGTTTGGGGTCTCCTGTAAAAGTGCCTGGCATATATAAATATTGTTCTTTAGTTTCCCGTATAAACAAATAGACGGGGTGATGGAAAAAGGGAACAGAAATTGGATTTTGAAAATTGAGGTGAACTCGGAATTAGTCGGATGTGTTCGCCGATTTGGTTTTCACCACTGTTTTGACATAAGTACATCGATAATTAAAAGTACTGTTTCATATATTTTGATCACCCGGTATACGATACAAGGGAACAGTTTATAAATATGGTGGAGGAGCCTTATTTCTTACCATTCAAAATTTAATATACAGACTGATCAAAATCAACTGTTAGTCACGTGACTTGTCAAACTGTTAAACTGACAATTTATTGCAAGTTCTAGGAACATAGTTTGATATCCATTTATTAAATTCATCAACATAAAATATAGTATGTTATATATCAAGGGAGGGAAACAAGCGATTATTCCCGCGTGTGAAGTTGAAAAACCGAGACGTAAGCGAGGGCCAAAGGCTCGAGCGGAAGTCGAGGTTTGCCAACTGCACACGCAGGGATAATCGCGCCCTCCCGTGAAGCATATTATACTTTTCGTAACAATTGCACAAAAATCGGGACAAATGTCAAATATGGGTTGCGTAACTAGTTATCTAGGAAACGCCACAAACAGCTAATAATCGTAGTCTCTAGGGAGAGAAACATCTCTCTAAGGAGAGAAACATGCTACCTAGAAAGAAAAGCAGTGTTTCTCTCTCTAAAATTAGGGAATAAGAACGTGTTTCTTGTGCATGTGTTACGAAAAATTTTTAACAAAACAAGTTTAAATAAATTGACATTGACAGTTTGACAGGTCACGTGACTATCAGTTGATTTTGTTTACATTGTAATATAGTTGTCGCAGCAAATATTGACAGATCAAGACCAAAATTTCATTTAAGATGGCAGTATTTCAAAGTATATGACGTATTTGATCTTGATTGTGATTGACAAGTCGTGGTTTCGAACGTTTTAGTCACGGCTTGAGATATTAAGCACGGGATGAAGTTAGCTTCCTGCATTTGTCTTTGTAACTTAAACTTACTGTTTAAATATTGCATAAAACTTTAAATTTTATTGCTGTCTTAATTTGCGATCATAGAAAAAGTATAGTATGTGACTCGTTTTATAAACTCTTTAGATACTCGATTTTTATACACTGGTAACTAAAGAAACGTTTATAAAATTTGTTACATAATATATTATTAATTTACATAATATATTTATTTGTCAATGTATATATGTGCAAGTATTTAATGTAATTTGTAGTCTGAGTTACTTTTTGCTATTGGTGAATTTAACTTATTTTCTAGAAATTTAACTTGGCAACATTGCTAAGTAAAGGTCAGGAAAGCAAGTGTGAAAAATTTAACTTTGATCTATCAATATTCTTGATGGCAATTATTTAAAAAAATATTTCAGTCAATTTTCATTTAATTTATTTAAATATTACACAAGACAAAAATCTCTAAGTTACTCTTGTTCAATATCAATAAACTGTCGTCCGAAATAAAATGGTTTCTCGTTCGATAAAAGTCTAAACAATGTTTAATGAAAGAAAGAAACTATAAAGAAATCGAAGAAAAATAAAAAGTCCATAACAGTGGTGAAACTCATGAAAAGAAGAAAAACAAGGCATGTGAGAGAAAGATAAAGAGTGAGAGAGAGAGTAACATATCATTTATGCGATGGGAAGCATCTTCAGAGGCGGTAAGAAGCGAAGAAAGAAGTCAATAAAGGCAGTATTTAAGTAGCGGTTAGCGTCGCGTCGATTCGACACCCTCGGATTATTTTCCCAGCGTAACCTGTGATCACAAAGTTTAGATAGTTACTGTTTTGTTGTTTACTTAAAACAAAAGCAAGCACATCGGATTTTACAGAGAAATACCGATACAATGCGATAGTAGATTTAGGACATTATTTTATATTGTTAAGCTTTGTTTATAGTGTAGACTAGATTGAGCTTAGAAGCTTTTAATATCAAGCATTTTACGCTATATTGTTGAGATTGTTCTGTACTTTACCATATTTATTCTTACTTTTTATCTCGAATATAGATGCTCATTTGATAAATAGAAATTAAAAGAAGACATAATAACAAATATTTCATATTTTGAGGCTCACCACAATTGTGGACCTTGTAAGAGCCACGGCTTCGGTTAATTGGGACGTTTGTACATCTCAGGGAATTTTTGTTTTACTAAAATTTCCATGGATTACTAGATAATGACAAAAATCTGACTTTAGTCCATTTTTTTCATTTGGTAAATATTTTCTAAATGTGAACAGTTTTAAATAAAATAAGTAGATACAATTAATAACGTAGGAAAATGTTTTTAAACGGGGCATCATAGTTTTTTTGAAATGCATTTTGTTTTGTTTTCAACAATGCTAAGTTTGCTTTAATATAATTAATTAATTACAATCAATAACAAAAACAAAATCCTAGGCAAATGTTTGTAATTGATATTAAAAAAAACATTTTTAAATACAATATTAACAAAAAATTTGATATAAATCAATTAACAATTTAAAGAACATAATAAATATGATAAAGTAATAAAAATGTGTTTAAATATCAAAAATGTGCCTCTATAAAAAAATATTTTTCTATGCCACTGATTGGTATCAATTGTTTCTACTTTTTTTATTTGATACTTTTATCTTCATATATAGCCATTTACAAATTAATTAACAATGAAAGCAAAAGGTCGAAAATTAGTTTTTCACCATTATCTAATGAGCTATGAAAATTTTTGTTAAAACAAAAACACATCTGTGAGTTTAATCCAAGACGCATAGAAGTCCCATTTAACCGAAATTGTAGCCGTTACAAGTTTGAGGATCCTAATGAAGAGCCTGTACTACTCAAATTAATTTCTTATTAAATTCAAATAAAAGTGACAGAAAATTTAGTTCTTCTTGCTAAAATAACAGGAAAGTTTGAAAGTAATATAGAAAATTAGTCACACAATATTTCATTTCAATCATTCATTCATTCAAGAATAATAGGATTTTCCAAAGATCTCCGCAAAAAAAGTGACAGAAAATATAGTATTATGTCTCTTTTATTTGAAGTATTAATTTGCGGTCATTAGACATCAGAAATTAAATTGATTTCGCTAAAATATAATGACCAATATTTAGCAATAAAAGATGATTAAAAAATTCGATTAGACCAGAAAGTCAATTACTAATGAAAGAAATGATCAGAAGTAGTGAACGATCTCAACAAAGCTCAAAAAAGTAGAAAAAATGAAATTTGCGTTATGTTGGGAGGTGAAGTAACCGTTATATGTAATATATTTGTGATTTGCATATAAATGAATTGCGTTAAAAATTAGTACAACTCGTGTGTTAGATATCGAAGTAAAATATGTGATTTAGTTATTGCACACCGTTATATTACAACAATTTACAAGATTTTATGAAAGAAAAAAGTTAAAAAACATATAGACTAAGAATAAACACAAAGGCTGGTAGCACAAGCTCGGTTTTTGCCTGTTTTAAGAGCAGTGTATTTGGGTGTTTTAGCTATCTCTAACATGTTAAAACCGTGCTCTTAAAACAACCAAAAACAGAGCTTGTGCTACCAGCCAAATAGTTTAGTTTGCTAAAACTTGTGTGTGCTTCAAATTAAAACAGATTTGAATTAAATTGTAGATATTATTAAATATAACGAACTATACAAGAGAACATAATAACGCTTATATTCACAAAAGTAAATAATATGCTAAGTAAGTAATGAAACTAAATTAAGTACCTAGCGCAGTAATATTACTACTTATTAATATAACAAATATTAGAGTGTATTTGCAGTTTGCAATTGTTTTCTTGTGTACCTAGTTCACAAGGTACGATTACAAGTCGTTTCCCCTTATTTTATAACTCAATCTTTATCTACAGGGACTTTATTTTAAGATAAAATATTAGATTTGACATATATATATAGTTATCAATTTGACAGCAATGTATCAGAGCGTTTTAAAATTGAACATAAGGTATCAAATTAATATTTGTATAAATTAGTACCTGTAGCTAATATTGGGTGATTCAAAAAAATGGTGCCATGAAAAAAAACGTATGTCTGAAATTAATTAGGTAATTATCTGCCATAATTGACAACGAAAAATGTCACCTGTTGTAAGCTTAGACATGTCTATTATATCTATCTTTATTTTTTATGCCACAATTTAATGACTTTTTTAATCACCCTATATACGCAGTTCAAGAAAATGTTAAAATATGCTAAGTTTGTTGAAAACAGTGCTACAAAGTGCAACTTTATGTATCTGCTTGTAGGGATTTCTTTTTGTTAAGTTGTAAAGTTTGACAATAAAAAATGTCACGGATTGTTGTACAATTTGGTGATTTTTTTGAATCACCCTATATACGCGGTTCAAGAAAATGTTAAAATATGCTAAGTTTGTTCAAAACAGTGCTACAAAATACAACTTTATGTATCTGCTTGTAGGGATTTCTTTTTGTTAAGTTTGACAATGAAAAATGTCATGGATTTTTGTACAATTTGGTGATTTTTCTTTTTATATACGTAGTTCAAGAAAATGTTAAAATATGCTAAATTTGTTCAAAATAGTTCTATAAAGTGCAATTTTATGTAACTGCTTTTAGGGATTTCTTTTTGTTAAGTTGTAAAAATGTCAAACATTCTATCAGCAACTAATAGATAATTATTGCAATATTTTTTTTTATAAACATTTATTTATTAAAAATTAGAGGTATTTAGTTTTGTAACATAATCTAGATAATTATAAATTAGAACCAAATTAAATCTCAAAATCAATTTCAAATGTTTATTGAATCTGTCAGTGTTGCCACCTTGAAATTTTATTATTTTTCTTTAATCAAAATTTTAAAATACAAGTAAATGAATGCGATATAGAAAATAGTACAAAAAGCAGATACTTTAATGACAAATTCTAATACTTATTTCTCAAAATTCTATTTATTTATTTATTTATTTATTTATTTATGTTACGCTGTACAACAGGAATTTAATCCCAATAACAGTACAGGGTCCGCACTCACCGAGCCGCAGTGTGATAGTTTATATAATTTTTTTTAGCTTAAGTGCGATTCGAACTCGGGATCTCCGAATTCGAATTCCGTGTCGCTATCCACACCACCGTACTGACGGTGGCAGTGTGATAACGGATAAATAAAAAAGTAACTTTTTACAACTAATACAATCTTATTTATCTTTCTCTTAGCAACCCCATACAAACTAATATTGTTTAGTTTAATATTGTTCAATTGTTTCGCCGAATTATAGTCGAGCATTTTATTTTCTTCAGATAAATTTCAACAATTTGACTCGAAAATCTGTTTTAAAATCAAATCACTCCATCTACGATGTTTGGAATTCTTACAGCTGGCTTTAATTCCTAATGTTATGAATGAATTTTATAACTTATAATCATTTTAAAATTAATGCTCCGATACATTGCTGTCAAATTGGTAACCATGATTATGACAAATCCAATGTTTCACATTAAAATAGACTTCATAGGGTAATCAATCAACTTGTCATAATTTACTATTATTCTGTATCCCTGGTATTTTTATGTTATTGCATTTTGGTGAATAAATATGAAGCTATTGTTTTAAAAAAGAAAATAATGAGAGCATCGTAAAAATTGATACATTTTACTGCTAGCTTTGTTGAGAGTAAAATGCATGAAAGTAAAATATGGAAATGGTGTTAATCTATAAAGTAATAAATTGTTATGAATGTATCGATCAATAAGAGATAAAGATTGAGTTAGAGAATAGAGGGCATGGATATTGTTACAGTCATTTGATGCAAATGTTGATTTGAAACACTTGAAAATAAACATCGATTACATTTTAGAAGTGTATTAAAGGATATTGGTAGTATGTGTGTGTGTGGATGTGTGAATGCATGAGGAATAAAAGTGTGTGAGTAACGATTGTTTAAAAACATTACTTACAAATGATAAACATACTCGGGCGATTTAAGTCCATTGTAGATTGTGAATAGTCATTTAGAGTGATGCGACATTAAACAAAAACAAATCACATTTTCCGCTTTACTAAACAAAAGAAAACTACTTGTTACTCTTCTGGAAATACTATATATTATACACCTTTTTAGAATATATAGAGATTATTATACAATTATTCTAGGAATTCTATAATCGAATCCATTGTTAAATATTGTGTATTCTATACTTTTATTGAATTAATTGTTATAACAGAGCAAGCCGTGGAAAACAGCTGCACGTGGTGTGACGTCATAGCTCAGTGGGACAGATGTTTTCCACGCTTGATACTTCCAATATGGCATGGGATTGCAATTGAGTGACTACTTATACGATACTTACTAAAATCATTAATTTTCAACTACTTGTCATTCTCAAATATACACTTGTATAACCTAAAAAAAACACTTCTGTTTCTCGTTATCTACTTTACTTGTATATTACTAAACTATATTATGATACGCCATACGCTGTATGTGAGAGTTTATGATTTCTGAGACCATTAGTTCACATATCTGAAATTTTAATGAATGTCCATGCGGCATGTTACAGATTGACTCTTTATAAAGTTGTTATTTTAATATTAAATTCATCATTCAAAGATAAAGATTGTTAAACGGTGTATTCTTGTAGATTGTTAATGCTAGAACATTTATTATTATAGGTATGTAATAATTAAATGCCATTTCATGGATTGTTACTTTTTGCCGACAATATAACATGTATATTATACCTTATTCTATTCATTTTACCTAAACCCTAACTATATTTGCATTCAGAATTTAATTTTGTACAACTTTTATTTCAAGTATTTTTCATAAAAATAATCAATAAAACAACAGAAATGGAAAAACTGTATAATCCGTTTTATACGTAACATCCCGTATTATATAATATGTAGTTCAGAAATTATCAGAGATGGCGCCCACATCAATGCAATAATTTGACATTTATTTGTGAGGTTATACACTCTAATACATGTACTTTGTAGGTACAAAAGATAAATAATATTTTTAATTTATAAGTATCTATGGATAATCTTAACACCAGAGGAAACGTCAGCACAAAACCACGTAGAACACGTGGTACTCCAAGTTATAAAATCCGAAATTATTTTGCATACACTGTCATCGCCATTGGCGGTTTATTTGGCTTTCTTTATCAGTAAGTGATAATTAATTATATTATTTGAACAAGATTCTATTATGTACTTTACAGTCAGTGGCCTGAAGCACAGAAGTTCCAGAAAGCCATCCAAGAAGGCAAGTTCCAGTACACAGGTTCAGAAAAAGAAAAATTTTTGTATATGTCATTAGCTAGACGAGATTTTGATTCATTCATTCAAAATGAACCAAAAGAAAAAGCAGGAGAAGAATAAATTCTCAAAACTGAGATTACGAAGTAGTGCTAGAGTGTCAAAAAAAGCAGATAGGTAATTTATTGTTAAAATGTAGTTTGTTTGAATAAAGTTTATACAACAATAAAAAATCTTGTTTTATTTCTGTAGCCCACAAGTAAACCCACGAGAAAAAATATCCTCCTACTTTTCGTCATCGTTAAATGAAAGTACAAGCCAAATAAACTCAGAAGAAATATTCCTCTCGACCATCGAAAGTCAATATGGCCAAAGTTTTAGCTCAGAAGAAAATACAAACGATAAAACTGAATCAGAAAATGAAAAATTTACATGCAAAATAAATTTAAACGACACCACGGATGAAAAGGATTTCGCCGAACTAAAAACTATAAAACCTGCTAAAGTATTCGAAATAAAATCAAAAAAAGTAAAAAAAAAACAAACGAAAAACAACAATAATTTAGCAAGATTCGTTAAAGATTTTGGTGCATCATGCAGCGATACAAATCAAGAACATTTACACCTAGCATACGCGATGTCAAAATCTTTAGAAGAATATCAAAACCCTGGACAAAGTAGTGACAATCAAGAAAATACAGAATATGAGAATCCGTGTTCAAGTACTCAACAGAAAATAGCAAAAATCAAAAGTACTTTAGATCAATTTGGTTTTAAAACTAATCGGTTGCCTATAGAAATTACTACTTTAAAAAATAATGCTAATCAAAAGAAATTCAAGTTCTTAACACCAACTCTTTTCTTAAGAACAGAAGAAGACAGAGAAAAGTTGATAGAAAGCAAGGTGTCAAGAATATTTGACAATATTGCTGTTTACAACAAAAACTTGGAAGAAAATGAAGCAAAAGATAATGTAGAAGAAGAATTTATAGATCACAAACCAAGAAGTTTTTTATTACGAGAATTTTATGATGAGAATGCTACAATATTCAGAAAAAATCACTTGGATTCTTCTGAAATTAATGAATCCACATTTTACAATAATACTGTCCCACAAGAAATTATTAAATCCGGTGTTTTATTGAAGGATTGGGGTTCAATTCCCGGTAGGGAAAGAACTCCACCTTTATCTGTCAATAATATAACAGTTGATGAAACAGAAGAATTCGACGAAAAATTAGAACATATAGTAGAGAATCAAAAAGAAAAGAATGTAAAAATGGACTGGGATTCGATTCTTGCTAGAGAAAGAAGACCTCCTTTATCTTTTAATATAACAGTTGATGAAACAGAAGAACTTCAATATGAAAACCAAAAACATGTAGAAGAGATTTCAGAAAAGGATTTGGGTTCAATTCCTGGTAGAGAAAGAAGTCCTCATTTATCTATTAACATAACAGTTGATGAAACAGAAGAACCCGATTATAAAAAAAAAAAAACACAAGACTATGTCGCAGAGAATAAAAAACAAAAGATTTCAGAAAAGGATTTGGGTTCGATTCCTGGTAGAGAAACAAGTCCTCATTTATCTATTAACATAACAGTTGATGAAACAGAAGAACCTGATTATGAAAACAAAAAAACACAAGACCATGTCACAGAGAATAAAAAACAAAAGATTTCAGAAAAGGGTTTAGGTTCAATTCCTGGTAGAGAAAGAAGTCCTTCTGTACCTATTAATATAATAGTTGACGAAACAGAAGAACCTGACTATGAAAACAATGAAAAACAAGAGCAACTAGCAGAGAATAAAAAACAAAACAAAGCTGAAGTGTGTAAAACAAATGAATTGGATGTAAATACAACAATAGATCATTGTATTTCCCCAGATTTATTTTCAGACAGCGATTTAGAGTTGAGTATACAAAAATCACCAATCAAATCATTAAATCTTCTTGAAAAATCACCTGTGCATCTAAATTCATCATCAATTCTTCTCCATACAAACAATTCAAATAAGGAAACATCACCAATAATTCTTATAAGTTCTACTAACTCAAATAAAATAGAAAATTCACCGGTATTATCTGATGATTCTGATGCAAAATCTTTGTCACTTTTAGATAATATTAGTCCACGCAGAAATAAAAATAAATTATCCAAGAAAAGTATAAATTCTCCTTTCAAAAAATCGCTTTTTACAAAAACAAACGCTGTCTCAATAATAGATATAGAGGGTGTTACTGCTTTAAATAATTCCTCAAAAAATAGTTCACCATTTGAAACATTACAAAATGAGAACCAAATCTGTCATTACGAAAGCTTTTGCGATAATTCAATCGATTGTTTTGATTTAACTCAATCATCTAGTGAAAGTAACGATAATTATCCAATTAAAGATAATCAAATTATCGATGATTCAATTAGTGCTAATTTATTTGAATCCGAAGTCGTAACACAAATGGGAGGGCATGATGATAATTATTCCGCTGTTATTCAAATACGAAAAGAATTATCACCGATTAAAAATAAAGAAGACTTAATTGACCTTACTCAAAGTTCTAATGAAGCTGAAGATGTTACACCAAAGACACATAATAATTTCGTACATTGTATAGAAAATAAAAACGTACAAATTAATAATTCCGGGGATGAAAACAGTAACGATTCGGTAAAAACGGTTTTGTTATTAAATCGAAATAATTATCTCGATATTGTACAACAAACAGAAGAAATAGAAACAATTCCGTTACAAAATAATGTTGTGGATTCCAAGACTAAATTTGACGATGACTATAGCCCAGAATTTGATCTATTAAATCCATGTAATAATAAAGATTTTTATAAAAGTTTGTCTTTTATAAGTGATTCAGAAAATGAGGCAGAAAGATCACCCAAAAAAATTTTAAAACCAAAATTGACTCAAAATAATAGTCTAATTAAATCAAATATTATGCGGAGAACTTTTAGTGAAAATATAATTGGCGACAAAAACATTAATTTTGCTGATAAATCTGATTTCTTTAAATTGTCTTCTCCGTTAAATATTACAAAATATTTTAGTCAACCTCTTCGTACAATTTTAAACGCTGATAATTTGGATCAATCTTTCGAAGATATTGAGATAAGCGATGAAGAATTAAATTATTCTGTTAATAAATGTAAAAAATCTAAAATAAATATTAATGATATTAGTCGAGCTTCTAATGAGACTGAAATAAATTATTCAATTAACAAATCTAAATTATTAAATATAAATAAAGCTAGCTGTAGTACAAATGTAGAAAATATTAATCCTGAAGAAAATATGCAACTTTTAAGCCAATCATCTATTGGATCATGCTCAGAGATAAGTGATGAAGAATTGAATTATTCAACAAATATTTCATTTAACAAAACGAAACTTAACAAACAAATTGATGACATTATAAATACGCAAGAAGAATTTAGGAAAAACATAGAAGATTTTCCAGAAGTTATGGATTTTAATGATTTACCAGAATCAGGATTTGAACCTACAGATAACGAAAGTATAATACAATCAGAAGTACTAAAACATCCGAGAATAAAAGACTTGAATACTCCATCAAAATTTAACAAATCTATTTCACAAAAAGATAATTTAAAAATAACACCCAAAATTGATTGTAATATTGTGAAAACACCGGAAAATAGTAAACTTAATCAAGTTTTAACAACACCATCGGGTGATTATGTAATTAAAACAACAAATGTAACTCCCATGCCAAATTATAATGAAATGAATTCGCCTGAATTGATAAAAGAATTAGATAAATTTGGAGTTAAGCCTTTAAAAAGGGCCAAAGGTATTTGTCCCTCAAATTAAAGTACCAATTAAACTAATTTTAAATATTTTTTAAGGTATAAAATTATTGCAATATATCTACGATGCAACTCATCCAATTTTGCAAAACTCCGAAATTGTTGAAAAGAAGCGAGAAAGTTCTAGTGAAGAAGAACGAAATGCAATTATTAAACGTAGGAAAATAAGTTCTACAAATATTCCAAAACGGCTTAGTAACCATTTTGAAACTAAAAATGCAGTTGAATATTTAGGAAATGAAATAGCAAATAGGTAACATTTATTTTAATTAGAGTCTAATTGTTATTAATTTAATGTTTTCTAGTGAAAATGTAGAAGATATGATATTTGAACGGAAACAATCAGTAAGAATAGCATCTTGTCGACTTCCTTTACATATTGCATGGCATAATTTACTGTCGAGTAATCCAGAATTACATGAAAAGATTTTACTTTATGAGCCGATACAAGTTGAAGATATTTATGCGAAATTGAAATCGTTTGGATACAAATTTCATATACAGGTGATTAAAAAATATATAATGACTGTGTTTTGATTAATATTTTGTATTTTTACAGGATATAATATCGTTTTTCGATAAAAAATGTATTACAATCAGAGTTGCGCAAAATAATCATCAGAAGAAAAAGTCGGGTTCCTGATCATTCTTATTAAATATTTATTTTGTATATATTATAATTTTACAGATTTTTAAATTTATTTGTGCCTTATACCAAATGTACTTTTCTTTTAGAATAAATTTTACATTTATATATTTTCAAAATGTAGTATATATATAATAGTGTAATAATTTAACGGAAGATGGCATTATGAACGGACAAGTCATCTGTTTCTCGATTTTATAAATGATTAGATATTTGAATAATACGTTTTACTCAGAGATATTTCATTAAATGAGTGATAAACTAGAAATCTACAGTGTACAACCTATGCAATATGTTGAAATATATAATATTTATTTTAGTTTTCAATGTTTTATGTTTTGCCGAAGTACAAGACTTTGACATATACGAGATCAGTGACCGTAAATCGGTGGTTAAACGGCAACAAGAAATAGAACCTCTACCAGAAATACAACAACCCCCACACAATATTATACCACAAAGACCTGCAAATATTGACTCTGTCAAGAAGAAGGATTTAAATCATAAAGAAAATTCGCATTCTGCACCTACTAAATCGCAAAGTACACAAACAGCAACTAAAAGTGAAAACCACGAAGAAATTCAAAAGGTAATTGATTCAAAAGTTCAAAATGCACCCACTACACAAGAAGATAAAAAAGCTGCCTCAGGAAATGAGACAACGAAAAATAACTCAACAGTACCAAGCGTTAGTAATACGAAGCATTCTGAACACCCGGGCGCTGCTTTGAGAGGTTTTTATGTATTTTTGGGCTTAAGCATTCTTATAATAATATACTTCATATTTAAAGCATTCCGGTAAGTTCTTTTAAACAACATGAGTGCGCAAATAGTAAAGATTTCTTTTAGATTGAGACCAGGTGCTCCGCCACCAACGACTGTTAGAAAATATGGAATTGTTGGACGAAGAAGTGACATGGAAATGTTGCCATTGCCTTTGGCTGAAGAAGAGGATGATGATACTTTATTTGATATGGGGACGCAAATAAATCGCTGATTTCTTACGAGTTGTGATTAAAAATAATTATTGTTAACATTTATATGCATGTAACTAATGTTCAAATTATTTATTAGTTACTGTTCAGCATTTTTCTTGGTGTATATAATATTCAATAATTCATGTATTTAATACTTTTATGACTGATGAATCTTAGGTTTTATAAGAGCAAATATTTTGTTCATATTTTTATAAATTTAATGCTTAAATAAATTTGTACTTATATGAAACTTAAAACTTCCTTTTTCTATAATAAAGCATAGCATCCTAATCTCTACAAAATTGTCAAATTATTATTAAATTATAAGTCATAGTTTTAGATTTGTTCATTTTACAAATACAAAATGAATAAAAAGCAATTTTCATTCGATTAAAATGCCTAGAATGCACTTTGTGTTGAATTATCTTTACATTGCAAAAATTATCACGTTTGCAGCAAAAAATAATCATCAACTTGTTGAAAATGCTGAAACGACAAAAAAGAAAAACAAAGTTCAAATTCTCGCGCGATGTTATCGTCAAAGGCAAGAAGAAGAAGCGAATAAAAAGATAAATGACATTTGTGTATTTTGACAATCTGTGAATGTGGTTGTGCAGAGGAAAAACAGAAGGCGTAACAACGAAAACTCCAGTTATATAATAACAATTTGCATAAATCATTGATCAAGTTGTGACATTTACGTGTTTACATAAAATTAGTCGCAAATATCAATCGCGCGCGAATGGTGGCGACTCCAGCAGAAGACATGGATTCCCAAGAAAGTGCGCCGGCAGATGTGGACAAGGAACCCGAAGGCTTATCAAGTTTACGGCGAAGAAAAGTGGTCGAGTGCGCCAAAGAAACTCTTGAAAATGGTTCATAACAATTGTACACTAGTCGTGACATTTCAATAATAAAGTGATTAATTGATTTCAGCTTCCCGTTTATTAAAACGAAAAATTCCGTGTGCCGGGCATTTATTAGCCCCTAAACGATTATGGTTGCGACGGGTGGCTACCCCACACTGCGACGTCGTCGTTGTGTTCTCCCCCGAAGCTCAAGACTCTGTCTTGATGTGGTTGTTGTCTCGTTTGAGACAATCACCAGGTCTTACAGTTCATGTACGCCACCATGCTTCCACTCAAAGCAGTGCTTTTTATCTGACTGCCCCATCTCAAATGTAATTTACCCTCAATTAATTTACCACTCAACATTTTTAAATATATTTATTTACAGTTTATTGAAAGCTGCTGAAGAGTACCACCTCCCAAAAGCTCTAAAATCAACCTGCGGCGGTGGTTTAAAAGAATTCACCGTTCAAGATGCTCAACGATTCGAGGGACTGGAAAATGAACAAGATTTTTTTACCACTCAAGAACGCCAGTGGCTTGTTTTACGTTTACTGGAAAGTATTAGAGCCAAATCCACCGATACAGAATGTATACCAGATGTTGAATTATTGGAAGGACAACCGATAGGTAACTTGTTTTAATTCCGAATTTAAATCAAAATTAATTAATTTTTTATCGCAGTGCCCAAATGTGTCTCAGCTGGAGTTATTTCGCAAGTTTTTCCGTTACACGATGCTCCAATTTTAGAAAAATTACAATCATCATGGGTCAGGGACGTATTTGCCTTTCAGCCCCTCGGTAAGAATTTTTTAACTATTTTTACTAATCATAATTTTTTGTTGTAGCTTTATAACTACTTATTTTTCCTCAACCTCTGCGTTCCTGAGAATGTTGCATCCAAAAAAGCTTTATATTATTTTTCTATTTATTTTTGTACTGTATTTATTTTAAAACAATAAATTTATGTATTATTTGTTTATGTTTAATTTTGCATCGCTTTTAAGTTTAAACCCCACAGCCGACAAACTTAACCATTCCTGTGACTTCTGCTACTAATATTTTTAGGAGTTTTATATTAATATCTATTATTCAATGTTTAAAGTTAAAGACAGTTGTTATAAAATTTAAATTTCATTTATACAATAATAATTATTGTCGACGATTTTTGGCGGAAGCGATAGTTCGTGCGGTCGAAATGTGATAACTTCAAATTAAAAATAACAGTGCTCCGAATTTCACAATTAGTTGGAAATCATTTCCTGTTGTGCAGCGAAACAAATAAATAAAGAGTAGACGTCTTTTGGTACAAGCAATAATTTGTGGATACAAATATTGCTGACTTCATCTTAGAAATTAAAAATACAGACGCGTGTAACTGATTCATGTTGCACAATAAATTACTGTAATTGAAATTAAGTTCCTGTTGTGCAGAGTAGTAAATAAATAAATTAAAACATAACAGCCCACTTCTCAAAAAAGTTTAGCTAATCCTGAATTTTAGTCCAATTTTAAAAAGTTTATTCAAATCACCGTCCGAAAACTAAATGATTTACACGAGTATTTTTTCATGTAATTGGGAGTATTTTGATGAAGTTATGGTTCGAAAAATGAAATTGATTTTCTAGATGATATCTGCGAGTACTTCGGGGTGAAAATCGGCATGTACTTCGCATGGTTGGGACACTATTCCACAGCTCTTAGCATCCCAGCATTAGTTGGTTTCCTGTTTTGGGTAAATATACAACGGCAAGTATATAAACGAAGAAACCTCGCCGCAATGTTGCTTTAATTTTCAGTTGTGTTGCAATGGAAAGCACCAAGGACTAGAAGACGTTGGCTATGTTTTGTTTTCAGTTTTTAATGTTGTTTGGGCTACGGTTTACGTGCAAGCTTGGAAAAGATATTCTGCTGAAATGGCTTTTCGTTGGGGGACGCTAGATCAGAGGGATGATTTATTAGCTGAACCGAGACCACTGTTTCGCGTAAGTTTGCTCTTCATATTTTATTTTGTGTTTCATTTCATATTTCTCACTCTTCAGTGTAGTACATTTGCCACTTGGGTAACGAATAAACTGAATCGTAAGTCATCCGTTTCCAAATGGCAAATGGAATACGTCTTTTATTATTTATTACCGAACAAGTAAAAGAATTGATTTATGACCAGTTGCACCCCTCTCGCTGAAATATTAAGTAAAACAATCGATATTTTTTACTTAAATGATACTTATGAGAAAGTGGTGCAAATAGCCATTAATGTTTCGAAATAATTCCTCAAATAATGATTAGAAGTATTTCACAACATTCTACAGAAAATAATTCGGTATTATTTATATAAACATAACTGTATATTTGCGTGCGCTCAGTTCGTTATATCCGAGCTAAACGGTGTATAAAATACGTGACTTTTGATTTACAGATTAGCGAGAAAAAGTGCGACGTCCTATTTGTAGGCCATCTGATAATCCAATTGTATTAAAGACACTATTTATAAACAGAATTTATTTAGTAAATTTGTTTGAATATATTTTAAAAACTCTGCAAATACGGATGATATTTTTAGATTAGTAAATATTCGGGATACCAGATCATTTAGTCTTCGATTTATTTTAAGTTATTTCGTTTAGTTTTCATGTCATGTACGGCACGTAGGTTGGATATCAGCCAAAATGTTCTCGTGCAGCTAGAAATTTTATTACAAATCAATACACCGCCTTGTGTATATAATTAGAATATTCAGAAATGAGTAGGAAATAGACTAATTTCGAACGATATTAGGTTTTGACATTTCTAGTAATTAGATACTCTTGATTTATTACATAATTCCGTGGACCTTTTTCAACCAAATCTACAAGTAATCGCACTTAAACAAACATTAGATTGAACGACAATATTTTTTGTATTAGTTCATCATAAAATACGAATTAATCTTTCGTCCTAATTTCAATATGAACTTTCCATTTAATCGATATGTAATTTACAAAATTTAGTTGTAAGTTATTTATAAATTTAATTAATTAATGAGTAATTGCGAAAAATGAGAAAGCGTAAATAATTACGCGCGGGTAAACCACGGATGTTCACTTGACAAGAAATCGATAACTTTATTGGAGTTTAAGCTCGAACTTGCGAACTTTTATAACTATTTTTCATTCAAAAACTTAACAAATTTTTAGAAAAAGTTTACTCAATCTTCTAAAAGTTTCAACAGCCATTTTTTACAGCAGAAAAATAAACAAATATCGGAAGAAAATTGTCACTTTACAAAGAAAAATTTGTGACTCGAACGGGAAAATTTTGGAGTTCAATTATGATTAACATTTTTTATATTAGTAGAAGTTCGGTTTGTTTATCAGTTATTGATGTTTAAAATTATAAATTTGTTTCGTAACGGTCTCAGTATTTTTTTATTTCGGTTTTTTGATTCAAAGTAATTAAATTTATGTTGGATTGATAATGGTTAAATCATATTCTTCTTCGTTGTTACATATTTTGAACCGAAATAATATTGGTTCGATTGTAAAACTTCAAAATAAATAATATGGGTTTCAGTTTTCGGTTAGGGTATTTTGAAAAGGCAAATATCGATGCGGCGCTTTCGTAGTAGTTCAAGTCGCTGGTCAGAATGATTCGACTTAAGTTTCCTGATATTATTAATATCATTATTTGAGGAAAGACGTGTCTGTATCTGTGTCAACATCATCATGTACGATTGTGTAGGGCCCCCTGGAAGCAAGCACTGTAACCGGCCGGTTGGAGCCCGTGTACCCCGTCTGGAAACGCTATGTGTTTCGTTACTGTGTCACTATACCAATGATTGCAGTCTGCCTGGCTGCTGTTTTTGCTGTCATGATTGTATCACTTCAGATTCAAGTGAGTGATACGTTTAGGGAATATATATTATTTATATATTGACCTCATTGATCGGATATTATAGTTCAGAGGTAGACTAATTAATGATGAACAACCTGGGCATGCAATTGAGTAATTAGCATTTTTAAAGAGAATATTCGTATATAATATCAGGCTATATCCCATTAATAAAGGAAGCCCGAACCCTTGAAACAATCTCAAGACATCCAATCAATAGATCTTAATACATCATCCTCGCTTCAACCAATTCATGTTTCCTCCATACAAGCTCGTTTATTCCTCACACACACAACAAACTTTCAGTTACATCCATTCATTCGGTTTCATCAATATTTCACTTCAGTCATCTCAATTTACCCACGTCCATTCCTCTAACTACGAATCTAAACAGATAAGGAAGGAAGGGAGCATCGACGTGCACTTGTTTTTGAAGAAAAATACATACATATATAACATCACGCTATATCCTATTAAATGGGGCAGCACGAACCCCTGAAACATTCATGGAGCATCAGTGCACATCAACATTCTCATCCTGACACACGATACTCGTTTCGACCACATTAACACTTCCTCCATACGAACTCTTTCTTTCCTCACAACCAAAATCCATCATCACGCAACAAACATCCATCCATTAGCTCCTGTACACCTGTTTCATAACTCTTCACTTATTAATTAATTATTATTTATTAATGGTTTCATTAATTAATATTAGTTCGAAACATTGCGTTATATAGTGTATAATGTTATTCAGTAATCTGCAATTGCACAATTGTCAATTCTTTCTATACTAAAATAAATTATATTGAGGGAGTATATAAGGAATTATGATATTAATTTTTGAAATAATTTTGAAAAAAATCGGTTGTCTGATTACGAGAAAAAACTTTCTGGAATTTTAAAAATATTTCACTCCTGATGTTATATTCCATCGAACCCGGAAAACATTCAATTAATTTTCGTCTATCATTCCTACTATGCTGTGCCATGCTTCATCCACATTCATAATTCCTTTCATACAAGCTCGCTTCAGCTATCGTTCAATCATTTCCGTCCATTTATTCCTAAGGGTTCTAGGTCGTCCACGCAATCTGTCCCAATATTTCATTCGACATTCATTCCACATCAACCCAAACCATCTCAATTGACACACACTGACTTTTGTAATAATGTTAACGTACATTTGAATCGTAATGAACTGTTTACTTAACTCTGTCTCTAGGGGTTACGAGACTTATAACGTGCTAGCCCGTGTAAAAATTATAACGGGCTGTTGACATTGGTTATCATGACAACATATCTAATTTTAAACGTTTGACACTTAAATATTTTTTGATTAAACAAAATCTGTCAGATTTTCAAAGTCTACCTTGATTGAACATTTTAGTTATTACGTTATACTATTGCAATTAATTTTATTAAATATACATATATTGCGATTCAAATGCACATAAAACATTGTACAATGCTCGACCGTTAACTGAAATTTACAGGCTCGCTCGCGCTCGCCCGTTACCTTTCTATATTCGCCTGTAAATTTCTGTGTAACGGTCTTGCAATGTAAATAACTATTACATCAATGTAATTTTTGGTTATTTTTTAGGATTGGTGGGATTCACAGTTAAACGTCCGAGGATTTCCTCTGTGGTTGGGATACATGCCCAAAATCATGTTGGCAGTTGTTATCAGCCTTATGGATGAAGCATATTTCAAAATAGCTGTGTGGCTAAATGATAAAGGTACAAATTACTACTTTAAGTTGCTTTAGAATCTAACGAGTGTGTATGTGTGTATGTTTGTATTTTAAAATCTAATCTATTAACTTGCTATCGCAAACTCTAAATTTCATCTTTGTAGATTTCGTGCACAGCACTCTGGTTTTAAATTCAAGATCTTTTCTATTGCTTCCTATAAATATTTATTGTTTTAGAACAGAATAGAATAGGGCGCTATTAACAATTTTATAAGGATTCGATCCTTATTTTAGCTTGGAATTAATAGATTATTAGTTCTGTGCAACGAAAAGCATGTTAGAGATTTGAAACTTGTAGAAAATTTTGTACAAATTATGTATCACTTTTCCATTTGTTCTTTAAACATACTTGTACTTAATCATTCTTTGAGAATTTAATGTAAATATTGTATACAAATATTTAATATGTATAGATTACTATTTTATTAAATTTATATAGTTTTAGAAAGTGTCTATATATATAATGATTAAATTCATAATTAAATAAAAGGTAAGATCGTTCCAAAAATTTGCACAGTACTAATAATATGAAAGTACAGTTTCATCAAAAAGTTTCAAATATAAATTACAATATCACAATGGCTGGTAGCACAAGCTCTGTTTTTGGGTGTTCTAACAGCACCGTTTTAACATGTTAGAGATAGCTAATACACCCAAAAACATTGCTCTTAAAACAGGCAAAAACAGAGCTTGTGCTACCAGCCAATGTATCTTGTGATGAATATTTGAGATCTTTTTCTGATCAATGACTCTGTACTTCTCTGAGAATTTTCGAATGAAGGATCGTCTGTCAGTGAATCTCATGGGTGAGTGTGTGAATCTTTGTTAACTTTGGCGTTGTTTTCACGCTGCCAGAGAACTATCGCCTAGAGACCAAATACGAAAACCACCTGATCGGCAAAGTGGCTTTGGTTTGTAAACTTTTTGGTGTACAGACACTTTCTTTCGACTTGCACGACAGTTGCAAAGAACTGCTCTTCAGATGCATGAGTATTTCGGACTTGCTGTAGGAATTTTTTACTAGTTTACAAAACAAGAAAAGAGACACATTGACTGGTAGCACAAGCTCTGTTTTTGCGTGTTTTAAGAGCACGGTTTTAACATGTTACAGATAGCTAAAACACCCAAAAACACTGCTCTTAAAACAGGCAAAAACAGAGATTGTGCTACCAGCCATTTATTTTTGGAATTGACTTAATCGTGGATCAAAACCAATCGTATTTCTAAATTAGTAAACTAGTAAAATATTCCATCAAAATATGCGTATACTTCTGATTAAAAAATGATTACTATAATATACTAGTTTAATTGTTTATTTTATATTGTTAGTACTACTCTAGTTAGTACAAGAAACAAAATATTATTTCGATGGATGTTCAGAAACTTCTATATATATTTATTTATTACACTGCACAACAAGTAATGAATCCCAATTACAGTACAGAAGACCTACAATAGAACCAAAATCATTTGGACGCCGTTGAAATCAGCAAGGTTTGAATTCCTGGTGAAGGTGCTAGAAGTATTGATATTTATGTTTCTGAACATCCTTCGTATTTATAAATTTGCTACGCTTTAAAATCCACAGCTTCAGCAACAAGAAAGCGATTAAAATTTCGCTTAAGCATGATGTTAAATTTTTATACCACTGTTTCCAGTAATATTTAACAACTAACACACCGATAAAACAATCAAATAATTGTGATTTTATTTCATTTACAGTTCCAATTCATCAATTCCTTTTTGTCGCTGTTTTACATTGCGTTCTACCTTCAGGACCAAGCAAGATTAAAAGAGGTAACTCTACTAATTTCTTGTTTCACGTAAAAATACTCTTAAATATTTTAATATGTGTATAAATGTGGTATAATTAATGAAAGTTTAAATATGAACTGAAGACTTTATTACAATCTTATAAAAGGTGTACACATTATAGGTCAATAATAGTCTGGCTGTATACATCTGCTCTTTTTCGGCGGAACGCATTTTTGTGAATATTCGTTGTACCACAGATTTCTGGGGCATGTTTTTAGTTTAAGTTGGTACCAAAATATTAAATCAATGCAATCGTAATATTGTCTGCAATTTGGTCCAGCAAATTTTCCTGACCGCACACACTGAAACTGTGAATCTACTAAAGAAATTATTATTATTAAATAGAATCATTTGTCAATATTTATGTACCTTTTGTCGGTTTCACTGTAGTTGTAGTTTTGTATTCAATGCATCTACAATAATAGTCATTATTTACTTCAAAATTATATTAAGACATAATTTGACTAACTGAACTGAACTGAACTAACTGATGCAATTATTAAGATAGATTTAATTTAATTGAATGAAGTAAACCAATCAAATAATTAAGTGATCCGATTCAGTATTTAAATTGTAATAACTTACGGAACGTCTTGATTTTCAATGCATTGAAATCCTCGAGGACAGTTTTCTATAGCAGGCGAAGGAACTAAAATATCGTTTCCAATTTCAACACAAATAATAAAAGCTGTTTCATTTAAACATTGAAACCCATTTGGATTGCATTTTAAATTTACATTAACTGCATAGATAAAATAATGGATTGTTATTAAAGAAAACACGAATATCTGAAAGTAGTATATTATTTTGATTACTGACTGAATTGTTATTGTTGATTACTTACAATCTTCATTGTTACAAAACTTTCAACTGGTACGTAAATATAATCAAGGAAAATGATTGTATTACTAATGTTTCAATCGGTGGAAACATCTATAAATATATTTATTACATCATCAAAAAAGTTTTTAAAAGTTCTTGAGATGTTTACCAATAATTTAATGCAAAATTTTATCTTTACGACATGTTTAAATTATTGTAATAATTCTTAGTATTAATTATATTACTTTAATCATATACTATATTTTGACAAATGAGTCATAGAAATTAAAATCAAATCAAAAGGAAATTCGACGACAAAAACAATAAGCGCACATTTCAGTTTAGGAAGTAGCAACCTTAAATTGTTATTACTAGCCTCAATTTACATACCTCGTAATTTATCGGTGAATGAGAGATTTATTTATTCGAAAATTAATCTGGCTGTGATCATGAAAGGTATCTATGTATCTATAAATAAAATAAATAAATATATCATCACGCTTTTTACCCATTACTGGGTGTGGCACTCTGCCTAGGCAGATCTCGGTAAGTGATATATTTTTTCGCGTGAAGTGCGGTTACCAGCCGTCAAATCACGGCACCCAAAGATATTAGTGGAGGGGGAGCCACAGGGATTTAATTTGGTGAAAATTGTTTGTCGGTTGTGGGGATCGAACCAGGGTTCTCAAGATCCACAGGCCGACTCGATACCACTGAGCCACCTACCCCATATCTATGTTGGTGAAATTAAGGGTGAGAGATTGTATGGATGACCTTGCTTGTCGACGATTAATTGTCGGGTTAATTAAATTAATGTTTTAAGGGTACATGTCACCCTATTTAATGGGTACTTGTAGGGCAAATCAGTAAAATGGTAAAAGAAGAATGTTAGGATAAGTTGAAATGGTTGGAGAATGAATGTCGAATGAAATATTGAGGGTAAAAAAATTAGATAGAGAAAGTATTATTCCTAGGGGTATATATATATCAACTCGCGTTTTACCCATTACTGAGTATGGCACGCTGCCGTAGTAGATCTTGGTAAGTGATATATTTATGCGCGTGAAGTGCGGTTACCAGCCGTCAAAACAAACGGAATTATAAATGTGAATATTCTGCGATGAGTTTGTGCTACCTTATTTTATGGGACATAGCATAATTTTATATTATTAAATACATTTTAATCTAAAGTTAATTTATATTATGACAGAAAAATTCTGATGACGCCTGGATTCGAACCAGAGACCTTCCGCATACCGGGCAGAGATGCTAACCGCTACACCACGTCACCTGTGTTCGAAATATGGCATCAACTGAATTTTTCTGTCACAGTGTCTAAGCGTAGCTTCGTTCCGAGAGACTCCTATATAGGCATTGACAACCGGGTTCGTCTACAGTGACACAGTTTTTGATTATGAGGGAATCATACCCAAGCTTAGAGCTAATATTATTAAGTTGTGTGATTATTAAAGGTAATCATACCTGTAGTTTTTGACTAAGGTTAATTTATATTATGACAGAAAAATTCTGATGACGCCTGGATTCGAACCATCTCTGCCCGGTATGCGGAAGGTCCCTGGTTCGACAGAATTTTTCTGTCATAATATAAATTAACTTTAGTCAAAAACTACAGGTATGATTACCTTTACTAATCACACAACTTAATAATATTAGCTTTACATTTTAATCATTGTCGTTCCTGCATCATTACTTTAATTCTCATTAATACTTATTTCCTTTTTAGCAACTTGCTGCACTGTTAATAGCGCGCCAAGTCATCGGCAACTTAAAGGAATCTGCTTTGCCATATCTTCTCGAGCAGATGCGTTTAGCAAAACTCAGCTTCGATCTATGGGGTGCACTAAGTCCAACTATCTCTAGAAGTCCACCAGGTACTGAAGAACAAACCCCTAACCAATCAACATCAATTGATGGTACAGAAACTGTTCCTAATGCAACAGAAGCCAACGCCAAACGAAGTATTAGTCAAGCTGAACTTGAAAGCTCGCTTTATAAGGTGTGTGTTTTGGGGGTGTGAGATTTTGAAAGTTTATAAATGTTGTTAAAATGAAGCTTTGTGATCAGACTTCGACCGGGAGCAAAGTTAAGGTGGCTATGTGCTTTGGACTTTAAATCATGTTTACTATGAATGATTTTAAACAGCTGTTAATTAATTCTAATAATTTTTTTGTTAGTTTGCATGACTGTTTCCTTTTTGGAATATTGTCTATTCAGTTATTGCTACTATTATTTATAGTTTACGATGTAACTCTTCCGGCGCTTTGAGCGAATAGTATTCATACTTAATTTGTAAAAATAAACAAATCTAAGATGATTTCTAAACGTAATACTTAATTTACCAATTTGCTGTTTTATACGCTACTTAAATGATTCATTATCATTGGACAAATTTGACATATTCAGATTCAGAGGAATACAATTTTCATAGTTTCCATTGCTAGAGATTTAAACAATTGGCGACAAAGTAATTGGTTAAAATTTCTGTTTGTTTGAGACTAACAAACAGTTAAAACTATTCTAAGAAGTAGTAAATTAATTTGTTAAGATAATGATATTAATAAAATTATGATTCATCATCAATGTATGCTGAATGATTCTGCACAACAGCTTGCATGTGTGACTGAGTTTAAAATTGTTACGAATAATTTGGTTTCACTTATGTTCTTTCCAATGCACTCCTTTATTCGCAGGGAAAGTCGAAGGTAAACATTTTTATAAATGTTTTTCGCACTTTAGCAATGCTTGATCACCTATGTGTTTTTATATTTACATTTTCTGTGTGTGTCTATTAATTATTATTCTCTCTTCACGTAAAAAGGTATATTTTCTTTCCATTTGTCAGTCTTTTAAAAAATAAATACTAAAAAGGCTCTATTTGAGCGCGCGTAATTACAAAATGTTTATCAGACTTTGGATTTTTTTTCTCGTGTTGTATGGAAGGTAATTGAATAAAATTTTACTGAGATATATTTGAATATGTTATAAGTACACAGTTTAAATTTGAAGTCAATTGATGCATACATCTTGGAATGACAAGGACTCAAACATGAGCCTTTTATAGTTTTGCATTTTGATCGGCCATTGAAGTCTCTATTTGTGTTGTTCTCTATCACAAAATACACACATACATGCACCAAAATTAAATACAACTTAATAATAAACCATTTATCTAATGAATATAATATTAGTAGTACCATTTTTGATTTTGTAGAATTATTCACTAAAATATATTTGTCTTATATTTATTTCTAACATTTGCTATTTTGTTTGATTCATAGTACGATGGAACGTTTGCCGACCACCTGGAGATGATGATACAATTAGGATACGTAGTTCTATTTTCTTCTGCGTTTCCTCCAGCAGCTCTTTGTGCCATGTTAAACAATCTTATTGAAATAAGAAGCGATGCTTTTAAATTGGTTTATGTTTGTCAGAGACCTTTTGGACAGAGGGTTCCTAACATTGGCACCTGGTTGGTAAGTATTTACATCTTTTGCTCATTATTATTGACTTTTTCTTTAAACTGAACCATTTATAAAACAGCAATCTATCTTAGCTTATGATTTTTTTTTAAATAACAAATCTAGAACAATTATAAGACATAAAACTTCTGTAAAAAAATCCTGAACATTTATAAGATAGCCATTTTCTTTTTAAAAAATCCTAGAATATATATTAAACAAGTACTTTCTTTCAAAAAAAATTCTCTACAATTATAAGTTATTTATTTTAAAAACAATAAAGACAAAATTAATTGTCATCCAACACTTGGTGAAACAAGGTTTAATAAAAAATTTAAAGTAAACACTTGGCTATGTTTCACAAAATTCAGCCTCCAAGTCACCTTATGAGGGCATCGTCAAAGGCTGGCCAGCACAGTTAGTAACCATAGACGCGTTTCGCTCTTATTAGAGCTCATCAGTATGGTATAACTCACTTCTTCACCTAGAACAAAGTTCACGTGAAGAAACTAGTGACGAAGAACTGTGCCAGCAGAGAATAAGATCTCTAACAAACAAGTAAGATGACATGAGAAGTTCCGTGGAACTGGTCATGCCATCTACCGAACTTCTCTTGTCATCTTACCAGTTTGTTAGAGATCTTATTCTCTGCTGGCACAGTTCTTCGTCACCAGCTTCTTCACGTGAACTTTGTTCTAGGTGAAGAAGTGAGTTATACCATACTGATGAGCTCTAATAAGGTGACTTGGAGGCTGAATTTTGTGAAACATAGCCAAGTGTTTACTTTAAATTATTTATTATTTATTTTAGTCAATATCATCATGCAATATCCCTCCAACTTTCGCCAATTTTTACTTCATTTAAATGCACAATTTCTTTCATATAGCACGTCATCAGTCATATTCATCCATCTACATTTAGAAGGTCTATGCAATTTTACACCCACTAATAATGTTTCAGAATTGCATCGAATATGTGGGATATGTAGCAGTATTAGTAAACTGTGCTTTGATTGGTCTATCTGGACAAGTTCATCGAATGTTTCCGGATATGACAGCAACACAAACTATTTTATTAATTGTTGCTTTAGAGGTAGGTCGAATATGTTACAGCAAAATGATACAAATTAAAGATGAATATATTATTTTTAGCATATTATGTTATGTATCCGATTTCTCATAACTTGTATTATTCCGGAGCTTCCAAGTTGGTTAGCTACAGAAATGGCAAAAACCGAATGGGCCAGGCGCGAAGCCAGTCGTGTTACATCCACTGCTACACCATCTCCAGATGATGCTACCAAGTTAATAGGCCGGTAAAGCACTTTAATGGATAAATTCAATAAAAAGAGTAGCTAATAAAAACTACTTTAGTTTGAAATTTAACTCCATTTTTAATGTTAAAATATTATGGCACAAACGAAAACTCCGAAAATGTATGAACAAGCTTTCTGTTTTTTAAGTATCTCTGATATCAATAATTTCAATCTATAATAAAATAGTATGTTATGCATATTATACTTTTCGTAACAAGAGCACAAAAATTACCGTCTTATCGGGACAAATGTCAAATATTGGTTGCGTAACTAGTTACCTAGGAAACGCCTCAAACAGCTAATAATCATAATAAACATAATGTTTCTCTCCCTAGGTGAGAAAAGCAGTGTATCTCTATCTAAAGTTAGGGAATAAAAACGTGTTTCTTGTGCTTGTGTTACGAAAACCATGTTAGTTGATTCCAAATTTAATTCTTTTTGAATCTGCCAATAGATATATAATTTACTAACGCATCATCTAGATTTTCAGTTTCGCCGAGTCACAGTCTCGTCACCGGAGTTACCGAAGCGAAAGTCGCTGAGAAGTTAAAAGAAGCAGAATCAGAAACAGTTATAACGGAAATAAAGATGACAGAGATTAAGACATCTAATACTGCGCCAACTTCACCAGCGCCGATTGCTAGTTCGGGACCAATTACGATTTCTGCAGATAGTATACAGAAAATTCCGCCTTTTCGACCCAGGAAATCGAAAGACTGGGCGCCTCCTCCACCTCATGACGTAGGCAGATTTTTAATTCATATTTAATAGCTAATCAAATATTTATTGCTCGTTTTATAAACGACAAATTTATTTTTCTTCCAAAGTAAATTTTTATTATTTTTTCAAATGACATAAAATAAATAAAATTTATTCAAATTCATTAAAATACATTTAGTATGCAAGTACATTTATTAAATCGGCCATTACAAAAAAAAAACTTCAAATAAGTGATAGAGAATTTAATTTACAACTTGTATTTGAAGAATTTATTCTGACATAAATTGAGAATGTTTGGCATCGAAAATTATAGTTTTTATAAAAATTATAGTAGCTAATTAAACGTTATCAAATTATTTTAGTATGTTTAAAATAATTTAATTAACTATAACTAATAATTTAGAACCGTTTGTCAGTAGAAATTCGAGTTACTTGTTCTCAAATAAAGTAGAATAAAGTACCACTTTTAATACAAGTTATGTGTTCGTAAATAATTATTGAATTTATTTCGTAAAATTAAAATAAAATCACATTATTGATAAAGTTTATGTCTATGAGTAGAGAGGTATACAGGCTCGCATATAGACTGCATGTAACAGGATTTCATAAGAACAGAGATTCAAGGGGTTAGGTTGCAAAGAAAATTAGTTGCTGATTGCCGAACTGCGGCGTCGAGTGGCGTCACGGCGCCTTTCGAACTTATTACTTAGGACGTCGCGGTTCGCGTTTGTACTATCTATTGTAATTATGTAGTTTTCGCGCAGTAACTAGAATTGAAATAAATATTATTTGACCGTTCTATTTCAAAAATATTAACTTTAAATTTTCAAAATTAATTTTGCCTGTAATAATTGTTGTAAATGAATGAAACTAACTTTAGACGGGTTCAGAATGCATTTTTACACGTGTTTAATCTGCAATTGCAGGTCTTACAATTCGTCAAGCTATTATAAGTGATAAATTCATTTTTAAATAATTTATTTTTTAATAAATAAATATTTGTATGAATAGTTATTTATTTATTAACGCTGTACAACAGGAATTTAATCCCACTTAATTACAGTACAGGGTCCGCACTCACCGAGCCGCAGTGTAGTAGTTTATATAATTTTTAGCTTGAGTGAGATTTCTAGATTTGAATTCCGTATCGCTATCCACCCCACCGTACTGACGGACAATTATGTTTAATTATTAATTAATTAGTTTATATTTATTGTACTAAAAAACCAGTAATGCTTTCTTTATTCCAAATTTAACGTCTAGCCATTGTTCAAATAATATATTTTGTGGCTGTTTAAGGGGGAAGGTGGACATCATTTAACTATAGGGCCATCAGGAGGAATAGAATGGGCTCGAAAATTAAAAGAAGACTCCGATATTCACCATAGTACAGAATGTATTACTCAAAAGGTATTTTAAATATTTAATTTTGATTAAATTTGAAGCCATTGGTAGATTTAGAAGCAGTAGAAAATTGCTATAGCGTAGAAAATATACTATTTGTAGTTTGCACTTAATAAATAAACAGGCAGTTTATATTATACAGGGTGTTAATGAAAAACTGGCCATACATCAGGTTTTCCTAGTGCAAAAGTTCCCAAATTATTTTAGACAAAAATACGCCAATTAATATTTTACAACAACAAAGACAAAATTAATTGTCATTCAACACTTGGTGAAACAAGGTTTAATAAAAAATATAAAATAAACACTTGGCTAAGTCTCACAAAATTCAGCCTCTAAGTCACCTTATGAGGGCATCGTCAGAGGCTGGCCAGCACAGTTAGTAACCATAGACGCGTTTCGCTCTTATTAGAGCTCATCAATATGGTATAACCCACTTCTTCACCTAGAACAAAGTTCACGTGAAGAAGCTGGTGACGAAGAACTGTGCCAGCAGAGAATAAGATTTTTGTTCTAGGTGAAGAAGTGAGTTATACCATACTGATGAGCTCCAATAAGAGCGAAACGCGTCTATGGTTACTAACTGTGCTGGCTAGCCTCTGACGATGCCCTCATAAGGTGACTTGGAGGCTGAATTTTGTGAAACATAGCCAAGTGTTTATTTTATATTTTTTATTAATATTTTATAACTGGAAATATCAAGTTTAAAGTTATTTAGAAATGTTAAAAATTAAATTTTAGATATAGAATTTAATTATCTACAACATATATTTGCAATATTTTTGTCTAAAATAACAAAGGCCAGTTTTTTTTAATTTAACACCTTGTATATGACGCAGTAGTTCAGTACCTACAGATTATTATATATTATTAGTTGTGTTCCATTTGCTATTAAACTAACTAATTGAACTACATTAAATTATTGAGGAAGTACAATTAGCATAGTAAACATAATGATAAATAAGTAATAGCAAATGGAATATGCCTCTTAATTTCACAGTAAAACAAGATATTTAGCGAAACGTCAATGTGCAGTGGAACCATTGAAGCAGTGAAATTATGATTTCGCGACAGTCCGTTTATGATTTGTAGTTTCGCTAACGCTTCCTTGCAGCTTACGCTTGTGTTTGTCTTCAGATAGCCGACAGGTTCAATAAAACGTACACATGTACACAGGATGCATCAAGCTCGGACTCAGATTTACTTCGGACCAACCCTGCCTGGCCGCCTCTGCCTCGGAACTCTGCCTCGGGGGCCTCGGGGAAGACCACTGTGGCAGCTGCAGCTGCTGCGGTCGCTGCTAGTCTTAGTGACAGCCAGAAGACAATCAGCAGCCAAGAAGATGAGGCTGCTGCTGCTGCTGCAGTCAAAGGTGAAACATGATTTCTCATTCCGAAGCGATTTAAAATGTTGAGGTGGTTTAGACTTGTGGAATGTATGTGGAATGAAATTAAGGGGTAAGGCCACTCTAGACAAGGAAAAAAAGGGTCATTTTCAAGATTTTTTTAACGAAATCTAAACGTGCTGATTAAGAACTGTTTTTGGATCTTTATTTAGTGCTCTTTAAACTTTATTTAAAATTTTTTTTAAAGAAAATATTCAAAATTGTCGTCAGAAATTAAAAAAAATGGCGACTCCTCTCGGCGCGTAGAGCAAATCGGACGAAAACATTCCGGGAACAGCAATAGACCTGGATCAAAAAGAGATATGTTTTCTTAATCTCTGATGTATACTCTAAAAAACTACGGGCTGGATTTAGAAAATTTAGATTTTTAACAAAATGGCGCACGTAGAAAAAAAAGTTCATTATTCGGTACTAAATTTCTGTATAAAAACGACCATAAAAAACGAATGAAGCATTTAAAAAAAAGCCCTCGTAGTTTTTGAGTATTTTATATCTAGAATAAGAAATAAAAAGATTCAGCACGATCCATCAATTAGTATTTCAGATTTCTTTTCGCCCGATTTTGAAAATATGATTTTGAGAAAAACGCGTTTAAAGTTTCGAGTCATGTATATATATAAATACTAGTACTAATAGATATATGTTTTTTTTCCTCTGAAATACTTCCGCGCGGCATTTAAATTAATTGTCCCTTATTCCTAAGGGTTTAAACTATAATTTAAGCAAATAAAATAAATATGCATTTTAAAAAAATTCTAGAGTGGCCTTACCCCTTAAGGGTGAGAGGTTGTAATAGACTACCGTGGAATTGTAACACGAGCAGAGCTGGGTGAATAAGTCAATCTTACCGGACTGCGTCAATTGTAATAAGAAAGTAATGGATGCAGTCTTGAAATTTTATTAACACATTGCTATCAAATATTTCTATACTTATTGTAATACGAAGCGTTATAATTGAATATGAGGATGGAAACAGAATTACTATTTAAATTACATTTTTATTAATTATAATAATTAATTCACTAATCAAGTTTAAAATTAAGTAAAACGCGAACACCGCGTGATGTGAAGATCTTCACGCGTTGAGTCGATGAACGAGCCTGAAACACTTGCTGTCCTGGGTACAATACCCACGAACTAATTTTTAACATATGACTTCGACTGAACGTACAGTAATGAAGATAATTTTAAAGTTAAATTTTTATGAAAGAAAAATTCGGATGACGCCTGGATTCGAACCAGGGACCCTCCGCTTGCCGGGCAGAGATGTTAACCGCTACACCACGTCACCTGTGTCCGACGTATGGCTTCAACCGAATTCTTCTTTCATAGTGTCTAACGTAGCATCGATCCCAAAGACTCCTATATCTATGATAGGCATTGACAACGGGTTTCGTCTACAGCGACACAGTTCTGATTTATAGGGAATCATTCCACGAACTAATTTTTAACATATGACTTCGACTGAACGTACAGTAATGAAGATAATTTTTAAAGTTAAATTTTTATGAAAGAAAAATTCGGATGACGCCTGGGAATACCCACATCTGGAATCCATCCCCCACACATCGGGGTGGACACAGATGTTTCAAGTGTTTTGGTTATGTAGTCTGACACTCTGGCACTGCAGATAACGCGAACATGAAATATTAACTATAACTGTCTCTTTTTATATTGTAATGCCCTATATTCGAAAACCAAAAGATGTCACACTCAGCCCTAATGGCACATGTGGTCACGAGTGTCAAATTACACGAAACCAATCTTATCTAAACGCAACATAACAACAATGAAATAGCTTATATTGTTATAGAATAAATGGAGGTAGGAGGAATAAACAAGTTTGTATGAAAGCTTTTTTGAATGTTGAATGAAAGAATAGAAATGTTTAACGAAAATAAATAAATGCAAGATTAAACTAATTAATATTTCAAGGATTTAGTGGGTGAGACGAGCTTGTATGTAAGGAATTATGAATGTGAATGAAGCGAAATGGTTTCGGAATTGAGGGTGAGAGATTGCGTGGACAACGTAGGAATAAATAAATGGATATGATTGAATATCGGAGAAATAAGCGAGCTTGATTAATTACAGAACACAGCGTGATGTTATTTATGTATACAGGGTGTTTCAATATTTTAGGAAAAACATATTTTTTTGAACCAGAGTTCTCAAGATCCACAGGCGACAAACAATTTTCACCAATTTAAAAAATCTACCCCTGTGGCTCCTCCTCCACTAATATCTTTGGAGGCCATGATTTGACGGCTAGTTTATGCCCATAAATATATCACTTACCGAGATCTGCATACGGCAGAGTGCCACAACCAGTAATGAGTAAAAGGCGTGATGATATATTTATATTTATTTATTTATTTATTATTTTCCTAACGTAATGAAACACCCTGTACCTATTTCATCTTTCTGTTCCATTTATTATGTCGCCCTAGACGCCTTTTTAACACTTTTTAACATTCATAGCGGCAGAAGAACTAGCAGCGAAGAAAACCCGCGTGAAGCAGTCACTTATGAAGCGAGCCCGTTCAGTAGCAATCTTCTCGTTGAAATTGAAGGAACGAAGAGCACGTGAAGCACAAGAAAAAGCCAACAAGCCTCCTGTAACACCCACTGCCCCTTTGCCACCCCCACAGTGTGGCGGCGGCGAGTTGTCATGCATACCAATTGAAAAGGTAATAGGGAGAGAGAGAGAAAATTGGCGGAGGCGCCGACTTGTCTTTATTTACACGCTTATTATTTAGAAATATATTTGTCGATTAGCTTCAAATTTTAACTCGATACCAATAACATATTGAAGTATGTTTCAGTAAATTTTCACGAAAATATCTTGAATACAACTCGAGAAAAAAATTTATTAAATTTGGGTACTATGTATAAAAATGATTTGACTGTTTTAAAAATTTATATCTCGTTTTTTATCCAACGAAATTGAATGAAATTTTACTAAGACATATTTTAGTATGTCGTTAATATGTAGCTAAAATTTAAAGTCAATTAACACAAGTATATTGGATTAATAACATCTCAAACAGGGCCATGTAATAGTTTTGCATTCTAATCTATCGTTGAAGTCTCCACACTTTATTTCTATTTCAAGTGTTATTTCTCGAAAACTGTAAGAGGTACGACTCCGATTAAATTAGATAAAAGTTGCCTTATTAGTAGATCAATTGAAAGATGTTTTTGTTTTTCCAAAAAAAATACATAGGGCACTAAATATGAGCATGAAAACAGCAATTTTTTCAAATTATTTTAATTCCTATATTATAGTACACCTGCTGCTTATATAACATGAAGTATCTCTTATAGTTCTTAAGATATTCATGCATGTGCATCTTATTATTTGAAGCATATCAATCAGGGTTCGTAAATATCATGATATTTATAATAAATATCAAAATATCTGATATATAGGATATATATCAGATAAATATCACTTTGTGGATATTTATTTTTTATTTTTAGTTTTTGTACACATTTAGAAAAACTGAAAAATTCGAAAAATTTCACTTTTCCGGAGGCTATATCTCAAAAACTAAACAAGATATGGAAATGCGCTCAACGGCGTTGAATTCCCCGTGTCCGAATTGACTTGTAAGCAAATTTTCATACAATTTTATGCAATTTAATATTTTTAATTATTTCCTAAGGGGTACCCCTTTGGTTTTTTCAGATTTTAATTCAATTTTACCAAAAATCCTTAATCGTAGGATTATTAAAACGAAAATTTACATACATATGTATTTTGACCCACTGAATCCAGTGGTGCAATCTACAAATGCATATGACTTCTGGTTTTCGAGAAAATGTTAAAAAACCGCTTTTTGCGATGTTTTTGGCGGAAAATTGAAAAAAAATAAAAATCGCTGAAACTATGTTTATAAGTTAACTGAAGCACGAGAAAATTAATGCCGTTGAGCGCGTTTTCATATCACATTTAGTTTTTGAGATATAGCCTCGGAAAAGTAGAAAAACTCCGGAGGCTATATCTCAAAAACTATTTCATATTTTTATATAATGGATATATATCATTGCAAAAATATGACGATATATATCAAAATAAATATCATGATATATATCGATCGATATATATCTTCGAACCCTGATTCAATGCATGCATCTTGGAAGGACATAAATATGTTTTTTCGAAAACTGTCATATAAAGTTAAAATTTACATGACAACTATCAACACGCGAAATGGTTTTTTTTTGTCTACAGAACGCAAAAGACTTTTGAATGCAGGATGCAAAAGTGTTTTGCATCCTGCAATTTTGATAGAAGAAAGGCTCACAATTTAATAAAATTTGTCACTTCTATTCTTTAACAAAATTTATATTTAATGTTTCAATTGAGCGCATATTCATATTTATTCCGCTTGAGGAAGCTAACTGGTGTACTGGAATAGTTTCTTGAGAAATGCAATCCGAATCCCAATAAATCACAGAAAAAATTAGAACATTTGTTTGGTTTATATTGCCAACCAGCTGTCAATTGCTGGTCAGAGAATACCAGATTTGATAACAATTATATTACATACATTGTTGTCATGGAGACATTAGATGTCACATTAATTCATCCTAAACGTCAACATTTTTTCATTACATTATTACTAATTTTGGGACATGGTTTTCGAAAAAACGTTGTTTGATACTCGATTGCGAAATGCTTTTGCATTCGAGAATGCAAAAGTAACATTTCGCAATCTAGAATAAAAAATAACTATTTATAAATGTATTTTTTGTTCGTTTTTAGTTGATACAACTGGACGACCTGAAACGTAATGTACAGAGTCAAAGCAGCTCCACCTTGTAGCATAGCATTAGACACCATCCACCTCAGAATAGAGAAAACAGACAACATTTTTAGTTCTATTTTGTCTCTAGTTCTTATTTGCCAGTAACAGTAACCACTAACGTGCTAAGATGACTTTTGTATTAGTGTTAATGGACTAGTCGTATTTGTAAACGAACAGATACATTAGGGGAGTATCTATATTCAGAAAGAATCATGTAACCTCAAGAAAATAGCGGAGATGACCAACAAATGCTAACTTACCATTCCGAAATTCAGTTTTCATTGGACACGACGTACTTTTAAGGATAATTAACTATTAAGAATCATTGGACATGTATCAAGTATTTCGAATGAAAGATTGATGTAATTGAGGGTGACAGATTGCGTGGACGACCCCTAGGAATAAATAGATGAATGGAAGGATTAAACGAGCTTTTATGAATGAGGATAAAGTGTAGTGTGATAAAATAGTAATGTTTGGTGAAGATTAATTGAGGAATGAATCTAATGAATGTTTTAAGGGTTCGTGCTACTTTATTTGACGGGGCATAAGCTTGCCAAAACCTTCTAAGTTACTTTTTATGAGGTTGATACATAAATTGTTGTTTTACGTATCCTTTGATAATCGTAAAATGACATCTGTAAAGACTACTTTACGGCCGCTATTGTGATTAGTTTAATAGCAAATGTTACCCTCCTTGTAACATTATAAATAAAGTGTTTCTTTATTTGACATCTGTCAAAGACTACTTTACGGCCGCTATTGTTATTCGTTTGATTAATAGCAAATGTTGCCCTCCTTGTAGCATTATAAATAAAATGTTTCTTTATTTGACATCCGTTAAAGACTACTTTATAGCCGCTATTGAAATTCGTTTGTTTAATAGCAAATGTTGCCTTCCTTGTAACGTTATAAATAAAGTGTTTCTTTATTTGACATCTGTCAAAGACTACTTTACGGCCGCTATTGTTATTAGTTTATTTAATAACAAATGTTGCTCTCCTTGTAACATTATAAATAAAGTGTTTCTTTATTTGACATCTGTCAAAGACTACTTTATAGCCGCTATTGACATTCGTTTGTTTAATAGCAAATGTTGCTCTCCTTGTAACATGATAAATAAAGTGTTTCTTTATTTGACATCTGTCAAAGACTACTTTATAGCCGCTATTGACATTCGTTTGTTTAATAGCAAATGTTGCTCTCCTTGTAACATGATAAATAAAGTGTTTCTTTATTTGACATCTGTCAAAGACTACTTTATAGCCGCTATTGACATTCGTTTGTTTAATAGCAAATGTTGCTCTCCTTGTAACATGATAAATAAAGTGTTTCTTTATTTGACATCTGTCAAAGACTACTTTATAGCCGCTATTGACATTCGTTTGTTTAATAGCAAATGTTGCCCTCCTTGTAGCATTATAAATAAAGTATTTCTTTTTTGATATCTGTCAAAGACTACTTTATGGACGCTATTGCCATTCGTTTGTTCTACATGTGACATGAACCAATTAGATATGAATTTAAAAAAAATAAAAATATATAACTTTTTGTTATAGCCATCTAAAAAATGTTTTGTTTAGCTTGGTTGAAAAGATCTTTTTAGCCTCGGTTACAAACTTTAGATTGAGCCAAAAAAATAATACTTTTACAACATTGATAAAATACTTTAAATAAAAGTTGTAAACAACTAATTTTGTAGAAGTTTCATTTGAAGTATTTCATTCTAAAAAGAATTGAGGAATAAAAACAGTTTTGATGTGACTTGTGCCATATTTGAGTAGTTAATTATCCTAAATTTATAATTTGATAGCAGAACTAAATCACAGAAAGTCCGCCAAGTATAGTTTGAAATATTTTCTAAAACTTTGTTAGTTTTTTGGTGAGTTACCATTTGCAGTGTTGCCATTCATATCTAGATCTAGTAAGATTGTAGTTCTTATTATTAGGGCGGAAACCCCTTGATGTTATCATTTGCTACCATTTAATTCTACAGCAATAAATGCAACGCCAGA
Source organism: Pterostichus niger (assembly GCA_947425015.1). NCBI lineage: Eukaryota > Metazoa > Arthropoda > Insecta > Coleoptera > Carabidae > Pterostichus > Pterostichus niger. The sequence continues at coordinate 39,884,393 of OX380337.1, forward strand.
AAATCATTTCAACAAATAATATTTTTTTACAGAAACTTCAATTGTCTTGTCATTTTTACCATTTTGAACTTGAAATCAAAAAATGGTTGTGGTATGGTGACAAAACTTTTCATCAAGGTGGCCTTTGGTTAAGCATTAACGAGTGATTAGCAATTGTTATCGATTATCGACTATTGTTGTTACATTGTTGTTGTGCTTCTGTTTCTAAGACTCAGATCATTTGTGCTTTTATAAGATACGTTAATATAGAAATAACATGATTCATGATAAATACTCAGCGAAAATAATAGTTCAAAATAATGTCATTACTTTATTATAATCATTTCAACCGCTTAAACAGGTACCGGGTGGAACATCATACCTGTGTACATAGGCGATTAACATGAAAAAACAGTTTTTCCGTGCGCATTGCTTCCCAAATTATTTTAGCCAAAAATGCTTCAAATAAATGTTGTAGAGCATAAAATTCTGCATCTAAATCAATAAACAGAATTACATTTACATGCGTTGTAACGACAGAAATTAAATAAAAAAATATTAAAAATTACGTTGAAAATATCAAATAGCCATGGAAGTGAAACAAAAATAGATAAATGCTTGACGTTTTTCTGTCTATTTGATATTTTACCCCCGACAAACTAATCATTCAATAAAATTCATACAAAAAACTCCATACCTATGATTACAATTTAATAATAAATAAACAATTGTACATTTCAATGAAACGTTTATTTCTTATAGGGTTGGTCATGTACAAATTATAACCTATCTATTATAATGCAAATATCAAACAATAATTCTCTCAATAAAATAATCACTACAATTTATTATTACAATAAATATTCAAATAAACCTCCATTTTCAACCAAGCAATAACCAAGTCTATTGTAGAAGGAATGTCGTACATTAGCGAGCTGCCTATTTGTGATTAAGGCACACTTATCCACGATAGCTTCTCTCAAAGAATTAATATTTGGGTGGCGTTGCTTATAAATTTTACATTTAAGATGACCCCATAAAAAAATCAGGAGATCTGTCAAACGTCAAGCATCTATCTATTTTTGTTTCACTTCCATGGCTATTTGATATTTTCAACGTAATTTTTAATATTTGTTTATTTAATTTCTGTCGTTACAACGCATGTAAATGTAATTCTGTTTATTGATTTAGATGCAGAATTTTATGCTCAACAACATTTATTTGAAGCATTTTTGGTTAAAATAATTTGGGGAGCAATGCGCACAGAAAAACTGTTTTTTCATGTTAATCGCCTATGTACACAGGTATGATGTTCCACCCGGTATATCATATCAAATAGTTGATGTTACATGTCTGAAATATTTTTAACGTATTTTATAAAAGACTCAGTATAAATTAATTTCAATCTCTCTCAAAATTAAAATAAATAAAATTATTCATCGATTGTTGTACATATTCTGGAGTTCAAATAACATAATTTTATTTATTTTAATATTTGAGAAATTATATTTGTTTTTATATGAACTTGTATACATTCTAAAGTAAGTATAATATAATATGCTGCTGCTAACGATTATTTTAAGTTTAACTGGGAAGATATAAAGGAAGGCGTACAGACATTTTTTAGTTTTAAATATAGGCCAGACTTGAAAACTAAAAAATGCGATTCGTACTTGAAATTGCGACAGAGTTCACATCGATAATGTTCCATTCAAATGATTTAAGACATAAAAATCAAGCTTTAATATGTATGTACATTGTTTTAGTATAAATTTAGTACAAAAACCGTATTTTTATACATACATCTCAAGTGTATTTAATCTTTTCCCATTGGCCTACTGTGTATAGTGTGACCAAATAATTGTGAACCCTTGGTTGATGATCAACTTTATTTTTCACTGTCAATTATTTTACAAAGTGGAGGCTGAATTTTGTGAAACTGAGCCAAGTGTTTATTTTATACTTTTTATTAAATCTAGTTTCACCAAGTGTTGGATGATAATTAATTTTGTCTTTGTTGTTACAAAAAAAAACTTTAATGGCTGGTATTATAAACAACAAATTTATTTATTCATCTTTGAAAGCCGTGATAAATATATCACTTACTAAGATTTGTTACGACTAAGTGCCACACCCAGTAATGGAGGAAAAGGAGTGATGATATATTTATTTTATGTATTTTAAATGACAGTAATATTATATCTACCACGAAAAATATAAAATTGATTCGAAATTGTTTATTTCAATACATTTATTATGGAAATAAATTTATTCTGTCCGGGTATTAATAACAAAATAATCTATTACTATTTGTATAAGATGGGAAGAAAGTAATGTTTAATTACACAAGGGAGGAAATGACACATTACTCCACAGATATACATATGATTTTTTCTGCCATTATTCTTTCATTCCATGTAAAAAATAATTAAAAATGTTTATAATGCATAAATCTAAAACTGAAATCTTGAGAACCCTGGTTCGATCCCCACAGCTGACTAACAATTTTCACCAATTTAAAAAATCTACCCCTGTGGCTCCTCCACCACTTATATCTTTGGAGGCCGTGATTTGACGGCTGGTAACCGCATTTCACGCGACAAAATATATCACTTACCGAGATCTGCGTAGGCAGAGTGCCACACCCAGTGATGGGTAAAAGGCGTAATGATGATGATGAAATAAAACAATAAATACGACAGAAAAACAGTTTATTTCCTCCTTCAGGAACTTAACTAGTTACTTTCTTCCCTAGAGAGAGAATAACCAACTTTCGACCTACATATGAGGATTAGGATCGTAGAAAATAGAATGTCTTCTTGAGTTAGACTTATATTTTTTTCACGATTCTATTAGAAAGTAAAATTTTCAAAAATAAAATTAGATAATATTATATTATATAACGAGTGTGTTATGATAGCATTTATTCATGAAGATGATGTTTACGGTATGAGCTGTAATCATCCGAAAGAATAATATACTTTTTTCACGACCATTCAACAGGAACTTGTACTTTTAGGCCGTAGTTTGAATAAATTTGTTGTTTTTGTATTAAGTGCGTGAAAAGAGTGTTTTCTTTCGAAGATGCCAAAAAAACAAGAATTTCGCCCACGAAATATAAATAACATTTTTATACAACTGTCAAAAACGAATAACACAATAATTATTGATTTATTCAAGTAAATTGAAGGAAAATAATCAAAAATAATATGAATTTGGTACTATTGATTGAAAAAAAATGGGAGCTTGCGAAAAATACTCATTTTGTGTACCGGGCCGTAAAACAGTGCGCAAAATACGCGTTGTTATTTTAATGTAAATGATTATAAAACCACGTATTTTTGCGTATTGATCTTAGTCAAAAATATTTAACATTTTTTTTAAAACTTACATGATAAACATTAAACTTGAATACAATAATAATAATCAGTTTGTTGCGTTACTATAGTAGCCGCTGAAACAGTGTTGAATAATAGTTTATTATTCAACACTTTTTTAATGTTAATATAATTACTTAATGATCGTGGAAAAAATATTATTATCTCAAAAAAGGTCACCTGGATGTCACTAATGTCAAATTATATTGTTGTTTGCCAGTTTACTGGGGACAAAAAGTATAACTTTTTACTTGTTTCAATTGAAGCTCGAAAGTTTTACTTTCTTATAGGATTGTGAATTTTGTTTAACAACTTTTATTTCTTTGTTTCAGTATAATTAATAAACATTTGAAAGAAGAATATAATAATTGTATGTATAAATGTTTCAATGGGGTAGGTGGCTCAGTGGAAACGACAAACAATTTTCACCAAATAAAATCTACCCTTGTGGCCTCCCCCCCCACTACTAACCTCTTTAAGGGCCGTGATTTGACGGGTAGTTTACGCGGATAAATATATCACTTACCGAGATTTGATTACGGCAGAGTGCCACACCCAGTAATGGGTAAAAGGCGTGATGATATATTTATTTATGTATTTTTTATAAATGTTTCTAAGGGTTCACAACTGTTCTGTCTCCTACAACTTCGTTTACTTTCCATCTATCTATCTCTATTTGTAGTACTTCGCCTCTATGTAACTACTTGCCTCTCTGTCTTATTATAGAACTTGCACCGCACAAACAAATCCGTTTCTGTGTCTTTAATCTCCAGATTGTTATTGTGGTATTCAAGACAAAATACAAGACTGCTAGTAGATGTATTTTTGTGAACGCGATGCAATATCAAAAGTTAGTTAATCGATTGATTTATTGTAAGGGTAGGTGGCTCAGTGGAATCGAATCCCACAGCCGACAAACAAATCTACCCCTGTGGCTCCTCCTCCACTAACATCTTTAGGAGCTGTGATTTGACGGGTAGTTTACGCGCATAAATATATCACTTACCGAGATCTGCTTACGGTAAAATGCCATACCCTGTAAAATGGGTAAAAGGTGTGATGATATATTTATTTGTTTATTTATTTATTTGATTGATTGATTGATTGAGAACCTATATAAACATTAAGGTACATTTGTATATTGTCCATGCCATGTAAAATTGCCTGACTTGGGTCGTTTCAAGTAAACAACTTGAATGTTGCTTAAACTGTAAGCTTGTTGACAATGTGTTTATAAAAATAAAGTGTTTCGTAACTCAACAACTATTTTATTTATTTATCCAACACCCACTACTTATAAAGTCATTATTGTTGTCATTTTAGATTAATAAAGTGGTTTATAAGTCACACGTGAGTTATAAGTCATAAGTCACGCATCAATTATGACTAGTAACTCACTATTGAGTTTAAATATAACAAAGTTGAAAAAAAGGTTGCAGCTGTAGTATTCGAAATGGAAGTCGAGAATTTTATTCCCAAAATAATCATTAAGGAAACGGTTGTTGATGTTTTACCAAAAAAGTCTAGAGGTTCATAATTTTCATCAGATTTTGTCCTTTTCCGAGGCTGTATCTTAAAAACTAAACGATATATGAAGATGCGCTCAACGGCAATGGATTTCTCGTGTTTCAATTAACTTAAAAACAAAGTTTCAACAATTTTTATTTTTTTCAGATTTCCGCAAAAAAATCTCAAAAAACAGTTTTTTAACATTATCTCAAAAACTAGAAGTCATATGCATTTGAAGATTGCACCACTGGATTCAGTGGGTCAAAATACATATGTATGTAAATTTTCGTTATAATATTTGTACGATTAAGGATTTTAGAGAAAATAGGCGTAAAATATGAAAAAACCCAAGGGGTACCCCTTAGGAAATAATTAAAAATATTAAATTGCTTTAAATTAGCTGAAAATTTGCTTATAAGTTAATTCGGATACGGGGAATTCAATGCCGTTGAGCGCATCTTCATATTTTGTTTAGTTTATAAAATATAGCCTCTGGAAAAATTATGTTCATAATTTTCATCAGATTTTGTCCTTTTCCGAGGCTATATCTTAAAAACTAAACGATATATGAAGATGCGCTCAACGGCAATGGATTTCTCGTGTTTCAATTAACTTATAAACAAAGTTTCAGCAATTTTTATTTTTTTCAGATGTCCGCAAAATTTTTCTCAAAAAAACGTTTTTTAACTTTATCTCAAAAACTAGAAGACATATGCTCTTGGGGATTTGACCACTGGATTCAGTGGGTCAAAATACATATGTATGTAAATTTTCGTTTTAATAATCCTACGATTAAGGATTTTAGAGAAAATAGGCCTAAAATATGAAAAAACCCAAGGGGTACCCCTTAGGAAATAATTAAAAATATTAAATTGCTTTAAATTAGCTGAAAATTTGCTTATAAGTTAATTCGGATACGGGGAATTCAATGCCGTTGAGCGCATCTTCATATTTTGTTTAGTTTATAAAATATAGCCTCTGGAAAAATTAAATTCATAATTTTCATCAGATTTTGTACTTTTCCGAGACTATATCTTAAAAACTAAACGATATATGAAGATGCGCTCAACGGCAATGAATTTCTCGTGTTTCAGTTAATTTATTAACAAAGTTTTAGCATATTTAAATGTTCGAAATTAAAGATTTAATCAAATAAATGTCACCCTTAAATGTCAAAGAAAAATAACATTTTATTCAACAAATTATGGAAACTATGGCAACAGCAAATGTTATGCAATAACCTGTATCATAATAAAAATCTGTGGGATAAAATAAATGTCATTAAAGTACAGATCAAAATTGGTAAATTTTGTAACTGTGTAGTTTTGGTGCCACAGGTCGACACTACAAACAGTCATTTATCTAATGTTGTATAACTGTCAAATTAGTGGTACTAAAAATGTTTACTTCAGAGAAACCAAACATATTTGCGAAATTTGCAAAAAATAATTTCGTTCATTGTATAAATTTTTTCCTAAAATATAAAAATACCCTGTATATGGGTGGTGAATCGTTGACGTTAAAACGCCAAGCATTTATTTATTTTTGTTCAATTCCATGGCTGTCTGTATTTTCAACACAACTTTCGACATTTTAATATTTAATTTCTGTCGTTACAAAGTATGTAATAGAAATTATGTTTATTGATTTAGATGCAGAAATTTATGCTCTAAAACTTTTATTTGAAGCTTTTTTGCATAAAATAATTAGGGAAGCCAATAATTGAACATTTGAAAAATTGTATTGAAAACGCTATGGTGCGCAATTCGATTCACCACCCTGTATATCATTGCAATGATTACAAACTCACCCATATTTGTTTTAATGTTATGATAAAAGTAAAAAAAAAATGTTTGTACAGCTTTACAACGTGCTCAAACATTTTCCTTACTCATTTTATTACACGTGGACTAGTACCACCGATTAACGAAAACATTCACATCATGTCAATCCCTCTAAGTACAATTTACTTTCACCTATTTTTAATTACAATAATAAGTTCGGAATATTTATTTTCCGAGCACGCCGTCATTATTTCTCAACTAAAACAAAAAGAAAACTCATATTTTGGATTTTCTGTGCAGCTACAGTCTGCACCAGACTCAAATGGCCGGTAATTTATTAATAACTTCGTTAATTAACAATATATTAATTATTATATTTCGTAGTGTAATTGTTGGTGCTCCACGATCATCTGATAAACTTCACAGAAATCTTATTGAACCTGGAGCAGTATTCTCTTGTTCTTTGGACTCGGAAGAACATTGTCAACAATTTGAATTTGATACAGGTAAGATTATTAATAATATACAGCGTGGTTAGCGAATTGGAATATCCTGTACTGTTATAGTATGTTATGCAACAAGGGAGGGAAACAAGCGATTATTCCCGCGTGTGAAGTTGGCAAACCGAGACGTAAGCGAGAACCGAAGGCTCGAGCTGAAGTCGTGGTTTGTCAACTTCACACAAGGGATAATCGCGCCCTCCCGTGAAGCATATTATACTTTTCGTAACAAGTGCACAAAAATTACCGTCTTATCGGGACAAATGTCAAATATGGGTTGCGTAACTAGTTACCTAGGAAACGTCGCAAACAGCTAATAATCGTAGTCTCTAGGGAGAGAAACATGCTACCTAGGGAGAGAAACATTATGTTTCAACTTTGAATCTAGCTTTTAATTCATGTGAAATAAGGACATTATACTATGTTCAAAGATACTCCGTTATGGCCCTCTCAGCGGGTCTATTGTTAGGGATTTAACCTTAATTTATAGGGGTACAAGGACAGGTATGTATTCAGTATTTCCCAGTTTAATTTTATTTTTATATATATATATATATATTATAATAATGAAACAGAGAATTTTGTACAAATATTATTTAACAACAAAGACAAAATTAATTGTCATTCATGCACTTGGTGAAACTAGGTATAATAAAAAATATTAAATAAAACTCTAGGCAAAGTCTCACAAAATTCTCATGTCATCTTACCGTTTGTTCGAGATCTTATTCTCTGCTGGCACAGTTCTTCGTCACCAGCTTCTTCACATGAACTTTGTTCTAGGTGAAGAAGTGAGTTATACCATGCTGATGAGCTCTAATAAGAGCGAAACGCGTCTATGGTTACTAACTGTGCTGGCCGGCCTCTGACGATGCCCTCATAAGGTGACTCGGAGGCTGAATTTTGTGAGACTTTGCCTAGAGTTTTATTTAATATTTTTTAACAAATATTATTATTGATAATGAAATAATGCAAATAAACAATAGTGTCATACATAACAATAAATACAAAATATGACACTGCTATACATATGTAATAATTCGACAATATCATTGTCACTATCACAATCCATTTCACTATCGTCACTTGAGTCTTGAATATTTATAATAAAGTCTTTAGTAATGTTATTAATATCAATATATTGATTTTCTAAATCAATCACATGACGCACACTGTTAGCCCAATTTTCTGGTGTTATTTTGTTCATTTCTCTTATTATTAATTCGATAACATCGTCACTTACAGTCGGTGATGTATTGTTCCGTCTTATATTGCATTTTAATTGCCCCCAAATTAATTCAATTGGATTAAAAATATAATAATGAGGCAATCGAAGTACATCGTGTCCAAATTGTTTTGCTAAATTGTCACACACATACTGTTTCTCAGGGGGTTTAATTTAAACAACTTCTAACAATTGTTTTTTATTTTATGATTCTTCGAAGTATAGATCCGCACAGAGATTAGAGATTTCCGAATTTAAATTTTTTGCAATCCTACCCTGAGCGCCAACAAGTAGAATCTCTTACTATGTGCGGTTCAACACAGGCTTAGTAAGTTAAAGCCATAACGGAATATCTTTGAACATACTATAGTCGTTTTACAACATTAAACTCGACTCTCTGCGTTATTAGATTCTATTACTAACTATTGTCATTAATTCGTTTAAAAATAAAGATAATTAAAATATATTTAAACCGTTAAACATTATTCAAGTTATAAACATTACGATAAAACTTTGAATCCAGCTTTTAATTCGGTTTACAACATAATGTTTCTCTCCCTAGGGGAGAAAAGCAGTGTTCCTCTCTCTGAAATTAGGGAATAAGAACGTGTTTCTTGTGCATATGTTACGAAAAGTAAATAAAGTTCCTGTTGTACAGAGTAGCATAAATAAATGAAACTTTTAGATTAGTTTCACATCTTATCTGTTTTGTAAATATTGACTATGTATATATATATATGACGTTTTAATAGGCACAGCCGATAATGAATACATTCAAGGAAAGAATTATTCATGCCTTGGATATTCTTTAGATGCTGATGTAAATATTGATGGACGTGTTGTCGTAAGTTATACTTATAAATTAAGGGTGATAGATTGAGTAGACGATTTAGGGTCCCTAGGGATCCTAGGGATTCATAATAAAATCAATCAATTATAATAAAAAAAACAACAAAGACAATAGTTATTTGTGTATTAAGAGCGTCAAGTGATTCTTTGTTACTCGAGCACGGTAATTGCAGCGCGAGTCGAAGGCGAGAGCTGCAATAGTGTAAGAGGAACTAAGACACTTTACGCTCGTGATACACACATCATTTTTTTCTACGATTGCATCTTAAAATTATTAAAAAACGTATACGTACTGAAAATAAATTCATTTTGTCAACTGTCAATATGACAAGTTTCTGTTTTGTTTGTATCCTTGGTAACTATTGAAATAAACGCGCATTTAATATCTTTTTCGCGCGTTGCCATTGGAAACGCGCGCATTTAACGTCTTTTTTGCGCGTAGCGTAATTGTCAACTTTTCATAGCAATCGTAGAAAAAATTAATTGTTCGTTCACTTGGTGAAACTAGGTTTAATAAAATATTAAAATAAACACTTCGCTAAGTAACAACAAAGACAAAATTAATTGTCATCCAACACTTGGTGAAACTAGGTTTAATAAAAAAGTATAAAATAAACACTTGGCTATGTTTCACAAAATTCAGCCTCCAAGTCATCTTATGAAAGCATCGTCAGAAGCTGGCCAGCACAGTTAGTAACCATGTCTAAGTGGCTGGCCAGCCTCTGACGATGACCTGAAAGTCGACTTGGAGGCTGAATTTTGTGAGACTTAGACAAGAGTTTATTTTAATATTTTCATATTTTATTCAACCAATTATAGTTAAGAATTTTCCTTGGTTATCATCACATATAGATAAATGAATATATCGTTGACAAATAAATAAATATATCATCACGCCTTTTACCCATTACTGGGTGTGGCACTCGGCCGTAAGCAGATCTCGGTAAGTGATATATTTCTTTGCGTGAAGTGTGGTTACCAGCCGTAAAATCACGGCCCCCAAAGATATTAGTGGATGTAAAGGAACAAGGCTAGATTTAATTTGGTGAAAATTGTTTGTCGACTGTAGGGATTGAACTACGGTTCTCAAGATCCACAGGCCGACTCGATACCACTGAACCACATACCCCATTTATTAATTAATAAAATTAGATTCCAATTAAACATAGTTTAATTGGAGCATAGGTCTCTGGTTCAAATGCCGGCGGTATCTCAATTTTTCTCTTTATAATAATTATTACTGGGTGAGGCAATCTGCTGAAGCAGATCTCGGTAAGTGATATATTTCATCGCGTGAAGTGCGGTTACTAGCCGGCAAATCACGTCCACCAAAGATATTAGTGGAGGGAGAGCCACAGGGGTAGATTTAATGTGGTGAAAATTGTTTGTCGACTGTGGGGATTCAATCAGGGTTCTCAAGATCCACAGGCCGACTCGATACCACTGAGCCACCCACCCTATATATTAATTAATAAAATTAGATTTCAATTAAATGGCGAACGTAGTTTAATTGCAGCATAGGTTTAAATGCTGACAGTATTTCAATTTTTCTCTTTGTAATTGAATTTTGTTATTATTTTGAAATGATTAGGCTTGCGCACCAAGATGGGTAAATTACAAAAAGAAAACGTATGGTATCCCCAAGTTAAATGGTATGTGTTATCATGTTAAAAATGGAAGAGATGCCCATAATACCCAGAAATTAATGCCGTTAGAACTTTCAGGTAATTACAAAATATAAAGTTTAATTTTAATTAATTTAATTATAAAATGTATTTAGATTTACAATTTGATGGATATGGTTATTATTACATTTTGGGGGAAGCTGGTTTTACATCGCATTTAGTACAGGTAAAACTATAATATCACTGCTATAGCTAGACCAAACTCATTTGATCTTTTATGAATTAAAAATATGTTTAGGATAGCGAAACAGTGGCACTTACAGCGTTAGGGCTTCAAAACTGGACAGGTAAGTTCATTATTTTCATGTACAACTATAAAAAAGTTCACTTTTTTCACTAATATCAGTACATCATTTACATTACTATGACAACGCGTATTATATACCCTAGAAGGCAAAATAAGTATTTCGCGCACGCTTCCAAATTATTTGTTGTCAGGTTCAATTAGTTACAACACATCAATATTATCAAATTCATATTATTGTTGATTGTTTTCCTTCAATTTACTTAAATAAATCAATAATTATTGTATTATTCTTTATTTACAGTTGTAAAAAAATGTTGTTTGTATTTCGTTGGAAACATTCTTGTTTTTGGCGCGTTCAAATGACTTTTTGTCTCGACTAAAAGTAACATTCTCACGCGCAGCAAAAAACATTCATTTTACGCACTTAATACAAAAATAACTATTAATAATACGTATTTTTTAGGAAGCATTATTCAGTATAATAAACCAGGGGATATAGATGAAAAAACATTTGTTGTGCTGCCCAAAAATACTGCCAAATTTGAAACGTACTCCTACTTTGGTAAGTATACAGGGTGAAACACAAAGAGCGAGTCATATTGCCATTGTTCGGAAAATTATTTTTGAGACATAATACTTCAAGTAGAAAATAACAATTGTGAAAATATAATTAGATTTTAATAAAAAATAAATAAATATATTATCACGCCTTTTACCCATTACTGGGTATGGAACCCTGCCTAAGCAGATCTCGGTAAAGTGATATATTTCTACGCGTGAAGTGCGGTTAATAGCCGTAAAATCACGGCCCCCAAAGATGTTAGTGGAGGGGGAGATTTAAATTGGTGAAAATTGTTTGTCGGCTAAATAGATTTTAAATAAATATATCATCATGCCTTTTATCCATTACTGGGTGTGGCACTCTCCCGTAGCAGATTTTGGAAAATGATATATTTTTCGCATGAGATGCGGTTATCAGCTATCAAAAAACGGTCCCGAAAGATGTTAGGGAAGGGGAAACCACAGGGGTCAAAGTTGTTTCTGGCTGTGGCAATCGAACCCAGATTCATAAATTCACAGACCGATTTGATATCACTGAGTAACCTATACCATAATTAATTTTTAATCGTGAAAATTGTATTTAAAAAATAAATATATCATCACAACTTTTACTCTGTAAGTAATATATTCATGAGGGTGAAGTGCGGTTACCTGCCGTCATATCACGGCCTCCAAAGATATTAATGGAGGGGGAGCCACAGGGGTAGATTTAAATTGATGAAAATTGTTTGTCGGCTAATTAGATTTTAAATATATCATCATGTCTTTTACATATTGTTGGGTGTGGCACTCTGTCGTTGCAGATCTCTGTAAGTAATATATTCATGAGGGTGAAGTGTGGTTACCAGCCGTCAAATCACGGCTTCTAAACATGTTAGTGAATCTATCTGATTATGATATAATTATTATATATCTTAGAAACGATAAAATGTACTACAATAAACTAAATTTGAAATCTGTAATTAATTTTTTGTTCAGGTTATTCTTTATCATCTGGCCGATTCAATTCATCAGATAAAAATAAAATATTTTATGTATCTGGAGCCCCGCGAAGTGACAATCTTACAGGCACGGTAAGAAATATTTAGAGCTGATATTTCAATCTTATAATAAACTCCCTAATACATTTTTCTACTTCCGTTAGGAAATAGACGTTTTATTTCACTTATTTGAGTTCGGTAATGAACTGCATTATTTAACTAGTGAAATAATGAGGTAACATAGCAACAGATATCTTGGTAGACGAATTCTGATGTGATATTCTTTTATTTTCTGAATTTATAACTGTCATGAATATGTCAAAATTTTAATAATTTCTAAAACTTCTTTCGTATTTATTAGAACGGAAGTAGAAAAAATATTGTATGAAACTAGTAAGGAAATGAAGGTTATTACCTTACTTATGTGTTTACATAACTCGGTTACGCCTCGTTCTGCAAATTTCACATGCGTAAGGTAATAACCTTCATTTCCTTACTAGTTTCATAAATAGCTATTATTTAACACATAAACAAAAAACATATTTTTTCTACAACTGTCAAAAAATGTTTCAATTTTTTCACTAATATCAATGATTTTTTTATCTTTTATATTACCATGACAACGCGTATTTCTTGCACTGTTTTGCACCCTAGAGCGCAAAATGAATATTTCACACACGCTTCCAAATATATTTGTTGTCAGATTCCATTAGTTATAACACATCAATAGTATTAAATACATATTATTGTTGATTGTTTTCCTTCAATTTACTTAAATAAATTAATAATTATTGTGTTATTCTTTATTTACAGTTGTAGAAAAAATGTTGTTTTTCTACGATTGCTATGAAAAGTTGACAATTATGCTCTCATTTGTCCCCGTAAATTTGACGTTTTCTGTGGAACAATCGAAAAAAATTTTGCGCGTCTCCAATGGCAACGCGCGAAAAAGATATTAAATGAGCGCTTATTTCAATAGTTATCAGGGATACAAACAAAACAGAAACTTGTCATATTGACAGTTGACAGAATGAATTTATTTTAAATACGTATACATTTTTAAATAATTTTAAGATGAAAATTGTAGAAAAAATTATGTATGTATCACTAGCGTAAAGTGTCTTTGTTAATCTTACACAATTGCAGCTCTCGCCTTCGGCTCGCGCTGCAATTACCGTGTTCGAGTAACAAAGAATCACTTTACGCTCTTAATACACAAATAACTATTTTTGGAGCGTTCGAATGACTTTTTTAGTTAGCTGTCTATATCTGTATCTGTTTTTTTTTTGTGATACATTCAGTATAAAAATAAAATGGTTGATGTGTCAATTGAAATATCAACCCTAAAACAAAATGTAACCATGGTAACAATAATTATTATAATAATATATGTTACAGGTATATATGTACGAAAAATTAACAAATAATCAAGTGTTCACAAAGCGTTACGAATTTCCTGGAAAACAATTTGGAGAATACTTTGGAGCAAGTTTGACAGTTGCCGATTTGAACGGGGATGGAATAGATGACGTAATAATAGGTGCACCGATGCACAGCTCTGATAAAAACGACGAAATTGGGTGTATTTATGTTTATATTACAAGAAAATATGACACGGTATGTATACATTAAAACAATTTAATTTTAAATAAATATATCATCACGCCTTTTATCCATTACTGGGTGTGGCACTCTGCCGCAGCAGATCTCACTAAGTGATATATTATTGTACGTGAAGCCAAATCACGACTCCTAAAGAAGTTAGTGCTGGGGGAGCCACAGGGGTAGTTTCTGAGCCATCTACTCCTTAATTTAATTTTAATTTTATTTGGGTTTGTAGAGTATAAAAGTAACAGCAATGGATAAAATAGAGGGGAAAGAACAAGGGGGGAGATTTGGAACTGCTATCACATCAGTAGGAGACATAAATAAAGATGGCTGTGAAGGTATTGTATTAAATTAAATTATAGATGCTATTATTGACACTAGTAAAAAAATCTGATGTGGACACCACATGACTTTCTTGTACGCGTATTAAACTATAGATTTTTTTTAATTGCACATATTTGACATAAAATCTTTTATTTTTTATTTTTTGTTCTAATTCATAGCAAACTTAATTTTTTTTAAAAATATATATAATATTTAAATTTAGATATCTCGCTTATGCAAAAGGCTAATTTAAAAATTCTTAATGTGCTAGACGCAGAATTTAATTCTCTAAAACTTTTATTTGCAACATTCATTTCTAAAATTAAAATAATACCATTTTTTTCAAGGAAAACTGTTAGCAGCTTCATGTAATGTGCTACTTCCGGTTAGTCTATTTTAACCAAAATCTATTATGTTATTTCCATTGATATAGTAGTCTTATATACCAAATTTGGAAAGTTTTAAATTATATTTGAATATAGTTTTTCATGAAAATCTATTATAGGCTTCAAGTAAAGTACCACTTCCGGTAGTTGTATAATGACCAAAAAGGGAGGTGCACAACTAGATGCTATAACAGTCCTAAATACAAAGTTTCAATTTTCTACGGCTTACCGTTTTTGAGTTATGCGAGATACATACATACGTACAGACGGCACGACGAAATTAGTCAAAATGGACTCAGGGAGGGCCAAAATACCTATTTCCGTTGAAATCTGAGAACCGAAAATTTTCGCGATTACAATACTTCCTTTACTTCGTACAAGGAAGTAAAAAGGGAAAAATTTGAATAACATCTTGAATCACATGGCGTTGGTGTGGATAGCGATACGGAATTCGAATCCGGAGATCCCGAGTTCGAATTTCACTCAAGCTAAAAATTATATAAACTACCACACTGCGGCTCGGTGAGTGCGGACCCTGTACTGTAATTGGGAATAAGTTCCTGTTATACAGCGTAATATAAATACATATAAATAAATAAAAACGTGTACATTAAAAATAAGATTTGTGTGGACTCACTTTGCGCAGATTGGAAGCAGGTGCTGGTGCATGGAAATCTGTGAGTCTGCGACCGTCAGTCTGTAACACAACACTTTACACTTATAACCACATATTTCACTTCATTTCACATGTAAATATATTCACAAATAGTCACAAAATATGTGTAGAAATCACGATAAACACTGAAACGTACACAGCAAACACCCAAATACAACTGAACCTTAGTTACACGTTTGCATAATGCAACACAAATTAATACCAGTTTGTTAAATAACCGAGCCCAGACCTGCTTTCAATGTATCAGTTTAAATTAGTATTTTTATATAGAAATATTTTAAAATAGCTTATTAAAATAAATACATTATCAAGTCTTTTACTTATTACTGGGTGTGGCACTCTGCCGTAGCAGATATATGCGCGTGAAGGTTATCAACCCTTAAATCAAGCTCCTCAAATATGTTAGTGGAGGGAGAGTCACAACTTTAATTTATCTCATAAATAATTACACATTTTAATATGCACAATATTTGCTATAACCAGCCGTCAAAATAATATCAACTTCTTATTATAGAAAATATTGAGTTCAAACTTCAACTTGTTTTACAAAAAAATACGAATATGTCTGAATGACTGTAATTGGAATGAAGTTCCTGTTGAACAAAGTAACAAATAAATACATGTACAGGAAATATTTTCTTTCAGATATTGTGATAGGAGCGCCCTATTATCAAGAAAGAGGTGCAATATATTTATATTTAGGGCAGAAAGGAGATAAAGCCGCCTTAAAATTTGATCAGAGAATTTTAGCTTCAGATTGTGATCTGAATTTAAGAGGATTTGGATTTAGTTTATCTCGAGGGACAGATATTGATAACAATAAGTATAATGGTACGACTAAACTAGTTGTAAGTTAGTTGAGACTAATTATAGTTCTAGGCATTGTAATTTTAATAATCATAATTTACTTCTTAATATATGAGAAATAACTGTTAAACCACTGGCACTAATAATGTTTTCTACTTCCGTTAGGAAATAGACGTTTTATTTCACTTATTTGAGTTAGGTAATGAACTGCATTATTTAACTAGTGAAATAATGAGGTAACATAGCAACAGATATCTTGGTAGACGAATTCTGATGTGTTATTCTTTTATTTTTTGAATTTATAACTGTCATTAATATGTCAAAATTTCATAATTTCAAAAACGCTCTTTCGTATTTATTAGAACAGAAGTAGAAAAAATATTGTATGAAACTAGTAAGGAAATAAGGTTATTACCTTACTTATGTGTTTACATAACTCGGCTACGCCTCGTTCTGCAAATTTCACATGCGTAAGGTAATAACTTTCATTTCCTTACTAGTTTCATAAATAGCTATTACTTTATGTAAAGTGCAATTAATTTTGCAAATTATGACAATTTTTTGTTTGTTTTATAACCAGTACATAGGGTTAATATAAGTGCCACAAGTAGTAAAACACCCTGTATATCAACTTTTTCATAAACAATATTTTTTCTAAATTTAGCAGTAGGCATAAAGTTTAGCTGCAATATACAATAGTTATTTGTGTATTTAGAGCGTAAAGTGATTCTTTGTTACTCGAACACGGTAATTGCAGTAAAGGCGAGAGCTGCAATAGTGTAAGATTACTTTACGCTCGTGATACACGCATCATATTTTCTACGATTGCATCTTAAAATTATTAAAAAAGTATACGTACTGAAAATAAATTCGTTCTGTCAACTGTCAATATGACAAGTTTCTGTTTTGTTTGTATCTCTGGTAACTATTGAAATAAGCGCGCATTTAACATCTTTTTCGCGTGTTGCCATTGGAGACGCGCAAAAAAGATATTTTTCGATTGTTCCACAGAAAACGTCAACTTTATGATGACAAATAAAAGCGTAATTATCAACTTTTTATAGCAATCGTAGAAAAAATTCTTTTCGTTTCAAAACCAGTACTATATTAAGTGTTGTAAAACACCCTGTATATCAAATTTGTCATAAACAATATTTTTTCTAGATTTAGCAGTAGGCGCTTATTTAAGTGGCCATGTAGTAGTTTTAAAAAGTCGCCCAATTGTAAAAATCCATCCAAGAATACTAACATTCACTAAACAAATAGATGTAAACACTAAAGCTTTCAATTTAACAACATGTTTACAATATACGACTAAAGATGTACCAGAAGTACTTAGCATAACAACTGAACTATCAGTGGACCAACCTCAAATTATTTTTGACAATAATAGAAATTCTTATAGCAGGGAAAAACAATACAAAAAAAATCTAGAAAGCTGCATAGATTTAAATATTAAAATACAAGTAAGTTCAATTACATAATTACACTCATACCTCGCTATACGGCCGCTCTTTATACGACATTTCGCTATAACGGCCCTTTTCAATTAAGGCACGTTTTCGATTATAACGGCAAAAAAACTTTTTTCCCGATTGAATTTGTATGAATTTATATTAGAATTCATTGATAAAATATAAACTAAACACTTGGTTGTCTCACAAAATTCAGCCTCCAAGTCACCTTATGAGGGCATCGTCAGAGGCTGGCCAGCACAGTTAGTAACCATAGACGCGTTTCGCTCTTATTAGAGCTCATCAGTATCAGTATTTTGTGAGACTTAACCAAGTGCCTATTTTATATTTGTTATTAAATTTAGTTTCACCAAGTGTATGGATGACAATTAATTTTGTCTTTGTTGTTATTAGAATTGACATACATACATACATACATAACATCACGCTATATCCCATTAAATGGGGTAGCACGAACCCGTCAACATTCTCATCCTGACACACGATACTCGATTCGACCACATTAACACTTCCTCCATACAAACTCTTTCGTTTCTCACAACCAAAATCCATCAACACACAACAAACATTCATCCATTCGCTCCTGTACACTGCGCTTGTTTCTGAAGATGGTCTCCGCACAATTGCAGGTAAACACTCGAAACATCTAACCAATTAATCTAAAATCAAGAATCATACGCTTGTCTTCATTCATCATATTTATCCCGCAATTAATTCCTATCCTGACACACCACTTTTGCTTCAACCACATTCATAATTCTTTTCATACAAGCTCGTTTATTCTTCACGCTCAGAATCTTTCGCTCACGCAACAACCCTTCAATCATATTCATCCACTTGTTCCTGGGCCGTCCACGCAAACTTTCACCCTCAATTTCACCAACATACACCTGTTTCACCAATCTGTCATTCGACATACGTTCTACATGACCAAACCATCTCAACTGACTTATTCCCACTCTTCTTACAACATTCTTCCCAATCTCACATTCATCATACACCAATGTATTCCGGACACGATCTCTTCTAGTATATCCACACACACTCCGCAAATATCTCATTTCCACAGCAGTTATACGCCGTTCATGTTTCTTCATCCATACCCAACATTCACTACCATACATCAATGTAGGCACTAACACACCATTATAAACACTCAATCGAGCATCTCTGGATACACTCACGTTCCGAGTAAAGGTTCCCAGAGCACCCAATATCTTACATCCAGCAGATACTCTTCTTTCAATCTCTCGATCAATACGTCCATCCCTCGAAAACACACTCCCCAAGTATACAAACTCATTTACTTGACCCAATCTCACACCATTCACCGAAACATTGCAATCAGTCACCAAATCACTCTTCTCAAACACTAACACTTTACATTTATCAACATTCAGTAATAGATTTAAACCTTTTCCTACTTCATTTATACTTAGAATCATTCTTCTCAATTGTTCTTCAGATTCACCCATTACAACTACATCATCCGCATAAGCTAACGCAGGCACTACACTGCCACCAATACGTACACCATCCGCCCCATTCAGCGACTTTCGTAACAACACATCCATATATAAATTAAACAACCACGGGGACATCCCACAACCTTGATTGATTCCTTATACGGCTTTTCGCTTTGCGGCCAAGTATCGTGGAACGTATCTAGGCCGTAAAGCGAGGTATGGGTGTATAAAGATTTTATAGCTAAAAGTGTAAATATTTGACAGGAGGGATTGATGGACGAGACACATTTTACTATGACATACAAGATTAACAACCAGGAATCAGAAAGAGATTTTTGCAAATTTTGTCCAATTGAAGAAGAACATAAATCATCAACATTCTTGTTCATTCCATTTGCGAGTGGATGCAGAGAATCTATTTGCAAAGCAAATTTGAAAATATCTGCTTTCTTTATCAATGCAGAGTACGTATAAAAAACAACTTGCAAATTTTATTCAATATTTTTGCAAATTGAACTGGTTTCTCCAAACTTTTTTGTACGAGGACCCTTTTATACTTGCAGCTCCTAAAGATGTATTTTTTATTCTGTGGATTAAATTAACAGGGTGTTTCATAATTAGTACAAAAATTTAAGGGTATATATATTATTTGATGTATTGATGCAATAGTTATTTTTGTTTTAAGTGTGCGAAATGAGATCTTTTTAAAATTCTATAAAATATACTAAATAAATAAATAAATATATCACCACGCCTTTTATCCATTACTGGATGTGGTACTTTGTCGTAGCAGATCTCGGTAAGAGATATATTATTGCGCGTGAAGCCAAATCAATATACAAATGTACCTTAATGTTTATGTAGGTTCTCAATCAATCAATCAATCAATAAAATAAAAAAATAAATATATCATCACGTCTTTTATCCATTACTGGATGTGGTACTTTGTCGTAGTAGATCTCGCTAAGTGATATATTATTGCGCGTGAAGCCAAATCAATATACAAATGTACCTTAATGTTTATGTAGGTTCTCAATCAATCAATCAATCAATAAAATAAAATAATAAATATATCATCACGCCTTTTATCCATTACTGGATGTGGTACTTTGTCGTAGTAGATCTCGCTAAGTGATATATTATTGCGCGTGAAGCCAAATCAATATACAAATGTACCTTAATGTTTATATAGGTTCTCAATCAATCAATAAAATAAATAAAGAAATAAATAAATCATCATGCCTTTTATCCATTACTGGATGTGGCACTCTGCCGTAGCAGATCTCGATAAGTGATATATTATTGCGCGTGAAGCCAAATCAATATACGAATGTAACTTAATGTTTATGTAGGTTCTCAATCAATCAATAAAATAAATAAAGAAATAAATAAATCATCAAGCCTTTTATCCATTACTGGATGTGGCACTCTGCCGTAGCAGATCTCGATAAGTGATATATTATTGCGCGTGAAGCCAAATCAATATACAAATGTACCTTAATGTTTATGTAGGTTCTCAATCAATCAATCAATCAATAAAATAAAATAATAAATATATCATCACGCCTTTTACCCAGTACTGGATGTGGGCATTCTGCAGAAGCAGATCGCGGTAAGTGATATATTTATGTCCGTGAAGTGCGGTTACCAGTCGTCAAACCACGGCCCTCAAAAATGTTAGTGATAGGGGAGCCACAGGGGTAGATTTAATTTGATGAAAATTGTTTGTCGGCTGTAGGGATCGAACCAGGGTTCTCAAGATCCACAGGCCGACTCGATACCACTGAGCCACCTACCCCATATATAAAATATACTGAGTGTTGATATATATTTTTTTCAACATTAATTGTGAAAATTACATTTATTTCACTCAATTTAGTTGTGATACTAACCGTTTTCCTCATTAGCGATAAAAGTAAATAACTTTCCTCATTAGTGAGGGACACGGTTATTATCACAACTAAATTGAGTGAGGGAAATGTCATTTGATATGGTGACAAGGAAACGTGATGTGCATTTGCAAATACAACTCCTTTGATTTATATCAAATAATTATTTAATTTCTTGTATCGCAAATTTAAAAATATAATTTTTACGTTTAATGTTATCACGGGGTAGTTGGCTCAGTGGTATCGAGTTGGTCTGTGGATCTTGAGAACCCTGCTTCGATCCCCACAGCCGACAAACAATTTTCACCAATTTAGAATCTACCCCTGTGGCTCCCTCTGCACTAACATCTTTGGGGGCCGTGATTTGACGGCCAGTACCCGCACTTCACGCGAAAATATATATCACTTATCAAGATCTGCTAAGGTAGAGTGCCACATCCAGAAATGGGTAAAAGGCGTGGTGATATATTTATTTTAATTATTTAATGTTGCAAAAAAAGTATGTTATACACGTAGGAAAAGGCTAGTACAAAACTCATCAATTACTGAGATCTGCTATGGCAGCGTGCTACACCCAGTATTGGGTAAAAGACGTGATGATATATTAATTTATTTTAGAGATGGGCGAATATCAAATTTCTCGAATTCGAATATCGAATACGAATATTAATCAGATCTCGAGTATTCGAGGTACTCGAATATTCGAATACTCGTAAAATTATTAATAATTATTTAATTATGTCCTTTTCATTATTTGAATGAAATTGTTAAGATAAAATAAAATTAAAACAAAAAGTACAAACAAAAACGAAAAAGACGAAAACTTCAAATTTAAGGTGAAACGTAAGGGCTGATGTTGGCGAAAAACAAATTTGAAATATAATACGTCTTCATGGTTTTGAAACAAAATATAACTTCAAAGTATTGTAATAGCTTTAAGTTTATGTACAAATGATAAAGAAAAACATAGTCAAAAATTGAGGTCAACATATGGCGCGATATTCGAGGTATTCGAATGTTCGCTATACTGACGTTAATATTCGAAAATCTCGAATATCGAATAATGTCAATATTCGCGGCATTCGATTATTCGCGGATGATATTCGCCCATCTCTAATTTATTTTATAAGGTTTTTTTCTGTATAGATCACCATGGATAATTGGTTCCAAACAAACTGAACTAGAAATTAAGGTTATTGTAGAAAACGTAGGAGAAAATGCATTTGGAACTAAACTTTATATGCACGTCAATACTTCCGGAGTAACAGTAACTCGTGAAAAAATCTGTACTGAGTCGCACACCAATATTACTTGTGACTTTGTTCGACCGCTTACACCACATGATAAGGTAATAGCTATTTGTATATCAAGAGAAGAAAGTGACACATTTCTTCCCGCAAGTGCTGTTTCATATAAAACACCTAAAGGATGAAGGATACTTTCCTAACAAGGTTTTTACTACCAAATCAGAAAATAATATTTTCAAAAATAAATTAGAATTTAAAGAAGTTTTAGTATTATCTTGACCAGGGCAGTCTTTTCGCCTAGGCAAACTAGGCAAGTGCTGGGGGCCCGTGACTCTGGGGGGCCCGAATCGTTCTACTAAAATGAAAAAAATATACACATTTTAAGTTTTAAGTCATTTTCTGACCAAAATATTTTTAATAATTACTACATTTGATATGAATTGTATTGAGGGATGGCAGCTAGTAACACAAATGCAAAATAATACAATAATTATAATGTGGCACTGACACTCCGATACAATGTATTTATATATACAGGGTGGTGACTCGCTCAGCCGGTCAAAGGACTTTAACATGGGAAATCAGTTTTTTGCAATTTCCTGCTTCCTTAATTATTTTAAGCAAAAACGCGTCAAATAAAAGTTTTAGGGCATCAAATTCTGCATCTAAATCAATAAACAGAATTACTTTTACGTGCTTTGTAACGGCAGAAATTAAATATGAAAATGTCGAAAATTACGTTGAAAATATTGATAGCCATATTATATGTTTTGGGGCCCTAAATATTATATTGCCTAGGGCCTAGGAGATGCTTAAGACGGCCCTGATCTTGACAGTTGTCACCTGGATTTTCAAATACTTTAAGCTTGTTTTACTTTAATTTTAAAATATTTTAAGGTTGTTTCTGTAATTTGACAGCGTGGTTACTTTCATTTAATTGAAATAGAAATCACTAGATGGCATTACTTCATTGAATTGCGTTCACTAGTGAAGAAAGTTATTTACTTTCATCACTACTAAATGTATTTTTAAACAAGCGCAGGAAGATACTCCCTTCCTTCCTCATCTTTTTTTACTTCATTTTCAGTTTTTACTATACAGTGTGTAACTGCAATTGTGTTAAATGTATTTTTAAACAAGCGCAGGCGATGCTGCCTTCATTTCTTATAGATTCGTTGTTAGAAAAGTGGGCGTAAGTGAAGATTTACGAAACAGGTGTACAGGAGCGAATGGATGAATGTTTGTTGCGTGATGATGGATTTTAGTTGTGAGGATGGAAAGAGGAAGTGTTAATGTGGTCGAAACGAGTATCGTGTGTCAGGATGAGAATGTTGACGAATTCGTGCTACCTCATTTAATGGGATATAGCATGATGTTATGTATGTATGTATGTATGTATGCTACTATTACTACTAAATTGATAAGGAAAATGTCATTTTCATAAGTAATGTTGAACAAATTTTTACTTAACAGATGATAGCAATTCATATATCAAACATAATTTTATTAAGCGCGTTGCGGGGGCTTTACTTTTCTTCTTTAAGGACGACAGTAAAATTTTCTTTCCTTCTAAATATCAATTAAAGGAAGAAAGTTAACTTTCTGATATGGTTGTGAAAACATTTATTTTTAACACATTATTACTAATAATGATTATTTATTTCAGAGAGAATTATTGTTTACTTTAAACACCGAAAATTTACCAATATATGAGAAACTGTTAAACGTAACATTTTCTGTTATTAGTAGTTCGGAGGATGTTGATAGCAGTGATAATATAATTACTTTAAACCTACCTTTAAGTACTAGTGTTAAATATAATATCGATACGTAAGTATAAAGCACTATCAAGCATTTTTAAATGATTTCTTTTAAGATCGTACGAAAAGTGAGTCTTTTCATACTCATTTCAGTGCGAAAAATGTTGCTTTACTAGTATTCGAGTATGAAGTAATTCAAAAGAATGTAACAACAAAGACAAAATTAATTGTCATCCAACACTTGGTGAAACAAGGTTGAATAAAAATGTAAAGTAAACACTTGACTATGTTTCACAAAATGCCCTCATAAGGTGACTTGGAGGCTGAATTTTGTGAAACATAGCCAAGTGTTTACTTTACATTTTTATTAAACCTTGTTTCACCAAGTGTTGGATGACAATTAATTTTGTCTTTGTTGTTATTTAAATTGCTATTGCGTAGCTTTCTCTTTTTTTTCGGTAGATGGCATGACCAGTTCCACAAAACTTCTTATGTCATCTTACTAGTTTGTTAGAGATCTTATTCTCTGCTGGCACAGTTCTTCGTCACCAGCTTCTTCACATGAACTTTGTTCTAGGTGAAGAAGTGAGTTATATCATACTGATTAGCTCTAATAAGAGCGAAAAGCGTCTATGGTTACTAACTGAACTGTGCTGGCCAGCCTCTGACGATGCCCTCATAAGGTGACTTGGAGGCTGAATTTTGTGAAACTGAGCCAAGTGTTTACTTTACATTTTTATCAAAAGAATGTATTAATAGCCATTATACACGACTTAACTTTATAACTTAAGATGAACGAAAAAGTTTTTAACATTTGAAATTGTAAATAAAATTAGTATAATTATAGAAAAAATAATGTTATGCAAGTCGTGTTAAAAATATCTTGTAACATTCGTGCATGCTGCAAGCTTACAACTCGTGCAATAAAGTAACACTTTTCATACTAGTTAATAAAAGGCACGAAGAAAAGATATTTTTATACTTTCGTTAGGAAATAGACATTTTATTTCATTTATTTGAGTTATCTTGGTAGACGAATTCTGATGTGTTATTCTTTTATTTTTTTAATTTATAACTGTCATTAATATGTCAAAATTTCATAATTTTAAAAACGCTCTTTTGTTTTTTTAACATATGAATTCGACTGAACGTATAGTGATGAAGATAATTTTAAAGTTAAATTTGCTACGTTAGACACTATGACAGAAGAATTCGGTTGATGCCATCCGTCGGACACAGGTGACGTGGTGTAGCGGTTAGCATCTGTGCCCGGCAAGCGGAGGGTCCCTGGTTCGAATCCAGGCGTCATCCAAATTTTTCTGTCATAAATTTAACGCTCTTTCGTATTTATTAGAACGGAAGTAGAAAAAAAATTGTATGAAACTAGTAAGGAAATGAAGGTTATTACCTTACTTATATGTTTACATAACTCGGCTACGCCTCGTTCTACAAATTTCACATGCGTAAGGTAATAACCTTCATTTCCTTGCTAGTTTCATAAATAGCTATTTCTACCACATTTGTAAAATAATTTGTTTAAGTTTTACAATAGACAATACAGTTTATACTTTATCGGACGATTTATTTATCGTGCGATAAAATATCTCCCGTGTGAAATTACCTTTAGGCAACTTATTAAAGATTACTATAAATAAATAATGTTTGTTTTTAGGCAATCAGAACCAGAACAATTGCTACTGACAGAAAACATAACAACTACAGTCAATTTTATTCATACATACAATATTGCAAGTACTAGTATTACAGAACTAGAAACATTAGATGTATATTTTCTTATTCCATTTAAATACAAGGACCAAATCATTGTGAATAAGATAGAAATTGATGACTGCAAGGATAATGAAGAGATAATTGACGCTAATTATGAAATAATTTCAAATGAAATCATTGATAAAAAAATTCATCTAAATTGTAGCTCAACACATGTACAAAATTTAAAATGCAAAAAAATTAAATGCGATATAAGAAGCAGAGATGCCTTGAAACTATCTACAGCTCGGATAGATATAAGTATAGATGTGAATATATCTGTATTTCGCGATGAAATCAATTCTGTATTTTTAATAACTAGTTTAGAATCTGACTCAGAATATTTTACCATAAAGTAAGTACATAAAATACTGTTTTTCTACGATTGCTGTGAAAAGTTGACAATTACGCTCTCATTTGTCATCGTAAAGTTGACGTTTTCTGTGGAACAATCGAAAAATAACTTTTTTGCGCGTCTCCAATGGCAACGTGCGGAAAAGATTATAAATGCGCGCTTATTGCAATAGTTACCAGGGTTACAAACAAAACAGAAACTTGTCATATTGACAGTTGACACAACGAATTTATTTTCAGTACATATACGTTTTTAAATAATTTGAAGATGCAATCGTAGAAAAAATAATGTGTGTATCACGAGCGTAAAGTGTCTTTGTTCCTCTTGCACTATTGCAGCGCTGCAATTACCGTGTACAAGTAACAAAGAATCACTTTACGCTATTAATACACAAATAACTATTTTCTAAAACTGTCAAAAAATGTTCATTTTTTTCACTAATATCAATACGCGAAGTACGTGATTTTTTCATTAATTGCATTACCATGACAACGCGTATTTTGCGCACTGTTACGTATCTAGTGCGCAAAATGAGTATTTCGCTCACGCTCCCAAATTATTAGTTGTCAGGTTCCATTAGTTACAACACATCATTAGTATCAAATTAATATTATTGTTTATTGTTTTCCTTCAATTTAGTATTATTCTTTATTTACAGTTGTAGAAAAAATATTGTTTGTATTTCGTGCGCAAAATGAGTGTTTTTTTGTTGCGCATGATAATGTTACAATCAAAGTCATTTGAACGCGCCAAAAAATAGGAATTTTTGTACATTATTTTTATTTACAACAGTTAGTAGCTCTAGGTGGCTCAGTGGTATCGAATCGGCTTGTAGATCTTGAGAACCCTGGTTCAATCCTCACAGCCGACAAACAATTTTCATCAAATTAAATCTAACACTGTGGCTCTCCCTCCACTAACATCTTTGAGGGCTGTGATTTGACGGCTGGTAACCGCACTTCACGCGAAGAAATATATCACTTACTACAGCATAGTGCCCACACCCAGTAGTGGATAAAAGGCGTGATGATATATTTATTTTATATTTTATTTAATTTAGTTGAATAAATAAATATTTTTTTGACAGTTTAAAAAATTATGTCTATATTTCAAGGGCGAAATTCTTGTTTTTTAGCGCGTTCGAATGACTTTTTGTTTCGACTAAAAGTGACAAAAAAAACTCTCATTTTACGCACTTATTACAAAAATAACAATTTTTTTAGGTCGTATACGAAAACATCCCTAATATCTGTGCCCAAAGCAGCCAGCCTAACTTTATACCTAATTATTGGAATAGTAGTTGGTTTTATACTAATCGTTATTGTCGCTTTAATCCTTTATAAAGTAAGCATTCATATATTAATAACAATCATTAAATATATTATTTATATTTTACATTTTTTCAGGTGGGTTTCTTTAAACGAAATAGACCACAAAAACCGGTAATTATTCAACGAATAATTAACTAATTTGTTAATTAAATATTTGGTGAAATTTTAGGAAGATGAAGCTCTTCTTGAGAAAAAAGAAGAAGGAGAAACTTCAATGAAAGTTGAGATGAATGACGAAGGCAATGACGTCACTAAAAAACATGACCGAACTAATGAAGAATCTGACGAATAAATTTTATAAATAAATATGTAAATACTGTTTGATTTCACAAGTTATGCACAGAGTTGAACTTAATAAATCGTGGATGTTAGCGCGTCTGACTAGTAATAGGAAGGTCCTAGGTTCGAGTCCCAGTTGAATCCATGATTTTTCAAATTAAAGTTTAAATAATAGTATGTTATGCATCAAGGGAGGGAAACAAGGGATAATCGCGCCCTCCCGTGAAGCATATTATACTTTTCGTAACAAGTGCACAAAAATTACCGTCTTATCGGGACAAATGTCAAATATGGGTTGCGTAACTAGTTACCTAGGAAACACCGCAAACAGTTAATCTCTCTAGGGAGAGAAACATGCTACCTAGGGAGAGAAACATAATGTTTCTCTCCCTAGGGGAGAAAAGCAGTGTTTCTCTCTCTAAAATTAGGGAATAAGAACGTGTTTCTTGTGCATGTGTTAATTACTGTCTTATCGGGACAAATGTCAAATATGGGTTGCGTAACTAGTTACCTAGGACACACCGTAAGCAGCTAATAATCGTAGTCTCTAGGAAGAGAAACATGCTACCTAGGGAGAGAAACATTATGTTTCTCTCCCTAGGGGAGATAAACAGTGTTTCTCTCTCTAAAATTAAGGAATAAGAACGTGTTTCTTGTGCATGTGTTACGAAAAAATTAGTGTATTTAAATCAAATTTTGATAAATACTAAACTCAGGTCGTGGTTTAGTTGATTAAATTATAGTATAACATAATTGTTAATTCAAATAATATCATTTTATATGGTCTACCTACATCCTATTTCCGGTTAGTTCGTTTTAATCACTATTAAATCAAATATAAATATACATAAATAAATTTGTTATCAAATAAAGTTAATTACGATAAATAAATATGCAAAAAAACGTAGGAAAATATCGGTTTTATAGTGGTTTACCTTCCTTTGTATAAATAACTACAAACATTTACGATTATAGTAAATATACAGGATGTTCCCTGAAAACTACGCCATGGAATTTTTTTTTTGCAGCCAGAATTATCTACATTTATTTTATTTATCCCCATAACTGACAGACAATTTTCACCAATTTAAATCTACCCCTTGTGGGAGAAGGCACTTAATAATTATTTGATATAAATCAAAGGAGTTGTATTTGCAAATGCAGTCAACATATCAAATGACATTACCCTCACTCAATTTAATTGTGATATTAACCGTGTCCCTCACTAGTGAAGAAAGTTACTTACTTTCATCACTAGTGAGGGAAACGATTGAGTGAAATAAATATAATTTTCACAAGTAATGTTGAAAAAAAAATATATCAACAATCGGTATATTTTATATATGAGGTAGATGGCTCAGTGATATCGAGTCGGCCTGTGGATCTTCAGAACTCTGGTTCGATCCCCACAGCCGACAAACAATTTTCACCAATTTAAATCTACTCCTTGTGGCTCCTCCTCCACTAACATTTTTGTAGGTTGTGATTTGATGGTTGATAATCGCACTTCACATGAAGAAATATATCACTTACCGAGATCTGCTACGACAGGGTGCCACACCCTAGTAATGGGTAAAAGGCGTGATGATATATTTATTTATTTATTTACGTCAACATTCTCATCCTGACACACGATACTCGTTACAACCACATTCACACTTCCTCCATTCCTCACAACCAAAATCCATCATCATTCACAACAAACATCCATCCATTCGCTCCTGTACACCTGTTTAAAAAATCTTCACTTACGCCCACTTCTCTACCAACGAATCTATAAGAAATGAAGGCAGCATCGCCTGCGCTTGTTTAAAAATATATTTAATACAATTGCAGTTAGACACTGTATAGTAAATACTAAATAAATAACTAAATATATCATCACGCCTTTTACCCATCACTAGGTGTGGCACTCTGCCTAAGCAGATCTCGGTAAGTGATATATTTTGTCGCTTGAAGTGCGGTTACCAGCCGTCAAAGATATTAGTGGAGAGGAAGCCACAAGGATAGATTTAATTGTTTGTCAACTGTGGGGATCGAACCAGGGTTCTCAAGATCCACAGGCCGACTCGATACCACTGAGCCATCTACCCCATATAGTAAATACTGAAAATGAATAAAAAACATAAGGAAGGAAGGAACAATAACTAAATAAATGCAATAAAATATCTAGATTGAGATCGACGCAGAATTCAAATCTCCACAATAAATTTAATTATTCACAGATTTCCTCTCCTCACCGCAAAAATATCACAAAGCCCCCCCACCCCTTGTATTCGGTACAATACATATTTTCATTTGTCAAAGACAAACTATCTTTAATATTATCGTGGTTTTAGTATCCGCCGGTCATTTTTTTGTCGCTCAAGTTTTCAAAAAAGTCAGTGTTCTGCTGTCTCTCTTATCAACACGTACATGTCGTCACCATGCTGCTAATTTACGCATTGTGTTGTTTTTATTGTGTTTTAAACTGTGTTAGTGCTTTTAACTTTTTCCCAAAATATGCACAAGTGTTTTCGGATAATAAACCCGGGACTTATTTCGGATATTCTGTCCTGTTGCAAGCTGCTGGCTTCAATAGTCCTGCTAGGTAAGTTTTTATTATTTTCAAATTAAATTTGATTTTGTGAAATTTAATATCCGATCTTATAAACGACAGAAGTAATTAATTGAATAATTTTTTTTTGGAAATAAATAAATCTATAATTTCTTTCCTGTAAATTAATTTCATTTACGAGACAGAGGACCTACAGCATTTAGTAGAAACTGAACCAGCAGGTCTAAAATAAATTTGAAATTTGCTAACTTAAAATGATTACATCTTAATATAAGTAAAATAATAGTAAACCGGTAAATAAATATATCATCACGTCTTTTACCCATTATTAGATGTGGTACTCTGCCGTAACAAACCTCGGTAATTGATATATTTATGCGGGTGAAGTAAAGTTACCAGCTGTTAAATCGCGGCCCCCAAATATGTTAGTGGATGGAGAGTCATAGGGGTAGTTTTAATGTGGTTAATAAGCTACAGTAATTGGGATTCCTGTTGTGCAAATTAACAAATAAATCAATCAATAATTTAATAATTAAATAATGGGGTAGGTGGCTTAGTAGTATCGAGTCGGCTTGTAGATCTTGAGAACCCTGGTTCGATCCTCACACCCGACAAACAATGTTCACCAATTTAAATCTAAATAAATATATCACGCCTTTTACCCATTATTAGATGTGGCACTCTGCCGTAACAAACCTCGGTAATTGATATATTTATGAGGGTGAAGTAAAGTTACCAGCTGTTAAATCGCGGCCCCAAATATGTTAGTGGATGGAGAGTCACAGGGGTAGTTTTAATGTGGTTAATAAGCTACAGTAATTGGGATTCCTGTTGTGCAAATTAACAAATAAATCAATCAATAATTTAATAATTAAATAATGGGGTAGGTGGCTTAGTAGTATCGAGTCGGCTTGTGGATCTTAAGAACCCTGGTTCGATCCCCACAGTCGACAAACAATTAAATCTACCCCTGTTGCTCCCCTTTCACTAATATCTTTGGAGGCCGTGATTTGACGGCTGGTAACTGCACTTCACGTGAAAAAATATATCACTTACCGAGATCTGCTTAGGCAAAGTGCCACACCCAGTAATAGGTAAAAGGCGTAATGATATATTTATTTTTATTTATTTTAATAATATAATAAAGATTTAAAATAAAATTAACATTCTTTGTTGATGAAAATTGAAACTATTATTGTTTATGACGCATGAACAAATGTGTTCATTTGAATATTAAGTAACATACAGTAATGACTCATTGAATTACTCATTACTCTTTTTACTTCGTCTGCCGATATGCCTATTATTTATTTTTGTTAATAAAAATAAACAATTAATAATTATAGCAAAGTAGATTAAACGCTATAGTTTTAAATTGTTTTAAGATCCGAATTTGATTCCTACATTTCTATCACAATTACAATTACCCCTGTGGCTCACCCTTCACTAACAACTTTAGGGGTTGAAATTTTATGATTCTTTATGCGAATAAATATATCCTGGTTCAAATCCAGGCGTCTTCCGAATTTTTCTGTCATAAAAATTTAACTTTAAAATGATCTTCATTACTGTACGTTCAGTCGAAGTCATATGTAAAATATCTGATGTGGACACCACATGACTTCCTTGTACACGTATTAAACTATAGATACTTTTTTAATTGCACATATTTGACATTAAATCTTTTATTTTTTGTTCTAATCCATAGCAAACTTAATTTTTTTAAAAATCAAAAAATATATAATATTTAAATTTAGATATCTCGTTTATGCAAAAAGCTAATTTAAAAATTCTTAATGTGCTAGACGCAGAATTTAATTCTCTAAAACTTTTATTTGCAGCATTCCTTTCTAAAATTAAAATAATACCATTTTTTTCAAGGAAAACTGTTAGCAGCTTCATGTAATGTGCCACTTCCGGTTAGTCTATTTTAACCAAAATTTATTATGTTATTTCCATTGATATAGTAGTCTTATATACCAAATTTGGAAAGTTTTAAATTATATTTGAATATAGTTTTTCATGAAAATCTATTATAGGCTTCAAGTATAGTACCACTTCCGGTAGTTTTATAATGACCAAAAAGGGAGGTGCACAACTAGATGTTATAACAGTCCTAAATATAAAGTTTCAATTTTCTACGGCTTACCGTTTTTGAGTTATGCGAGATACGTACGTACAGACGGCATGACGAAATTAGTCAAAATGGATTCAGGGAGGGCCAAAACACCTATTTCCGTTGAAATTTGAGAACCGAAAATTTTCGCGATTACAATACTTCCTTTACTTCGTACAAGGAAGTAAAAATTAGTTCGTGGAATGATTCCCTATAAATCAGAACTGTGTCGCTGTAGACGAAACCCGTTGTCAATGCCTATCATAGATATAGGAGTCTTTGGGATCGATGCTACGTTAGA
Organism: Pterostichus niger; assembly: GCA_947425015.1. Lineage (NCBI taxonomy): Eukaryota > Metazoa > Arthropoda > Insecta > Coleoptera > Carabidae > Pterostichus > Pterostichus niger. The sequence goes on from OX380337.1 coordinate 39,917,436, forward strand.
CACTATGACAGAAGAATTCGGTTGATGCCATACGTCGGACACAGGTGACGTGGTGTAGCGGTTAACATCTCTGCCCGGCAAGCGGAGGGTCCCTGCTTCGAATCCAGGCGTCATCCGAATTTTTCTGTCATAAAAATTTAAATAAATATATCACTTACTGAAATTTGCTACCACAGAGTTGCCACACTCAATAATAGGTAAAAGGCGTGATGATATATTTCTATTTTATTTATTATTTAACATTTTGTTAACAATGACATGTACTGCATTCTTAGCTGAGGGAAAGTATTTGTTTCCTGTCGGATTATCTGTGTGCCATTGAAAACATGCTAGATTCACATTTGTTTGGAAGAACTGTAGCTATCTAAAATGTATCATCCCCGGAAGATATAGATAATAACTTTGTTTGATTATAATATCTGAATGAACTTTAATCATTGTCGTCTCTGAATATTTCAATGACGACCTTTAAATATTCTAAAAACGAGCAATTCTTGGCTATCTTTTTGTGCATGGTTAACATTATTGAATTGTGCTACGCTTATTATGGGCGTTTCATATGTCATTAAAATACATTTTACCTGAAACTGAAACATTTGTCTGAAGTTTAAGACTCAGGAAAGCTTTGCTTTGCATGCATAGTTAGGACAATAACATATTGCCTGCCTAGGCAGATAATGAAAGAAACGTGAGTGTCTAGTTACTTAGCAACATCAAATACTGACTGAATATGTAAATTTAAATTAATTTAAAATATGTATTATTTGTTTATTATTTTCAAGTAAAATGTTATATGTAACACGTCAGTAAAGCGTCGTACAGGATTCGTAAGCTATCTACTCATCCTGTAATTGAACGCTTTCCTGACTTTTTACGTAAATAACTATTATTGCACTCCAAAAAATACAATTTATTTCTCAAAATGAACATACATACATACATAACATCACGCTGTATCCCATTAAATGGGGTAGCACGAACCCGTCAACATTCTCATCCTGACACACGATACTCGATTCGACCACATTAACACTTCATCCATACAAACTCTTTCTTTTCTCACAACCAAAATCCATCAACACACAACAAACATTCATCCATTCGCTAGTGTACACTGCGCTTGTTTCTGGAGATGGTCTCCACACAATTGCAGGTAAACACTCGAAACATCTAACCAATGAATCTAAAATCAAGAATCATACGCTTGTCTTCATTCATCATATTTTTCCCGCAATTAATTTTCTCCAAACATTCCTATCCTGACACACCACTTTTGCTTCAACCACATTCATAATTCTTTTCATACAAGCTCGTTTATTCTTCACGCTCAGAATCTTTCGCTCACGCAACAACCTTTCAATCATATTCATCCACTTGTTCCTAGGCCGTCCACGCAAACTTTCACCCTCAATTTCACCAACATACACCTCAAAATGAAGATAATAGCTATTTATGAAACTAGTAAGGAAATGAAGGTTATTACCTTACGCATGTGAAATTTGCAGAAGGAGGCGTAGCCGAGTTATGTAAACACATATGTAAGGTAATAACCTTCATTTCCTTACTAGTTTCATACAATATTTGTTCTACTTCCGTTCTAATAAATACAAAAGAGCGTTTTAGAAATTATGAAATTTTGACATATTAATGACAGTTATAAATTCAAAAAATAAAATAATTCGTCTACCAAGATGTCTGTTGCTATGTTACCTCATTACTTCACTAGTTAAATAATGCAGTTCATTACCTAACTCAAATAAGTGAAATAAAACGTCTATTTCCTAACGAAAGTAGAAAAAATAATTTATTTTGAACTCATATAGACGCATTTATATCTATGGAAATAATTGTATTGTGTGAGCTGTAAGATTAGGCAACTGGCTCTACAGCGAGTAGAGAGGTATACAGGCCCGCATGTCAGCTGAATGTAGCGGGATTGCATACGAACGAGATTCAAGGGGCTTGGCAGAAATGAAAATTTGTTGCTGATCGCCGAACTGCGGCGTCGAGTGACGTCACGGCACCGTCTGAACTTGTTACTTAGGACGTCGTGGTTCGCGTTTGTACTATCTGTTGTAATTATGTTGTTTTCGCGTGGTGACTAGAATTCAAATAAATATTGTTTTATCGATTCGAAATATTACTATCTGTTTCACAAATATTTACTGTAATTTTTAAAAATTAATTACGGCTGTAATAATTGTTGTAAATGAATGAAACAAATTTTGAAGGGTTCAGTATGCATTTCTACACGTGTCTAAGCTGCAATTGCAGATCAACAAAGGTTTTTTAAGACATATCAGACACGAAGAATTCAATGCCGTTCAGAGCATCTTCCTATTTTATATGGTTTTTAAGGAAAGCTTTGCTTTTTTGAAATTATGAAATTTTGACATATTAATGACAGTTATAAATTCAAAAAATAAAAGAATAACACATCAGAATTCGTCTACCAAGATATCTTATTTTTTTGTGTTGCTATGTTACTTAATTACTTCACTAGTTAAATAATGCAGTTCATTACCTAACTCAAATAAGTGAAATAAAATGTCTATTTCCTAACGGAAGTAGAAAAAATAACATATTGCCTGCCTAGGCAGATAATGAAAGAAACGTGAGTGTCTAGTTACTTAGCAACATCAAATACTGACTGAATATGAATATGAATATTTCTTTTAATTTAAATTAATTTAAAATATGTATTATTTGTTTATAAGTTTTAGATAAAATGTTATACGTAACACGTCAGTAAAGCGTCGTACAGGATTCGTAAGCTATCTCATCCTGTAACTGAACGCTTTCCTGACTTTTTACGTAAATAACTATTACAGAACGGGAACATTAATTAGCGCCTCTAACGAGATATATAGTAACTAACCTAACCTAACCTAATAAAATTCCAGTAAATGTATTTCATTTTATCACATAAATTACATTTTTTAAATATTTTAAAGTTGTTTTAATTGAATTTCCAAATATTTCAAGGTAGTCTTTGTAACTTGATAGCATGGTCACTTTCATTTAAAGAAAATAAAAAACACGACACATTTTTATATGACCATTTAATTAACTATATACTAACAACATACTAAAGTCTGTCTCAGAAAATTTTTTACTTCTTCTCTTGTATAGAACGCGAGAAAAAAATAATTAAATACAAAATAATTTAACAACAAAGACAAAATTAATTGTCATCCAACACTTGGTGAAACTAGGTTTAATAAAAAATTTAAAATAGCCTCTGACGATGCCCTCATAAGGTGACTTGGAGGCTGAATTTTGTGAAACTTAGCCAAGTGTTTATTTTAAATTTTTTACAAAATAATTTGCTAACATCGTTATTTATTTAATAAATTTAATAGGGTAGTTATTGGTTCACCCCGATCAAACTCCAGCTACAGTCAACTACAGGTTATCCCAGAACCTGGAGCTGTATACAGCTGTTCCATAAGTGGAGGAACATGTGAACAATTTCTCTTTGACATAAATGGTAAGACACAAATTTGGCATAATATATTTATGACTATAACACGTTACTAAATTATTTTAGAAAAAAATGCTTCAAATAAAAAATACGGAAAACTAAATAATCTACAACTTTTATTTGAAGCTTTTTTCGCTAAAATAATTTAGAAAGGTTGTACAGCAGGAAATGTGTACTAATGTTCGTTTTTTTCGATTGTTTTTAGCAAATAAACAATTGAGAACAGAAACAGCGCAACAGTATTTAAGCAGGAAGGACAATGGATGGTTAGGGGCTGCAATCGATGGACGAGATGTAGCTAACGGGACACTAGTGGTAAATTAATTAATTAAATAATAAATTATTTGAACGAAGTCTTTACAATTTTCATCTCTGTGGCTTCCCGTCCATTAATATCTTTGTGGGGGGGGGCGTGATTTAACGGCTGGTAATTACACTTCATGTGCAAAATATATCACTTACTGATATCTGCTACAGCAGTGCCGCATTCAGTAATGGGTAAAAAGCGTGATGACATATTTATTTGTATTTTATTTGTCCAAAATTAATTGCAAAATACATAAATATATCATCACGTCTTTTATTCATTACTGGGGATGGCACTCTGCCGTAGCAGATCTTGGTAAGTGAGGTGAAGTGCGGTAACCAGCCGTCAAATCACGGCCTCCAAAGATGTTAGCGGAGGGTGAGCCATAAGGGTAGTTTTAATGTTGTGAAAATTGTTTGTCGGCTGTGAGGATTAAACCCGGGTTCTCAAATCCACAAGCAGACTTAATACCACTGAACCACCTACCTCATGCAGGGTTTGCGCTACCTCATATTACTGATATTTTTGTGCTCTCAAATTAATGAAATAAAAAACTTTAAATAAAAGTTGAACTTAATTTAGTTTTCACTTTTATTTAAAACGTTCTTTCAAAATTTATTTGAGAACTTTTTACTTTTTACGAAAGGGAAATGATCTAATATTTGATGTAGATAATTAATGTTTTCCCTGAAATTTCTATGTTATTTCAATTTCTACCGGAAGTAGTCATCACAATTTATCTAATAATTCTGTTAATTTGATTCACTAAAAAAACCCAATTTCGTTCTTCATATTTATTTATAAATTTACTCATAAATTTCAAACTTGGATTTTCTCTTTACAATGAGATACGAAGATATTTATATACATACATATACTGGGTGTTCAAAAACGATAAAAAAAACTTAGAGCTGATTATTAGTAAAAAAAAAATTGTTTCCAAATTCGCAAAATTAAGGGTGGTTTTAAACATGCAGTGGCTAGGTTCCTCCTCCACTAATATCTTTGGAGGCCGTGATTTGACGGCTGGTAACCGCACTTCACGCGAAAATATATATCACTTACCGAGATCTGCTTAGGCAAAGTGCCACACCCAGTAATGGGTAAAAGGCGTGATGATATATTTATTTATTTATTTTAAATAAATAAATAATATAAATAATATTTATTTGTTATGGAGTAGGTGGCTCAGTGGTATCGAGTCGGTCTGTGAATCTTGAGAACCCTGGTTCGATCCCCACAGCCGACCAACAATTTTCACCAATTTAGATCTACCCCTGTGGCTCCCTCTCCACTAATATCTTTGAGGGCCGTGATTTGACGGCTGGTAACCGCACTTCACGCGAAAAAATATATCACTTACTGTGATCTGCTTAGGCAGAGTGCCACACCCAGTAATGGGTAAATGGCGTGATGATATATTTATTTATTTTTTATTTAATAATATTTGGTTCTAGGCTTGTTCTCCTCGATGGATCAACCAGATTCATTCGGATCTATATTATCTACAAAATGGACTTTGTTATTTGTTAGATGAATCTGTGAACATACAGAAAATGGCCAAAACATTGCTTCCTCTTATAAACCAAGGTACAGAGAAACTAATTGAAAGTATATCCTCGGGTGCTTTGATACAATGGAAATTCATTTATTTGCAGTTCAAGAAAATATACAAAATATTGCAGATACTGCAAGTTATAACTTTTACGTACATTTGAATCGCAATGAACTGTTTACTTAACTCTGTCTCTAGGGGTTACGAGACTTATAACGTGCTATCCCGTGTAAAAATTATAACGGGCTGTTGACATTGGTTATCATGACAACATATCTAATTTTAAACGTTTGACACTTAAATATTTTTTGATTAAACAAAATCTGTCAGATTTTCAAAGTCTACCTTGATTGAACATTTTAGTTATTGCGTTATACTATTGCAATTAATTTTATTAAATATACATATATTGCGATTCAAATGCACATAAAACATTGTACAATGCTCGACCGTTAACTGAAGTTTACAGGCTCACACAGATAACAGCTCCGTTACCTTTCTATGCTCGCATGTAAATTTCCGTATAACGGTCTTGCAATGTAAATAACTATTAATTAGTTTTTTTATGAGCACAGTAAAATTTTACAGGTCTCTTCTACGAGCATGTAAAATTTTACAGGACTGCGCGCTGCAATTATTCATTTACTTAGTTACAATAAATACCTATAAAGTGTCATTTATTAATAAAATGTATTATTTTCCTCAAACTGCGAGCCTGTAATGATCGTGCGAAAATGATATGATTTCTCATGACACTCTATAAACAACTTAAAGACGACAATTTAATTTCCATCTATGTCATGACAGACATATTACAAGAATTAATTTGGGTTAATGCGGGTTGAGGCCCTGTCTGACGACCATAATGTCGTGGGTTCGAGTCCCGCCCGTGGCGGCCATACAAAGGACATATCGGCATATGACCTAAGTAGTTGGTCCGATATATAAATAAAAAATTAATTTTTAACTCATTGAATTCAGATTTAAATTCTGAACAACTTTTGTATTAATACTTTTCTTTAATAATGAAAGACATTATCATGTATTTCCAATATAATAAAAAAATATAGGCACCCGATGAATGATTTCTAATTGTTTTGTTGTGTAGTTAATCAGGGCTACAGAACAAATGAGAGTGTGTATTATTACGCGTTGGGCGAAGCAGGAATGTCTGTTCATTTTTCAAAGGTATTTTTAATATTTTTAAATATTGAAAAACAAGTAAAAATTATAATATGTTTTTTAGGGCACTTCGGAACTACTTTTTGGTGCACCCGGTGTACTTCAATGGCAAGGTAAATATATTACAAATATACCTAAAATAAAATAAATATTCATCACGTCTTTTACCCATTACTGGGTGTGGCATTCTATCGTAACAGATAAGTGATATTTTTTAAGTTAAATTTGTTATGAAAGAAAAATTCGGATGACGCCTGGATTCGAACCAGGGACCCTCCGCTTGCCGGGCAGAGATGTTAACCGCTAACATCTCTGCCCGGCAAGCGGAGGGTCCCTGGTTTGAATCCAGGCGTCATCCGAATTTTTCTTTCATAAAAAATTTAACTTTAAAATTATCTTCATTACTGTACGTTTAGTCGAAGTCATATGTTTAAAAAAAAAGATAAGTGATATATTTGGTGAGTTACAGAGGTAACATTGTTGGTGGGAATCGAACCCGGGTTCTAAAATAGCACTGAGCCACCTACCCCTATATTAACTTATGCAATTGCAGAACTCTAACTATGAAATTAGTAAAGTAAAAATAACCTATAGGTTTTATTATCTTTAACAACAAAGACAAAATTAATTGTCATCCAACACTTGGTGAAACTAGATTTAATAAAAAGTATTAAAAAAAACACTTGGCTAAGTTTCACAAAATTCAGCCTCCAAGTCACCTTATAAGGGCATCGTCAGAGGCTGGCCAGCACAGTTAGAAACCATAGACGTTCTAGATGAAGAAGTGAGTTATACCATACTGATGAGCTCTAATAAGAGCGAAACGCGTCTATGGTTACTAACTGTGTTGGCCAGCCTCTGACGATGCCCTCATAACGTGACTTGGAGGCTGAATTTTGTGAGACTTAGCCAAGTGTTTAGTTTGATATTTTATCAATCAATTCTAATATAAATTCATACAAATACAATGGGAAAAAAAGTTTTTTTGCCGTTATAGCGAAACATTTTAGGCCTTAAATCGAAAACGTGCCTTAATTGAAAAGAACCGTTATAGCGAAATGCCGTATAAAAAGCGGCCGTATAGCGACGTATAGGTGTATTTGAATACAAAATTTAATGAATTTATTAGCTTAACCAAGTGTTTTTTTTTTAATACTTTTTATTTTATTGTCTTTGTTCTGCATCTATAGATCTTAAAATAAGTAATATTTATCCTCTGTGAAATATAAGGTTACTAGCCTTTAAATTAAATTCCCTAACAGATGTTAGGTAAATATATAATAATTCTTAATTTATCTATTTATGGGGGAGGTGGCTCAGTGGTATCGAGTCGGCCTGTGGATCTTGAGAACCCTGGTTCGATCCCCACAGCCGACAAACAATTTTCCTTCATAAACATCTTTGAGAGGCGGTTGATAATCGCACATCACGCGAAGAAATATATCACTTACCGAAATCTGCTTACGGCAGAGTACCACACCCAGTAATGGGTAGAAGACGTGATGATATATTTATTTATTTATTTATTTTATATTTATCTACAGGAATGATTGGCAAATATTATGGATATCAATTTAGAACTTTGAATATTCCGAATCCATATCATGTTCCAAGATTACAAGACTTTTCTTACTTCGGTAAGATTTTATTATTTATATTATATTTACAGGGTGTTTCTTGAGAACAGTTACGTTATATATTATGTAACTAGTGCAGTAAAACCTTAGCAACCGTAAACAAGCATTTACTGTTCTTGCAAATTATTTTTAATGGCCTACTTATATACCGGGAGTTTTTTTAATCAGTAAACATAGAGATATGCCATTACCATAGTTACAGTTACAAAGTTTGACAGCAATGCATTAGAGCGTTTATTTTAAAAGTAAACATAGGGAAAAGAACATTGCTGTCATCTATAGATGTCAAAGTAATAAAACTGTCCTCTTTCAAAATCATGCCGGGTTAATAGGGGATCAAATAGTGGGGCGTTTTTATATAAATGGGGAAAATTATTTAAAGTTGTTACAAGAGAGAGTAATATTGAGGAAGTGTGGTTCCAATAAAATGTACGAAGTTATCTGCACCGGATATTCCCCCAACGATGGCTAGGACGAGGTGCAGAAGTGGAGTGGCCTGCAAGGTCACCAGATCTTGCGCCAAACGATTTTTTTCTTTGGGGCCACTTAAAAAGTAAATTTTATAATGGTGGTAGAATGAGTGTAGAACAATTAAAACGTAGAATTAGTGTTGCATCGCATGAGATTCCTCCAGAGCAAATAAATAATGCAATAAATTCATTTTATAATCGTTTAGACTATTGTTTACAGGTAAATGGGGGTAATTTTGAACAGTTATTGAATTAAAATTCCTATTTAAACTAAATAAAATTTTCTTTTTTGGTAGTTGTGATTTGACAACTGGTTACTGTACTTAACGGCTTAAAATGTATAGTTTATTAAGATCTGCTATTGCAGAGCTGCTAAGTTCATGAATGACCAAAATTTTGACATATAAACATGCAGATGTGAATTCCTGGTTGAACCAGTTCAAAGTTCAAAATTTTTATAATATGGTTCTATATAGTTCGGAGCACGAGAAATTCACTCGTTCAAACCGCGTTTCAATATCTCTTTTAGTTTTTGAGTTATATAGATTTTTGACTTTTTTTAAAGCTCAACTTTGAGACGCCATAACTCAAAAACTAAAAGAGATATTGAAATGCGGTTTGAACGAGTGTATTTCTCGTGCACTACTTAACTTGTACGGGTATTTTGAAAATATTGAAAATTTTTCAATTTTTTTCGAAATTTTCTTTTGTCGATATTTCAAAAAGTTGAAAAGATAATGGAAATATGAAAACACCAGTGAATTCCTCGCGTGAAAATACATAGGTATGCAAATTTTCAGAAGAAAATTCGAACGGATACATTGTTTATTACAAAAAATCGAAAATGGCCGTTTTTTGAAAATTTCTTAAGGGGTACCCCTTGGTGTTTTTACGATTTTTGGCCATTTTTCGTTTTTTTGTAATGAAAAATGTATCCGTGCGAATTTTGTTGTAAAAATTTGCATACCTATGTATTTTTACGAGATAAATTCACTGGTGTTTTCAGATTTTCATTATCTTTTCAACTTTTTGAAATATTGAGGAAGAAAAATTTTGAAAAAAATTGAAAAATTTTCATTATTTTCAAAATACCCGTACAAGTTTAGTAGCGCACGAGAAATACACTCGTTCAAACCGCATTTCAATATCTCTTTTAGTTTTTGAGTTGTGGGCTTTCAAAGTTGAGCTTAAAAAAAGTCAAAAATCGCTGTAACTCAAAAACTAAAAAAGATATGAAGATGCGCCTTGCGCCATTCAATTTCTCGTTGAATTATATAGAACCACATTTTAATAATTTTCGATTTTTGAACTGGTTCAACCCAAAATTCTCATTATTTGTATGTACGAGCTCTTAAACGAAGAATTTGCAAACAAACCTCTACACAAAAGAACTTTTGGATTGTTTTGAGGTTCTAAATTTATACCTAACGTTTAGTTAATGTAATTTAAAGTAATTCAAATTCATTTAATTTGTTTAAACTTAAAATGTTTCTTTTAGACTATAGACTATTACACTTCAATGCATTGCTGAAAATATTATTTTCCCTATGTTTACTTTTAAAATAAACGCTCTAATGTATTGCTGTCAAACTTCTTAACTGTAACTATGGTATGATATATTCCTATGTTTACTGATAAGAAAAACTGTCTAATATCACAAGAAATAAACATTGAATCAAATAAAAAATCAACATAATCACAAGTAGCCACAAGCCTTTCACCGACTAAATGCTTAAAATAATTTGCAAAACGATTTTATAAAATAAACGTTATTTTATTCCTTTATTGTTTTTTGGGGTGACTTTTTTTAACTTTTTTTTTAGAATCATGTTAAAACATATTTTTGCGATTAGAGCGCCATCTATTCCGAATTGTAAAAAAAGTTTCAGATAAAATTAACTTATTTTTTCTCGCAGAATACGAATCTGCAAAAAATGAGGGTTTCCATTTACGGTTTCACCCTCTGGGGGAAAGAGTTGGGGTTTGTGTTTGGTGTGCTTAGATAGATTTTTGCAAAATATGAAACACGTGTTTTTTTGTTTCTTGATTCGATGTGTATTTCTCGAGATATTTCACCGTCCCAAAACTTTTTTAACACCCAGTATATGCATCTTACTTAGGGCACGATACAACCATAATAATAATCTCTCAATATCCTCCATCAAATTTCTCTTCATCCACATTCATAATTTCTTTCATACATCACATCATCTCTTGTTCATTCTTAATCCTTGTTACAGGCTACTCAGTATCATCAGGAAAATTTAATAAATCCTCTGATGAAACTTGGTACGTGGGCGGAGCACCCAGGGGTCGAAACCTCTTCGGACAGGTTCCTATTCCTCATATTTTAACCCTCAATCAAATTATTAACCCTCAAAAAAATTACAGGTACTTATTTATGACTATGGAACAAAACAAGATGAATTAAAAATATTTTATGAAATGTCTGGTCAACAAGAGGGTGAATATTTTGGTGCTGCGGTGGGTGTGGGTGATATCAATGGAGATGGGGTTGATGACGTCATAGTAGGTTCACCTATGTATGCATCCTCGAACCATTATGACGTTGGTAACGTCTATGTTTACATTAATCATTTGGACAAAAAAGAGGTATGTATATTACCTTCCGTCAACCGTTCACCAATTGTTTTAGAAAAAAATGCTTCAAATAAAAAAGTTGGATAATTTATTTCTCTATAACTTTTATTTGAAACATTTTTCTCTAACTTTACTAGGGGATGTTTAACAGGGGAAAATGTGTTTTAGCGTAATTTTGAACGAACGATAATCAACCCTCCTTCGCCCGCTAACGGTATACGTTTTGGTACCGCTGTGTCAGTTATAGGGGATGTTAATCACGATGGATATGCAGGTATAATTTCGTTATAACCCTTTTAAGTTTAATATAATTAATATATGTTTCTTGTTAAAAACATAGATGTGGTAATTGGGGCACCATATTATAGCGAAGGGCGGGGGGCTATATTTATTTATTTAGGCTCAAGCACAGGGATTACTGAACAGTACAGTCAACGAATTCTTGCATCGGAGGTTGCTAATAATTTGCGAGGATTTGGTGCTAGTTTTTCAAGAGGTGTTGATATTGATAACAATAAATATAATGGTAAGTTTTTTAAATTATTTTTTGTACCCTTGTGGTTTTTTATTTAGGGGTAGTTATAATAATAAGTGATAATTTGAACCTTTCTGTTGATGCTACACAAGTTTCATCCCTTAATATTTAATAACTGAATTATAATTTGGTATTAAAATGAGCACTGTTATTTCGGGCTACAAAATATCTCCAATAATTTTTTATCAACTTTATGAGGATATAACTCAAAATCTAAATATAATAATTGAATTCTGTTTAAAAAGTATGATTTCTCATATATTTTTCTATAAAAATAATAAATTTGATTAAATTTAAATGAAAAACTAATTATTTAGTAGCATGAGAATGAAAAATGGGTTTCAGTTTTAAATTTAAAAAAATAATTGCAAACAAAATTAACAAAAAAATATTTATAAATATATAATAAAGTGAGCAGAATTCAAATTTGAAAACTATGAGTTCATATCTACTCTAGATTTTAATCAACAAACATAAAAACTAACAATTTCCTTGAAGTCATACAGTAATATCTTCAATTTCTTTTTTATTATTTTTTTTCTACTTCCGTTAGGAAATAGACGTTTTATTTCACTTATTTGAGTTAGGTAATGAACTGCATTATTTAACTAGTAAAATAATGAGGTAACATAGCAACACAAAAAAATTAAGATATCTTGGTAGATTAATTCTGATGTGTTATTCTTTTATTTTTTGAATTTATAACTGTCATTAATATAAATAAATTGTTGTGCCTTTGCTATAATTTTGACAGCGGTATACATTTGTTTCATGGTTTCTGTTTATACAATTCTATAATAGTTATTTTTCTACTTCCGTTAGGAAATAGACGTTTTATTTCACTTATTTGAGTTAGGTAATGAACTGCATTATTTAACTAGTGAAATAATAAGGAAACATTGCAACAGATATCTTGGTAGACGAATTCTGATGTGTTATTCTTTTATTTTTTGAATTTATAACTGTCATTAATATGTCAAAATTTCATAATTTCAAAAACGCTCTTTCGTATATATTAAAATGGAAGTAGAAAAAATATTGTATGAAACTAGTAAGGAAATAGGTTATTACCTTACTTATGTGTTTACAATTACAGTACAGGGTCCGCACTCACCGAGCCGCAGTGTGATAGTTCATTTTTAGCTTGAGTGCGATTCGAACTCGGTATCTCCGGATTCGAATTCCGTATCGCTATCCACACCACCGTACTGACGAATTTATTATTTAATTTTTAGCTAATAATAATAACACCTGATAATTTGAGCCTTGTTCTCAAGCCCTAGAAAATTTCAACCCCTAAAAATAAATAACAAAATTGTGTCAGTCAATCATAAACGAATAGTTCTTTTTAAAATGCATCTAAATTATGATTATGTTTCCGTAGATTTGGTGGTAGGTTCATATCTATCCAGCCACGCAGTCCTCCTAAAAACCCGCCCTGTAGTTACGATCCACCCTGTATTAAAATCAAAAAGAACTCAAATTTCCACTGACATCAAATCGTTCCAAATATCGGCGTGTGTCAGATACACAGGGGCGCATTTGCCCGATACACTCAACGTAAGAATTTCTATAGTCGCGGATGACTTTTATAAGAGAGTGTCCTTTAAGGACAGTCGAGGAACTATGTGGCAAGTTGTCAAAGAAAATAGATACAAGTTTAATCAAGAAACTTGTGAAGATTTTGACATAATTGTCGTGGTAAGTATATTTATTATTTTAATTGTAAAATAAATAAATATATCATCAAGCCTTTTATCCATCACTGGGTGTGGCGCTCTGCTGTAAGCAGATCTCGGTAAGTGATATATTTCAACGCGTGAAGTGCGGTTACCAGCCGTTAAATCACGGCCCCCAAAGATGTTATTGTAGAGGGAGCCACAGGGGTAGATATAAATTGGTGAAAATTGTTTGTCGGCTGTGGGGATCAAACCAGGGTTCTCAAGATCCACAGGCCGACTCGATACCACTGAGCCATCTACCCCATGTATTGTATTAATTTTAAATAAATATATTATCACGCCTTTTACCCATTACTGGGTGTAGCTCTATGCCGTAGCAGATCTCAATAGAGTTGTGATTACTAGCCGTCAAATCATGGCCTTCAAAGATGTTAGTAGAGAGGGAGCCACAAGGAAAGTTTACTATTTTTTTATGAATTTAATGAAATATGTTATGTAACATTTTAGGGGTCATAATTTGACAGCTAGTAACAGTACTCCACGTACATAAAGATCTGCTACGACATAATGTCATACCCAATAATAGATAAAACGGTTGATGATATATTTATTTTATTGTTTTGTTTAAGAACACACATTCGGATTTTACACAACCAATAATTTTTAAGATGACGTATGAATTAATAGAAACCACAGAAAACGGTGAATAATAAAAATAATGTTATCTGAATTAGAATGTTAAGTGAAATATTTTGTATTTTTTTTGAAGGTTTTTGTGCAACTTGTCCTGTCGTTGATAAAAGACTATCGAACTACACAACGTTGAGTATACATTATGAAACAGGATGTGGTAATATTTGCCGGCCGAATTTGAAGTTAGCTGCACAGTTTAATTACCACAAGTAAGCTATTCACCTTTTGTTTCATCCACATTCATAGTTACCAACAATCGTATTTATCCATCTAATCCTAGGAGATCTATACAATCTAATCTCATTTTTTTGATAACGTTACATGATTTATTTATTTATTTATTTATGTTACGCTGTACAACAGGAACTTAATTCTAATTACAGTACAGGGTCCGCACTCACCGAGCCGCAATGTGGTAGTTTATATAATTTTTAGCTTGAGTGAGATTCGAACTCGGGATTTCCGGATTCGAATTCCGTATCGCTATCCACACCACCGTACTAACGGTCTAGTGCACTGAAATACGTATAGTATATTAAATAAACGAACCAAGTGTTTATCTTTTTATAAATAAATAAATATATCATCACGCCTTTTACTCATAACTGGGTGTGGTACTCTGCCGTAATGTCATATTTCTATGCATGAAGTGCGGTTACCAGCCGTCAAATCACGGCTCCAAAAGATGTTAATAGTTGTTGAGCCACAAAGATAGTTAAAAATAAAATAAATAAATATATCATCACGCTTTTTACCCATTATTGAGTGTGGCACTCTGCCGTAAGCAGATCTCGGTAAGTGATATATTTCTACGCGTGAAGTGTGGTTACCAACTGTCAAATCATGACTCCCAAAGATATTAGTAGTTGTTGAGCCACAAAGATAGTTATAAATAAATATATCATCACGCTTTTTACCCATTATTGAGTGTGGCACTCTGCCGTAAGCTGATCTCGGTAAGTTATATATTTCTACGCGTGAAGTGCGGTTACCAGTCGTCAAATCATGGCCTCCAAAGATATTAGTAGTTGTTGAGCCACAAAGATAGTTATAAATAAATATATCATCACGCATTTTACCTATTACTGGGTGTGGTACTCTGCCGTAAGCAGATCTCGGTAAATGATATATTTCTACGCGTGAAGTGCGGTTACCAGCCGTCAAATCATGGCCTCCAAAGATATTAGTGGGGAAGCCACAAAGGTAGATTTAAATTAGTAAAAATTGTTTGTTTTGGAGCTGGTTAAACTAAAAAAAAAAACATTCCTAACCATGCCTAACCTATTGTACAGAACGCATTTTTATGGAGGTGGATATATGCTACCCCAATACCCAATCTCACACCCTCAATTCCACTCATTTCCACAGGGTGGACCCTATATATAATGTAACAATTTTCAGAGACTATTTAGTGATTGGAGAAGAAGAAAAAATCGATGTTTCTGTCAGTATTAATAATGTTGGCGAGCCTGCTTTCGCGACTAAATTCTACGCAGATATTCCTGCACTGTCAAACTTTGTCAAAATACCTGATATGTGTCAGCACATGTCGGACAACATACTTCTATGCGACATGGGGAACTTCATGAAGAAAAACACCATGGTAAATATAAACGTCAATAAATAAAAGGGGCTTCTGGTTTAATTCTGTATGTATTTAAAATTCACAAATTCGACGTTTCGGTACAGGTTCAGGACAGAAATAAAAATAAAATAACACATTTATGTATATTTATATACGACTAACTAATAATATTATCATTAAATATATGTGTTTTTTGCTATATAATGCTATATATTAATCCCGCCGGGAATAATGGTCATTATTCCCGCTCGTGAACCAATCAAAATGCTTAAAACATGGATCATTGTTTTATTGTGCCATCGGAACAGTGTTGCCATAGCGACTCATATTTAAATTAAACATGCTCGTTGCTAAGTTCACTGTTGTTAACGAATCGGAAACAAACAACACGAAATCATCGTTGAGAAGTTGTCAAAAACGGTCTTGCAAATTGTGTTAAATTATTGTGTTTAACTGTAATTGAAAAAATGGACAGTATTACCAGTAATAACGAAAATCGCTGATGCTACTACATATGGTTTATTACCGCAAAAGTCTAAAAATCTCTATGACAGAGCATACCAAAGTTTTATGGACTGACGTATTAAAATGAAGACAAATATAATATAAGACAAAAATTCAGAAAATGTATTGTTGGCATATTTTACTGAGTTAGGTGAAAAATACAAATCATCTTCATTATGGTCTTTTTACTCCATTTACTCATTTCAATTAGATGTAAATTTATTAGGTAAATAGATGTAAAATTAATAGATAATAAATAATATAAAAATTGACTAATTTTTATTAAATTAGTCGTATATAAAGTATAGTATACAACTCGCTATAATGGCTATTATTACCTCGGATGATTACAACCCTTGCTCGCTCCGCTCGCTCGGGTTGCAAACTTCATCCTCGGGAATAAGAGCACCCATTATAGCGTCGTTGTATAATATACTATTATTTATAAATGTGTTATTTTATTTGTATTTCTGTCCTGATGAAGGTATTTGTTGAAAGTACCGAAACGTCGAATTTTTGAATTTTAAATACATACAGAATTAAACCAGAAGCCCCTTTTATTTATATAAATGAATTCTGAAAGGTTTTTCCCTATGTTATAAACGTCATTGTTCTACTAACAGTTTATCTGTTTTGCGGTGTATGTGTTTCCTGTTAGCACGTCATTACATTTTTTTTATCAATTCCGGAAAAGGGAATATATATTTACGTAGTTTGTGATGACTATATGTCAGATTTATTTGATTTGACATGAATCATTTTACCACATAGTGTTTGTAATAAAAATGTAGTTTTATGGTGTACCAAAATGAATCATCCGTTATCTTTAAATACTATTTGTAAGATCCGGAGTTCGACTCCCACTCAAGCTACAAATATATCAGTACACCCATACCTCGCTTTACGGCCTAGATACGTTCGACGAAACTTGGCCGCAAAATGAAAAGCCGTATAAGGAATCAATCAATTCTAATAACAACAAAGACAAAATTAATTGCCATCCATACACTTGGTGAAACTAGGTTTAATAACAAATATAAAATAGACACTTGTCTGATACTGATGAGCTCTAATAAGAGCGAAACGCGTCTATGGTTACTAACTGTGCTGGCCAGCCTCTGACGATGCCCTCATGAGGTGACTTGGAGGCTGAATTTTGTGAGACTTAGACAAGTGTTTAGTTTGATATTTTATTAATCAATTCTAATATAAATTCATACAAATACAATGGGAAAAAAATTTAGCGAAACATTTTAGGCCTTAAATCGAAAACGTGCCTTAATTGAAAAGAACCGTTATAGCGAAATGCCGTATAAAAAGCGGCCGTATAGCGACGTATAGGTGTATTTGAATACAAAATTTAATGAATTTATTATTTTATAATGAAAAATACATTTATTATAGATACTTAAATTCAGAATGTTATGTATTATAACTGCATTGAAATGCGCTACGCTTATTATGATCGTTTCATATGTCATTAAAATACGTATGTCAACTAGCGCCTCTGATGAGATACGCCGTAACTAACGTAACTTAACCTAATCATATTTAATGTATAAATCAAATATTCAATTCCATCAAATATATTTAAATTGATCATCAAATAAACTTCAATAAAAAACTAGGTTTAATAATAAAATATAAAACTAAACACTTGTCTAAGTCTCACAAAATTCAGCCTCCAAGTCAACTTATGAGGGCATCGTCAGAGGCTGGCCAGCACAGTTAGACACGTTTATGGTTACTAACTTTAAAATATTTTAAAGTTTAATTTTGAAATATTTTAAGGTTGTTTTTGTACTATTATTTAGTTGAAATAAAAATCACTAGATGGCAATACTTGACGTACCAAATCTATAAAAAAGTTACGACAAATTTTTTTATGGCAAAACTATGGAATGAATTGGTCATAATAAGCGTAGCTCAATTCAATAAATTTGGTCATAGTATATACTGGATGTTCCATTAAAAATAATAATAAGTTGAGATGTAGTTTATAAATGAATGTCATTGTTTTAAAAATATTTGACGTCGAAAAAGTAAAAGTACCATTGAGTTCTTTTCCCCTGGTGATCAAATTCTTTATATATAGTTATTTATGTATTAAAATCGTAAAGTGATTCTTTGTTATTCGAACACAATAGTGTAAGAGGAACAAAGACACTTTACGCTCGTGATACACACATAATTTAATCTACGATTGCATCTTAAAATTATTAAAAAAACGTATACGTACTGAAAATAAATTCGTTGTGTCAACTGTCAATATGACAAGTTTCTATTTTGTTTGTATCTCTGGTAACTACTGAAATATGCGCGCATTTAACATCTTTTTCGCGCGTTGTCATTGGAGACGCGCAAAAAAATATTTTTCGTTTGTTCCACAGAAAGCGTCAACTTTACGATGACAAATGAGAGCGTAATTGTCAACTTTTCATAGCAATTTGAATTATACAATAAAAACTCTTTTTTTTACAGAAATCATTACTTTTGCCTGTGGACGTGTCCCAGTTGGGTAACAATGACGAACTAGTTGTAAAATTAAATGTTACTAGCAGTGGAGAAGAAGTCGATCCATCCGATAATTCTGTTATTTTAAACATAACTTTGAGAACGGAGGTTCGCATATCTGTCATTGGGTAAATTATATTTTACAACCAATTAAAAATTTCACTTAGAATGGAATTGTAGATTTATTGTTACTCTTTGTAACTGAAGATCGCCGAAATATTCCATTTCAAAGTGTCAAGAATATATTATTTAAATTCTTCATGTCCGTCAGTACGGTGGTGTGGATAGCAATATGGAATTCTAATCCGGAGTTCCCGAGTTCGAATCACACTCAAGCTAAAAATGAACTAGCACACTGCGGCTCAGTGAGTGCGGACCCTGTACTGTAATTGGGATTAAGTTCCTGTTGTACAGCGTAACATAAATAAAAATACAATTTTCGAATCCAAATGGCTACAATTCCATTCTAATTATATTTAAACTACCTTCAACCAGCTATAAATAAAAACAAATATATAATCTGTATTAATTATTTTCTGTAGAATCTCAAATCCGGAACAATTCAATTTTATAGAAAATGAACAACTGCGACAAGACAATTTCACATTCACGCATCAATATACTGTACAGAATATGGGTCCCAGTCCCTTAGATGATCTAGAATTAACCTTTTGGATTCCTCAGAGTTTTGGCTCAGAAGAAAACAATGTTGTACAAGTATACAAACCAGACGTAAGTCAAAGAAATATATCATCACACCGGGTGTGGCACTCTGCCCTAGCACATAACACATAGTCGGCCTGTGGATCTTGAGAACCCTGGTTCGATCCCACAGCCGACAAACAATTTTCACATCTTTGGGAGGCACTTCACGCGAAGAAATATATCACTTACTGAGATCTGCTTAGGCAGAGTGCCACTCCCAGTAATGGTTAAAAGGCGTAATGATATATTTATTAATTATTTATTTAAATAAGATATTTTTTAATTAAAGCTACTCATGTGGCTCATTCTCCACAACATCTTTAGGGGTCGTGATTTGACGGCTGGTAACCGCATTTAAAGCTCATAAATATATTATTTACCGAGATTAAAATTAATACAATTAATTAATTAATAGTGTAGGTGGCTGAGTGGTATCGAGTCGGCCTGTGGATTTTGAGAATCCTGGTTCGATCCCCACTTTGACAAACAATTTTCATCAATTTAAAATCTACCTCTGTGGCTCCCTCTCCACTAATATCTTTGGGAGCCGTGATTTGACGGCTGGTAACCGCACTTCACTCGAAAAAATATATCACTTACCGAGATCTGCTTATGGCAGAGTGCCACATCCAGTAATGGTTAAAAGGCGAGATGATATATTTATTTATTTATTTACTTTGTAAAGTGCTGTTTACTTGCCGTTTTATTATATTTATCGTCTATTTTGATTTATATCAGGTTCAAGCCGATGGCACCTCCATGACCTGCAGGACAACATCCCCACAAGGTTTCTACGTAGACCCCGGCGACACACCCATCATCATAGAAGCAGATGACCCCACAGCCTCTGGAAGCACTTCACGCACTTCCCGTAAACAACGATCACCCCCAAGGTCTGATATTCCACCCCCTGAAGATGATAACGACACCAGTTCAGCTGAAGAGATGTATCTACCCCTAGACAACCCTGTATTAACCAGAGTACAGAAACTCATAGCTAGTGACCGGGAGCTTCCAGAGGATCTCCAGGAAAACAGGACGCTTGCACTAGGATGCGGAGTTGATAAGGAGATGCATTGTATGGAAGTTAGATGTACGAGTGGGGTGCTGAAGAAGAATAGCAGGGCGGTCATCAATTTTAAGATGGTTGCTAATTTAAATATTTTAGGTATGAATTTTATTTATTTATTTATTTGTTACTTTGCATAATAGAAACTTTAAACTCCCTTACTCTTGTTTGTGAAACGACGGCGCTACCATTGTGCTACAACTATCCATATTAATCTCAATGATACTACAGAGAACATACAGTTTATAGTGAAATTCACATTTCTATTTTTGGTTATAAGCTAAAGTAAATGGTTTGAATTCTCTTACTCTAGCTTGTGACGCTACAGCGTTACCATTGTGCTACAACTGCCGATATTAATTTCAATGAGAATTCAGTGAAACTACAGCTTATAGTGGAATTCAACCCACATACGTACTTGTATTTTGAGTTATAAATTGAATTCAGTGAAGTTTGAACTCTCTTAATCTCGCTTGTGAAATGACAGCGCTACCATTGTGCTACAACTGTCCAAATTAATTCCAATAATCCTACAGAGAAGTTACAGCTTATAATTGAAGGAAATCCACTCACACAAACTTGTATTTGTGATTAGATTCGAACCCTCTCATTCTAGCTTGTAGAGCAACAGCGCTACCATTGTGCTACAACTGTCCAAATTAATTCCAATTATCGTACATGGAAGCTACAGCTTATAATTGAATTGCAATCCATTCACACAAATTTGTATTTTTGATTATAAGTTGCATTCGGTTGGGTTCGAACCCTCTCATTCTAGCTTGTGGCGCAACAGCGCTACCATTGTGCTACAACTGTCCAAATTAATTCCAATGATCGTACATGGAAGCTACAGCTTATAATTGAATTGCAATCCATTCACACAAACTTGTATTTTTGATTATAAGTTGCATTCAGTTGGGTTCGAACCCTCTCATTCTAGCTTGTAGAGTAACAGCGCTACCATTGTGCTACAACTGACCAAATTAATTCCAATGATCGTACATGGAAGCTTCAGCTTATAATTGAATGCAACCCACTTACACAAACTTGTATTTTTGATTATAAGTTGCATTTGGTTAGATTCGAACCCTCTCATTCTAGCTTGTAGAGCAACAGCGCTACCACTGTGCTACAACTGTCCTTATTAATCTCAATTATAGTACAGAGGAAGTTTCAGCTTGTACCTGAATTCAACCCACTTACAATCAACAATATTTTAACCGGATTTAATTCTGCAACTCTTGCTCGTCAAGCAACAGCGCTACCATTGTGCTACAACTGACCAAATTAATTCCAATGATCGTACATGGAAGCTTCAGCTTATAATTGAATGCAACCCACTTACACAAACTTGTATTTTTGATTATAAGTTGCATTTGGTTAGATTCGAACCCTCTCATTCTAGCTTGTAGAGCAACAGCGCTACCACTGTGCTACAACTGTCCTTATTAATCTCAATTATAGTACAGAGGAAGTTTCAGCTTGTACCTGAATTCAACCCACTTACAATCAACAATATTTTAACCGGATTTAATTCTGCAACTCTTGCTCGTCAAGCAACAGCGCTACCATTGTGCTACAACTGACCAAATTAATTCCAATGATCGTACATGGAAGCTTCAGCTTATAATTGAATGCAACCCACTTACACAAACTTGTATTTTTGATTATAAGTTGCATTTGGTTAGATTCGAACCCTCTCATTCTAGCTTGTAGAGCAACAGCGCTACCACTGTGCTACAACTGTCCTTATTAATCTCAATTATAGTACAGAGGAAGTTTCAGCTTGTACCTGAATTCAACCCACTTACAATCAACAATATTTTAACCGGATTTAATTCTGCAACTCTTGCTCGTCAAGCAACAGTGCTACTATTGTGCTACAATTTAATTTGTTTTTTCAGATCAAAAGCGAGGCGAGAAAGACACAATTGTAATAACATCTTCAGTACAACCAACATCCAAATATTTTACAGTCAAGTATGCATTTTAAAAATATTTATATTATAATTGAAGGTTAATTGGTTAATTGATTATTAAATATTTTTAGTAAAACTTATACCCACACCATTTTACAAGGCAATGTAAGACAGGAAAGTCCTTGGAAATGGATTATTTTAGGATTAATCCTTGGTATCATCTTATTATTTGTCATCATTTATGTTTTATATAGGGTAAGAATTTATTAACCTAATTAATTAGAACATTTTTAATACTTTTGTAATTTTTTTAGACTGGATTCTTCCGACGAACTGAGCACGAAAAATTAATGAACGAGAAGGTAATATTTGACATATTTTAAAGTATAATCCATATTTTATTTTACTTGTCATTTATAGGACGAAACTAATGGAGAAGAATTATCAGTACAAACAGACTAAAAGTCGTTTTAAATACAACGTACCTAATATCAATCTCAATTTGCCATTTTAGTCATTAAATTCATTATAATATGTAACTATAATTAGCAAGTAAGAAATAAGACTGTATAGTGCTACTTGGTAAATAAATTAGTTTAAACTTACCGCCATCTTGTTGTTTACGAATCCTCATCTTAGTTGTTGATTCGAAATAGTTTATTTCCTTAGTTATCACTGGCACTACATTACTCACACTATAGTTCAACACTTTAGAATTAATAGTAACATACTTATTTTCATTATTAATCAAGGTAATTAATAATATTTCAAAAATTAGTCCGCGAAATGACGCTACACTTCATGTTACAAAAACAAAACACTTCTATGAAACAAGTGACAGTCAGCCAAATATGTGGTGTAGTGACTGACAGTTGAAACGTAAACTAGTTTGTGCGGATCACCGGATCAGAGAAAATGAACGAGTTTGGTGTTGATTTATCGATTTTTTCGCAAATATTTTAGTAGTGATTTGGTGTGAAGTGTTTATTGTGAGTTTTTGAGTGATTTGTGAAGTTTTGAAGAAGATTTTCAGCTGGTTTCCTGGAGATATTCAACTGCCTGTCAAGGAATCATCGGAGTCAACTAAAAGGTTAGCTCTCTGCTTCATTTATTTTATTATACTTGTTTTAAAGATGCTTTTAGGAAAACTTGCTTGATTTTAATTGAACAAATAGACGACCTACTCGTATATATATATATATATATATATATATATATATATATATATATATATATATATATATATATATATATATATATATATATATATATATACTGGGTTGCTGTCGACATGAATTGTTTCAACAACTGATATTCCCTTATTTTTGAATGAATTGTAACGAAAAAAATATAGTGCATAAATAATATTTTAGAATATATTTAAACATATTTTCAATTAATTCTGTTGAATACAAGGTCCAGAAAAAAATCACAAATGTTTCTAGAAAATATAGCTGTCAGGATAACCTATTTCAACAGCTGCCATTCCCAGATTTTTTGATTAATTGTAACGAAAAAATTGTAGCGCATAAATAACATTTTAGAATGTATCCACAAATATTTTCAATCAATTTTATTGAATACAAGATCCAGGAAAAAATCCCAAATGTTTCTACAAAATATAGCTGTTGTGATGACATGTCTCAACAGCTGCCGTTCCCAGATTTTTTGATTAATTACAACGAAAAAATTATAGCGCATAGATAACATTTTAGAATGTATCCACAAATATTTTCAATCAATCTGATTGAATACAAGGCCCAGAAAAAAATCCCAAATGTTTCTAGACAATATAGCTGTTGCTATGACCTGTATCAACAGCTGCCATTCTCAGATTTTTTGATTAATTGCAACGAAAAAATTATAGTACATAGATAACATATTAGATTGTATCCACAAATATTTTCAATCAATTTGATTCAATACAAGGTCCAGAAAAAAATCCCAAATGTTTCTACAAAATATAGCTGTTGCTATGACCTGTATCAACAGCTGCCATTCTCAGATTTTTTAATTAATTGCAACGAAAAAATTATAGTACATAGATAACATATTAGATTGTATCCACAAATATTTTCAATCAATTTGATTCAATACAAGGCCCAGAAAAAAATCCCAAATGTTTCTAGACAATATAGCTGTTGCTATGACCTGTATCAACAGCTGCCATTCCCAGATTTTTTGATTAATTGCAACGAAAAAATTGTAGCGCATAGATAACAATTTAGAATGTATCTACAAATATTTTCAATCAATTTGATTCAATACAAGGCCCAGAAAAAAATCCCAAATGTTTCTAGGCAATATAGCTGTTGCTATGACCTGTATCAACAGCTGCCATTCTCAGATTTTTTAATTAATTGCAACGATAAAATTATAGTACATAGATAACATATTAGATTGTATCCACAAATATTTTCAATCAATTTTATTCAATACAAGGCCCAGAAAAAAATCCCAAATGTTTCTAGACAATATAGCTGTTGCTATGACCTGTATCAACAGCTGCCATTCCCAGATTTTTTGATTAATTGCAACGAAAAAATTATAATGCATAGATAACATAATGAAATATATCTATATACATTTTCAATGTATTTTGTTGAATACAAGGCTCAAATAAAATTCTAAATATTTCTGGAAGAATCACATTTTTATGATCTTGTTTGCTGAAACATAAAACCATTTTTAGTGTTAATATGCTTAATGTAAGAATGTATAAAGTATGTACTGGATGTAAAGTAAAAGGTGGCATATTGTATTGTAATTGTTTATTCCTACAATGATACAAATTATAGAAAAAGTAAACCTAACCTAAAAGTACATCTAACATACAATACGTACATACGAATAGTCAGGTTATAATACAAACATGCAGAACAATTCACAATCAGTAACAACAGACAATCGTGCTGTGTGAATGTACATGAAAACAATTAGCAAATTACAAAATGGGACGGTTATAAAAATTATTCACTATATAAAATAAATAACTTTATTTGAACAATGTAAGATTTTCAAACAATTTCCACATTTTAGTTCTAAAGTATTAGCACTTTTCCTAGGCCTGCGATTATTTATACACAAAATATATAATACACTATAAGAATGTCTCTCTATCTGTTGAGTGAAGCGAGTACCCGGTACAACGTACTGCGAGTGCTCGCCGTCGAGTGTCATACGTAGTTAGCTTTGGACGCGGAGGATGCAAGGTGAGCTGGGGGATGGATCATAAGATTCTACAAGCGTTCTTCAGCACGTTCTTCTTCTTCTTGTGCTTGGTGGGTCTTAGAACGATTGTGCCGTTCTGGGACTTTGCTGAGTGACTAGGACTGAAGGCACCTGCAAACATATGCATTATTTATTTATTTTCTACTCTGTTTAATTGGAATCATGCGCTTATTTGGTGGCTGCATTTAACATCATTAGTATTATTACAAAGTTGAAAATATATTGTAATAAATAAAAAAATAAATATAAATATATCATCACGCCTTTTACCCATCACTGGGTGTGGCACTCTGCCTAAGCAGATCTCGGTAAGTGATATATTTTTTCGCGTGAAGTGCGGTTACCAGCCGTCAAATCATGGCTTCCAAAGATATTAGTGGAAGAGGAGATTTTTTAAATTGGTAAAAATTGTTTGTCGGCTGTGGGGATCGAACCAAGGTTCTCAAGATCCAGTTTAGGTTCAATAATTTAATTTATTTATTTTTTTAATTCGGTGTATTTATAAATATAGATTGAATGCAACAAGAACGAAATATTGTCCCGCGTGATGGTCGCGCGGGTTGAGGGCCTGACTCGCAACCATAAGGTCGTGGGTTCGGGTCCCGCCCGTGGCGACCATACAAAGGACATATCGGCATATGACCTTAGTAGTTGGTCCGATATATAAATTAAAAAGAATGAATGGGGTAGGTGGCTCAGTGGTATCGAGTCGGCCTGTGGATCTTGAGAACCCTGGTTCGATCCCCACAGCCGACAAACAATTTTCACCAATTTAAAAATCTATCCCTGTGGCTCCCTCTCCACTAAAATCTTTGAAGGCCGTGATTTGACGGCTGGTAACCGCATTTCACGAGACAAAATATATCACTTACCGAGATCTTCTTAGGCAGAGTGCCACACCTAGTAATGGGTAAAAGGCGTGATGATATATTTATTTATTTTTATTTAAATAAAAAGAAAGTTTTTGGGCAGTTTTTTGACATATTTAATATCCAGGCAATCTCATCATACTTTATCCACATTCATTCCTTCATATATCTTATTTACAAGATAGCTATCTTTAATTTAAAATAGTATGTTATGCATCAAGGGAGGGAAACAAGCGATTATTCCCGCGCCCTCTCGTGAAGCATATTATACTTTTCGTAACAAGTGCACAAAAATTACTGTCTTATCGAGACAAATGTCAAATATGGGTTGCGTAACTAGTTACCTAGGAAACGCCGCAAACAGCTAATAATCGTAGTCTCTAGGGAGAGAAACATTTCTCTAGGGGAGAAAAGCAGTGTTTCTCTCTCTAAAATTAGGGAATAAGAACGTGTTTCTTGTGCAAGTGTTACGAAAAAATTCTACAAGATTTAAAAGACACTTATCTTTTTTAAAGAAGACTCATTTTTCAAAACTTTACAAAAAAGAAATCATACAATAATTATAACTATATCTGAACTTTTTCCGAAACTCATCTTTTATTTTACCCTATAGGATGTGGCACTCAGCCGTAGCAGATCTCGGTAAGTGATATATTTCTGAGCGTGAAATGTGGTTGCCAGCCATCAAATAACTACCCTCAAAGATGTTAGTGGAGGCAGAGCCACAGGGGTAGTTTTTTAATGTGGTGAAAATTGTTTGTCGGCTGTGAAAATCAACTCGAACATTTGAAAAAAATTGTAAACGATTTTTAGGCCGACATTTTTCTTAAAAAATATATCTTATAGCATTTATAAATTAATCATCTGCCCTAAAATAAAATCTGGTATTTTTTCGGAGACACATTTACTCAAAATAAATTTGCAAGATATTTATAATAAAACAGTCAATTTTCTCTTAAAAATCTGAAATTAAAAAAAAAATCCTGATTTTTCCTAACTGCCAATATCATCACGCTATATCTCTGTAGCCTTAACCAATCTTTCACTTCATCCACATTCATAATTCCTTTTCTAAAGTACATTACCATCTACTTGTAGAAAACATCCATAAAATCTGACAGTCGCAATCACATTTTCTCAATTTGTTTCTTATTATGGGGTAGGTGGCTCAGTGGTATCGAGTCGGCATGTGGATCTTAAGAACCCTGGTCCGATCCCCACAGCCGACAAACTATTAAATCTACCCCTGTCGCGCCCCCTCTACTAATATCTTTGAGGGCCGTGATTTGACTGCTAGTTTACGCGCATAATTATATCACTTATCGAGTTCTGCTTCGACGGATTGCCACACCCGGTAATGGGTAAAAGGCGTGATGATATATTTATATTTATTTAATGGGGTAGGTGGCTCAGTGTTATCGAGTCGGCCTGTGGATCTTGAGAACCCTGGTTCGATCCCCACAGCCGACAAACTATTAAATCTACCCCTGTCGCGCCCCCTCTACTAATATCTTTGAGGGCCGTGATTTGACTGCTAGTTTACGCGCATAAATATATCACTTATCGAGTTCTGCTTCGACGGATTGCCATACCCGGTAATGGGTAAAAGGCGTGATGATATATTTATATTTATTTAATGGGGTAGGTGGCTCAGTGGTATCGAGTCGGCATGTGGATCTTAAGAACCCTGGTTCGATCCCCACAGCCGACAAACTATTAAATCTACCCCTGCCGCGCCCCCTCTACTAATATCTTTGAGGGCCGTGATTTGACTGCTAGTTTACGCGCATAATTATATCACTTATCGAGTTCTGCTTCGACGAATTGCCACACCCGGTAATGGGTAAAAGGCGTGATGATATATTTATTTTGTTTGTTATGATTTGAAGTATATACTTACTGATGGTGATGGGCTCGGGACGGTGATGTCCTGGACTGAAACCGTAGTCGTCGCGGGGTTCCCGCAACTCCTGGAGGCATCGTGCCGCCAGGTGGCGGAACACGGCGGCTACGTTCACATCTTCTTTGACAGACGTTCGCAGCAGTCGGCAACCTAGTGCTCGAGCCAGCAGCTCGGCTTCTTCTCTGCAAAATTCACAGATTTTAGGGTTGTTACTGTCTTAAGGGCAACATTTATTAGCTTCTTATTTTATTTAACTTAATATACTGTCTTTAATGGAGTAGGTGACTCAGTGATATTGAGTCGGCCTGTGGATCTTGAGAACCCTGGTTCAATCTCCACAACCGACAAATAATTTTCACTAATTTAAATCTACCTCTGTGGCTTCCCCTCCACTAATATCTTCAGGGGCCCCAGTAATGGGTAAAAGGCGTGATGATATATTTATTTTATTTATATATACTTTATTTTTGACTAATCTAAATTTGATAATAGTCAACAAAGTTTATTTTTTCAACATTACTTGTAAATATGACATTTTCCTTAATCAATTTAGTTGCGATAGTAACCGTTTCCCTCACTAGTGATGAAAGTAAATAACTTTCCACACTAGTGAGGGAAAACGGTTACTATCACAACTAAACTGAGTGAGGGAAATGTCATTTGACATGGTGACCAAGGAAACGCATTTACAAATACAACTCCATTGATTTATATAAAATAATTATTAAATTTCTTGTATCGCAAAAATGTAATTTTTACGTTTAATGTTGAAAACAAAAAGTATGTAAGACACGTGGGATAGAACTATTGCTAAACTAGTATTTTCTGTTGCTCGTGCTCTAACTTTCGTACTTGTTTTGCAATTAAATCCTTTCCTCACTAGTATTATAATTTGCTATTACCCACTCGTTGCTCTACAACCCGTGAATAATGAAATGTTGTTATTATGTTTTGTTTAATGACTTGTAAACAGCCAACTAAAAGTCAATTTTACATACGGTCGTAAATAATATAAATAATAATAATTATTATTTTAGAGGTTATATTCTGACGTCAATATCAAACAATAATTACATTGATATTTATTTATTTTTATTTATTTATTTATGTTACGCTGTACAACAGGAACTTAATCCCAATTACAGTACAGGGTCCGCACTCACTGAGCCGCAGTGTAATAGTTCATATAATTTTAGCTTGAGTGAGATTCGAACTCGGGATCTCCGGATTCGAATTCCGTATTGCTATCCACACCATATATATAGTAACCTCAATAATAATTATTAATGGTCATTAATGCATCGTCATAGCAACTTCGAAATAATAGGTCACAGCCCGTGAGTAATGAACAACATTATCTATCAAGAAACATATAAGGAATGAATGTATTATTGATGGGCCTAATAAAAAAAATATATAATCAAGAAATTGAACAAAAAAATGATAGTAATCTTTTAGTTGGAATAATATGGATTGAAATATGAACTTATGTTTTGAACGAATTATGAATCATGCTTCTAAAACTGTAAACTATATTTTCTCAATAAAATATAGTGTTTATTTATATAAAATGTAATAAAATATTAGTTATATTTTATTACTAACCGTAAATATAAAGTCGCATTTGTTTGAAGTATCAAACAAACTATTAAACACATTTTAACAGTTTAAAATTATTTCTTTTGTTCCATTCATTTAAATTTATTTCCACTCAAATGTTCAAATTTATTGATGACATAACAAATATAAACACCATAGAAGACAATTCCAAAAGTACTTTTTTTATTATGGATTAGATAGCTCAGTGGTATTGATTCGCCTGTGGATTTAAAAACCCGGGTTCAATATCCACATCTACCCCTGTGGCTCATTCTTCACAAACTGCATTTTACAGGAAGAAATATATCACTTATCGAGATTTGTTACGGCAGAGTGCCACACCCAGTAAAAGACGTGATGATATATTTATTTGTTTTTCTACGATTGCTATGAAAAGTTGACAATTACGCTCTAATTTGTCATCGTAAAGTTGACGTTTTCTGTGGAATAATCGAAAAGTATCTTTTTTGCGCGTCTTCAATGGCAACGCGCGAAAATTACCTTGCTCACTTTATACTCTTAATACACAAATAACTATTTCATTTATTGTAGAAAAAATAATCTAATATATGTAACTCGTGCAATAAAGTAAGACGTCTTTAATCCAGGGTTCGTAAATATCATGATATTTATAATAAATATCAAAATATCTGATATATAGGATATATATCAGATAAATATCACTTTTTGGATATTTATTTTTTAATTTTAGTTTTTGTACACATTTAGAAAAACTGAAAAATTCGAAAAATTTCACTTTTCCGGAGGCTATATCTCAAAAACTAAACAAGATATGGAAATGCGCTCAACGGCGTTGAATTCCCCGCGTCCGAATTGACTTATAAGCAAATTTTCATACAATTTTATGCAATTTAATATTTTTAATTATTTCCTAAGGGGTACCCCTTTGGTTTTTTCAGATTTTAATTCAATTATCCCAAAAATCCTTAATCGTAGGATTATTAAAACGAAAATTTACATACATATGTATTTTGACCCACTGAATCCAGTGGTGCAATCTTCAAATGCATATGACTTCTGGTTTTCGAGAAAATGTTAAAAAACCGCTTTTTGCGATTTTTTTGGCGGAAAATTGAAAAAAAATAAAAATCGCCGAAACTATGTTTATAAGTTAACTGAAGCACGAGAAAATTAATGCCGTTGAGCGCGTTTTCATATCACATTTAGTTTTTGAGATATAGCCTCGGAAAAGTAGAAAAACTGAAAAATTCGAAAAATTTCACTTTTCCGGAGGCTATATCTCAAAAACTAAACAAGATATGGAAATGCGCTCAACGGCGTTGAATTCCCCGTGTCCGAATTGACTTATAAGCAAATTTTCATACAATTTTATGCAATTTAATATTTTTAATTATTTCCTAAGGGGTACCCCTTTGGTTTTTTCAGATTTTAATTCAATTTTACCAAAAATCCTTAATCGTAGGATTATTAAAACGAAAATTTACATACATATGTATTTTGATCCACTGAATCCAGTGGTGCAATCTTCAAATGCATATGACTTCTGGTTTTCGAGAAAATGTTAAAAAACCGCTTTTTGCGATTTTTTTTGGCGGAAAATTGAAAAAAAATAAAAATCGCTGAAACTATGTTTATAAGTTAACTGAAGCACGAGAAAATTAATGCCGTTGAGCGCGTTTTCATATCACATTTAGTTTTTGAGATATAGCCTCGGAAAAGTAGAAAAACTGAAAAATTCGAAAAATATCACTTCTCCGGAGGCTATATCTCAAAAACTATTTGATATTTTTATATAATGGATATATATCATTGCAAAAATATGACGATATATATCAAAATAAATATCATGATATATATCGATCGATATATATCTTCGAACCCTGCCTTTTACCCATTACTGGGTGTGGCACTCTGCCGCAGCAGATCTTGGTAAGTGATATATATACGAGTATGTATATATATATATATATATATATATATATATATATATATATATATATATATATATATATATATATATATATATGATTCCATATTAGATGGCTCAGTGGTATCGAGTCGGCCTGTGGATTTTGAGAACCCTGGTTTGATCCCCACAGTCGACAAACAATTTTCACCAATTTAAATCTACCCCTGTGGCTCCCTCTCCACTAATATCTTTGGGGGCAGTGATTTGACGACTGGTAACCGCACGCAAAAAAATATATCACTTTCTAAGATCTGCTTAAGCAGAGTACCACACCCTGTAATGGGTAAAAGGCGTGATGTTATATTTATTTTATTTATTTTTATGATTCTAAATAATTAAATTGCTTGTACAGCTACGCAAACAACTCATTGGTATTTAGTGTTGCCGGTAACCTAAATACTTGGTCAAATGATGGATCTCTACAAATGTGTACTATTAAATGCAGTATTGATTACAGACAGCATTAGCGTTGACTAAGACAGTAATAAACGCTGTGTTGTGCACATAAAACAAACTGAAGTGGAAGTGTATGATGGTTGCACAATAACATTTAAATTAGCATAAAATTGTAATTTAGAGTCGTTTACGACCCACTGACTTCCCAAGGGCGGAACAGAAACAAAAGAATGCCTAAGACAGGCGTAGGAATTGATGCAATTTACACATAAGGAAGACATTGCTTTTAAATCGGAATTTTATTACCATTTTACTTTGTATTT
The DNA here is from genome assembly GCA_947425015.1 of Pterostichus niger. Classification (NCBI taxonomy): domain Eukaryota; kingdom Metazoa; phylum Arthropoda; class Insecta; order Coleoptera; family Carabidae; genus Pterostichus; species Pterostichus niger. The sequence continues at coordinate 39,950,150 of OX380337.1, forward strand.
ATTTATTTATTTATGTTACGCTGTACAACAGAAATTTAATCCCAATTACAGTACAGGGTCCGCACTCACCGAGCCGCAGTGTAGTAGTTTATATATATTATACAGGGTGTTTCACAACTTAGAGCAAAAAATTAAAGGGTATATTCTGTACGACGTGCTGATCATGAAACAAAAATAATTGAAATGATTGAATGTGCAAGGAATATATGAGCTTGTATGAAAGAAATTATGAATGTGGATGAAGTGAAATAACGTATGATGAATGAAACATTATTGAAACATAAATAGGGTTGAAAATTAAAAATAAATAAATGGAAATGATTGAAGATGGAAGGAATAAATGATCTTAAGCTTGTATGAAAGGAATTATGAATGTGGATGAAGCATAGGTTGCGTGCCAGGATAGGAATATTTAATTGCAGAATGAATATTTGTTGAAATCGTTGATGATTACTGTAAAATGCATGATTATGTAGGAGGTTTGAGTTGCACTTGTGGGTGTGAGAGAATTGTGGGCGCTGAGATCGTCTCTTGTTTGTGTAATTTACCCACTGTTGTTGTTGTTGTTGTTAAACAACTGAGGTGCGCTAGAAGGAAGGGTCAATGACATATAATCTAAATAGGTTTTAATATTTATTATATTCGAAAACTTGACTAAATGTATGCCACATCACAAATTCCAAACTGTCGCCCTCTATGTATATAACACCCGGTATGTCACGTAGGTTTCCAAGTAAAAATGGGGGAACAAACGTTGCAAAATTTTGCCGCAAGAGGCGCTATTTCCAACGATTTAGCTTCGACATTGTTCAGCTAATATTTGTTGTTCATATTTTTGACAGTGACAGTGAAAGAAAACAAATACTTCTCCAAATTTTCATAATTCTAATTTTACATAAATACAATAATTTTGTAAATAGTGTGCGTAGCAGATCTCGGTAAGTGATATATTTATGTGCGTGAATTTCGGTTACCAGTTGTCAAATCACGGCCCCCAAAGATATTAGTAGTTGTTGAACCACAAAGATAGTTATAAATAAAATAAATAAATATATCATCACGCCTTTTACTCATTACTGAGTGTGGCATTCTGCCGTAAGCAGATCTCAGTAAGTTATATATTTCTTCGCGTCCAGTGTGGTTACCAGCCGTCAAATCACGGCCCTCAAAGTTGTTAGTGGAGGGGGAGCCACAGGGGTAGATTTAATTTGAGTAGTTATCACTACAGCCGACAAACAATTTTCTCCAAATTAAATCTACCCCTGTAGCTTCCCCTCGACTAATATCTTTGGGGGCCGTGATTTAACGGCTGGTAACCGCACTTCCCGCGAAGAAATATATCACTTACCCTGGTTCGATCCTCACAGCCGACAAACAATTTTTACCAATTTAAATCTACCCGTGTGCCCCCTTTCCTCTACTAATGGCTATATATATAATCAAATATTGTTTCAGTATTATTATCTTGAAGTAAAAATAAAGCATTGTATTTGAATGCTTATAAAAGTATGGGGTAGGTGGCTAAATGGTATCGAGTCGGCCTGTGGATCTTGAGAACCCTGGTTCGATCCCCACAGCCGACAAACAATTTTCACCAATTTAAAAAAAATCTACCCCTGTGGCTCCTCCACCACTAATATCTTTGGAGGCCGTGATTTGACGGCTGGTAACCACACTTCACGCGAAAACATATATCACTTACCGAGATCTACTTAGGCAGAGTGCCACACCCAGAGATGGGTAAAAGGCGTGATGATATATTTATTTATTTATTTTTATATAAGTTTGAAACTTAATACATACATTTATTGTTTTTCCAAAAAGAAAACGTAACGTTTTCTGTGCCCAAATCCGTAAAACAATTGCAACTGCATGTAGTCCTAATTTTAAACATTTTGAAGTTGGCTAAGGTGGCATTTACTCTTGGCAAGTTGTCGATTACCCTTTGTCGTTTTATTTCGAAAATAAAGTGATCTAATGACATTTAATCAGCTGCCATTTCGACATTGCTATTACGAAATGTCGCTATAAAAATTGTTTACCACTTGTTTCATTGTTTATTTTTGTTCAGAATGAAAGAGAAACATAGTGAAACTGTTACCCAACAAATAAATGTTTATATTTTGTAGAAATGTTGTAAACTTTATATAAATAATTTTTCTTTCATGTTCATTTCAAAATTGTGTAGATGAATGGAAATTTATATTTTGTTAGACTTACAGGACTCGGAAAATTATGTAAATAAAATAATAATTAGTTTGAAGGCACCCTGTATAAACATAAGAAGAAGAACCTGTTGAAATATGGATATAAAATTCTGCGGTTGCAAATTGATTCTGATTTTTCTTCGAACAATCAGAGTGTTTATGAAACATAGGAAGTACAATATTTTTTTCTACGATTGCTATGAAAAGTTGACAATTACGCTCTCATTTGTCTTCGTAAAGTTGACGCTTTCTACGGAACAATCGAAAGATATCTTTATTAAAGATGTTAAATGCGAGCTTATTTCAATAGTTACCAGGAATACAAACAAAACCGAAACTTGTCATATTGAGAGTTGACAGAATGAATTGATTTTCAGTACCTATACGTTTTTTAATAATTTTAAGATGCAATCGTAGAAAATATTATGTGTGCATCACGAGTGTAAAGTGTCTTTGTTCCTCTTACACTATTGCAATCGTGTTCGAGTAACAAAGAATCTCTTTACGCTCTTAATACATAAATAACTATTTTCTACGATTGCTATGAAAAGTTGACAATTACGCTCTCATTTGTCATCGTAAAGTTTGACGTTGTCTGTGGAACAATCGAAAAATATCTTTGTTATGTTAAATGCGCGTGTTTCCAATGGCATAATTGTCAACTTTTCATAGCAATCGTAGAAAAAAGTTATTTACCAGACTTGTAACGTAAATAACTATTAAATAATTTATAAACAGAAAAGTAAATAGTAAATTATAAGTTATTTTTGAATTTGTTTATTTAGCAAATAAAGGACGAACAAAATGTAGTCTCTTTTTGATTAATTTGCGTCTTGTCGGGCTGTCTATAATTTAGAACAGTATTAGTGTAATTAATTTCTATTTAATCTAGTTGTAATATTTTTAAAAATAATTGAATGCCTGTCGCAAAGTATGAAAACATGTCCGCAATTTTTCTTAGAAATAGTTGAAACATGTAAATGAGTGCAGACTGTTCAGTATTTTTAGTTGTTGGCATTTGAGTTATGGCGCTGTCAGTTTTCATACAAAATACGAAATAAATATAGAACTTGCTCTAAATACGAGACATACTCACTATTTTTTCTACTTGTCAAACTATACATGCATATAGTTCATTCAGTATTCAGCAATCACTTTTGTAGCGGATATATTTGTGTACAATTGTCGTTTGATTTTAATTTTTGTGTAATTAGTTTGAGACCCACCCTATAATTAAAAAAATACTCACGGTTAATTAATAGATCAAAAGAATTTTTGTCTACGATTGTTATGAAAAGTTGACAATTATGCTCTCATTTGTCATCGTAAAGTTGACGTTTTCTGTGGAACAATCGAAAAATAACTTTTCGTAACACATGCACAAGAAACACGTTTTTATTCCCTAATTTTAGAGAGAGAAACACTGCTTTTCTCCCCTAGGGAGAGACACATTATGTTTCTCTCCCTAGAGACTACGATTATTAGCTGTTTCCGGTGTTTCCTAGGTAACTAGTTACGCAACCCATATTTGACATTTGTCCCGATAAGACAGTAATTTTTGTACACTTGTTACGAAAAGTATAATATGCTTCACGAGAGGGCGCGGGAATAATCGCTTGTTTCCCACCCTTGATGCATAACATACTATTGTCGCGCATCTCCAATAGCAAAATATTAAATGCGCGCTTATTTTAATAGTTACCAGGGATATAAACAAAACAGGAACTTGTCAGATTGACAGTTGACAAAACAAATTTATTTTCAATATGTATACGTTTTTAAATAATTTAAGATGCAATCGTAGAAAAAATGATGTCTTCGGCTCGCGCTGCAATTACCGTGCTCGAGTAACAAAGAATCACTTCACGCTCTTAATACACAAATAACTATTTCTTGAACAGATTATATTCACAAATTCGTCAAAACACAAAGTTAAAAGTGTAACAGCTACCTGTGTTGCGAATTTTGTGCACGGTAAATTAAATCCCGTGCCAGACGTTCCTACTCAAAGTCAGTGTGTCGTCTTTCACACTCGTTGACATATGTCTTTCTTTCTTGATATTTTTATTTTCTCTCTGTGATGTGTTCAAAATAAATGATCTTGAAATAGAGCGAGTAGTCAGTAGTGTTTTACTGCCTGTACTTATCTGTATACATTGAAGATGCTTAACTTGTGACGTAGACAAAGCCTAGATTTTTAACATAACATACCTAATTTGTCTAACAGATTCATACCCTATCGCATTTTTAAATACTTTTCTTATTAGAGCAAAAATAAACAAATTATTATTATTATTTTCTGTATGCAAAATATGTATTGTTATAGTAATGTAAATGATTACAAAAATCTTTTTTTTTGAAAGCTGTCATATAAAGTTAAAATTTCCTTGACAACTACGAGGGTCGTTCAATAAGTCCTTAGAAAAAAGTAGAAAAAACACTTTTTTTGGGTAGATTTTTTTTATTTTTCTACATAATCTCCTTTTAGCTCTATACACTTCTCTAATCGTTTTCCCAAATTTTTTAAGCCGTCCAAAAAGTAGGATTTCGGAAGCTCCTCAAAATAGGCTTCCGTTTGGGCGATGACCTCCTCATTGGACGTAAACCTTCGTCCGCCAAGCCATTTCTTTAAGTTTGGAAATAAGAAAAAGTCACTGGGGGCCAAATCTGGTGAATACGGTGGATGTTGCAATAATTTTAACTTTAATTCCATAATTTTGGCCATCGCAACTGCGCAGGTGTGCACACGTGCATTGTCTTGATGAAAAAGGACCTTTTTGCGTTTCAAATGAGGAAGTTTTTCTTTTATTTCTTCGCTCAGCCGGTCCAATAACGACGCATAATACGCTCCTGTTATCGTTTTTCCCTTTTCCAAATAGTCGATGAAGATGATTCCGCGTGCATCCCAAAAGACCGTTGCCATAACCTTGCTAGCCGATTTCTCCGTCTTCGCCTTCTTCGGAGCCCGTTCGCCTTAAAAAATCCACTGTTTTGACTGTTCTTTTGTCTCTGGAGTGTAGTAATGTATCCAAGTCTCATCCACAGTTATGTATCGACGCAGAAAATATTCAGGATTACGACGGAAAAGCGCCAAAACAGCCTCAGAGTCCACCACACGATTGCGTTTATTCTCCACTGTGAGCAACCGCGGCACCCATCTAGCCGAGATTTTTTTCACACCTAATTTTTCGTGCAAAATTAAAGCGACTGTGCCTTGTGATATGCCTGTAGCCTCAACTATTTCGCGCACTTTGATTCGTCGGTCACTTAAAACCATATCGTGGATTTGGTCAATCATTTCGGGGGTAGACACTTCTACAGGGCGTCCGGAACGATGTACATCTTTTGTGGATGTACGACCACGTTTAAACTCATTCACCCAATTGTAAACAGTTGCAAACACAGGAACAGATGTGCCATGAACTTCATCCAACTCAGCTTTAATTTCTTTCGGCGTTAAGCCTTTTAAATACAGATGTTTAATCACCGCTTTTATCCATTATTATAAACAATCAAAAGTTTTTTACTACAATTGACAACAACAATGAAACTACGTGACGGCTAAAGCTAAAACTGTAACAGTTGACTAGTTAGGAGTGCTGCTTACTGGAAAAAATTCATTTTCGATACTACGAGCACCATCTCTTGGATTTTCTAAGGACTTATTGAACGACCCTCGTATCAACACGTGAAATGAGTGTTTTTTGTCTACAGAACGCAAAAGTCTTTTTGCATCCTGCAATTGTTTGATAGAAGAAAGGCTCACAATTTAATTAAATTTGTACTTCTATTCTTTACAAAATTTATATTTAATCTTCCAATTGAGTAATTATTGATATTTATCCCGCTTGAGGAAGCTAACTGGTGTACTGGAATAGTTTCTTGAGAAATGCAATGCGAATCCCAATAAATCGCAGAAAAATATTAGAACTTTTGTTTGGTTTCTATTGCCAACTAGCTGTCAATTGCTGGTCAAAGAATACCAGATTTGATAGCAATTATATTACATACATTGTTGTCATGGAGACATTAGATGTCACATTAATTCATCCTAAACGTCAACATTTTCTTATTACATTATTACTAATTTTGGGACATAGTTTTCGAAAAAACGTTGTTTGCATTCTCGAATGCAAAAGTAACATTTCGCAATCTAGAATCAAAAATAACTATTTTCGCGTATTGATATTAGTGAAAAAAGTGAATATTTGTTGACATGCAGAATAGTTATTTGTGTATTAAGAGTGTGAAGTGATTCTTTGTTACTCGAGCACGATAATTACAGCGCATACACATTTTTTCAACGATTGTATCTTAAATTATTAAAAAACATATACGTACTGAAAATAAATTCGTTCTGTCAACTGTCAATATGACACATTTCTGTTTTGTTTGTATCCCTGGTAACTATTGAAATAAGCGCGCATTTAACATCTTCAAAGTTATTTTTCGATTGTTCCACAGAAAACGTTAACTTTACGATGACAAATTAAAGCGTAATTGTCAATTTTTCATAGCAATCATAGAAAACAAAAATATTTTAGAAAATAAAACTAGTAACAAATTTATTTTCTCCTAACTTTAATATGAAATATTAATAAAAATACATTTGACAACCGATAATAGATGATGCCAAATATTTAAAATATTGTTCATCTAAAATATTCGAGTAAAATTTGTGTATAACAGTTTCAAAAATACAACAGCAATAACTTAAACAATTCTCATAAAATACAAATAATATTCGTCAGGTATTTATATTCAGAACACGTTCAGTTTAAATCTAGAGGTCGTTTTGTGCTCATATTTCTTTTAAGAGTGTTGTAACTTTTGAATAAGTATCCGAGAAATACTTTAAAATACACGTAGTGCCCATTGAAAATTCAAATCATCATCTTAATACCCAGAAAATTTAAATAACCTCTTAAAATTTCAACTGTTTCTACTTAGATATAAGATCCACGTACATTTTGGTCACGAGCATAATGAGGTATATTTATTGAGTGTTTGCGATTCTGCACAACAGGAAATTAATTTTAATTACAGAGTAGCTTATAGCGGATACTGAACCACCCAAACATGTAATAATTATTCAGATTCAAAATTTGAAACAACCCAACGAAATAATAATGTAAAAAGAAGTTCTGCAAATTAATTAAAAATTTGTTTATAAGTCAATTCGAGTCCGAGGAATTCAATGCTGTTGAAAACATCTTCATATTTTGTTTAGTTTGTAAGATATACAGGGTGTTTCACAACTTGGAGTAAAAATGAAAGGGTATATTGTGTACGACGTGCTGATCATGAAACAAAAAGAATTTTTGTTTAAATTCGAAAAATTAAGGGTTGTTAACCTAAAACCTTTTTTGTAGTACTGCACTGGATTCGCTTTCCTATTAAACACAAACAATGAAGTAGGTATCAACTACGAAAGAATAATTACACAATTCAATTATTAGCAGTTATTTATAATAGAATTTTATTTAATTAATAACTTTAACATAATCATCCACCCAGTGGCAGTGGCAACGAAAAATTTTGGACTGGGAAACATGGAAAATAGTTTTGCGATTTAAACAAAAATTCTTTTTGTTTCATAATCAGCACGTCGTACAGAATATTCAATTTATTTTTTTGCTCTAAGTTGTGAAACATCCTGTATATTTAGGAAAAGTTAAATTCTTAATTTTTTTCAAATTTTGTACTTTCCTGAGGCTATATCTCAAAAACTAAACGAGCACGGTAATTTCAGCGAGAGCTGCAATAGTGTAAGAGGAACAAAGACACTTTACGCTCGTGATACATTTTTTCTACGATTGTATCTTAAAATTATTAAAAAACGTATACGTACTGAAAATAAATTCGTTCTATCAACTGTCAATATGACAAGTTTCTGTTTTGTTTGTATCCTTGGTAACTATTGAAATAAGCACGCATTTAATATCTTTGTGCGCGACAAAGATATTTTTCGATTGTTCCACAGAAAACGTCAACTTTACAATGACAAATGAGAACGTAATTGTCAACCTTTCATAGCAATCGTAGAAAAAATATGAGTAAATATGTAATGAATACAATTTATATCATAGATAAATGACTCAGTAATGTTCATACGCATTTCCGTTTGATGAAATATAGTGTGTTTCCGGTAAAGGCTCATTTGCATATGTCTGTGTTCATTTAGCGTTTAACCTAATTCTAAAATACTAAAATAGAGCTTTGCTACACATACATACTGACCAACATGCAACATTTATCCATACTATAGTTTCTCGAACATTTTTAACAGGAACTTCATTCATTCCGACACAATCTCATTTTTCACGACAGGTAACAAATGCAGTAAAGGGTTATTGAAATTTTACAAATACAACAAGTAGAAAATAAATCACAAATGACAGTAAGTAACACTACCCAACTATCACTCACCGATTTAAATGAAACTTGGCACACTAATAGAACTCTAAATAATATTGAAACCCTATTTTTTTATCTTCCGGAAGTTACTTTTTAGGGGTACAAACCACCCCTGAAAGGTGGTAAAAGCAAGAATTCCCATAAATGAAATTAAATAGTACCAAAATATTACACGTTCATTTTTTCTCCCCAAATTTCGTTTGATAAAATGCCCTAATACATTTACTTATATTAATTTTATGTTATTTGAAGTTGAGAAAATAAATAAATAAATATATCATCACGCCTTTTACCCATTACTTTGTGTGGCACTCTGCCTAAGCAGATCTCGTCAAATCACGGCCTCCAAAGATATTAGTGGAGAGGGACCCACAGGAGTAGATTTAAATTAGTGAAAATTGTTTGTCGGCTGTGGGGATCGAACCAGAGTTCTCAAGTTTTGTTTGGAATATGTTGATCCTGAGTTTAAGTTTTGAAAAGGAATATATGACTTCAGGATCCTTGAATACTATTATTTATTTATTGTAATAATAATAATAATAATAATAATTCCTTTCGAAAACTTTAAAAAACGATTTTAATTTAGACCTAAAAAACTTGTAAAAAAAATAGCACAACCACAAAGCTAAACTGATAAACTTAACAAAAGCTGTGACTCCCCCTATAAATGGGGATACTTCATCCCCTATACACTCGAGTCGTCAAACTAACATAATTTCAGTAGGACATGCGATCTTTGTCACAGTTAAATTCAACCTTGACATCATCATGATAAAGTCTTTTATAAGGGTCGCCAACCTATTTTCAACCCTCCCTCACAACCAAGGGGTGAAAATATCACGTGTTAGAATTTGATTGTCAATTGTCACGCAATGTACAGTCATGGAAATGCCTCATTTGTTACTCAGCTTATTTTATTTATTTATTTATTTGTTACGCTGTACAACAGGAACTTAATCCCAATTACAGTACAGGGTCCGCACTCACCGAGCCGTAGTGTACTAGTTTATATAATTTTTAGTTTGAGTACGATTCGAACTCGGGATCTCCGGATTCGAATTCCATATCGCTATCCACACCACCGTACTGACGGATCTATATCTTAGATTTTAAATTTTCTGTCGCGATATTTCCCGAGGGAGGCATATTATGTAACAAGTTTTATAAACCTCTCTTTATGTTGGTATAATCTTACTTTTCCATTATTATTTATATAGTATTAGTCGCGATTTTTGTTTAATTACAATCTACAAAGAGTTGTATCAATGACGTCTTTAGTTCAGAGGTTGTCAAATAGATGGCAATAATTTGGCAGAAACTTCAATTACAATAGTTATTTATGGTACAAGTGTGTTATATTACAAATAAGTCACGTGAGAAAAATATTAGTTCACGAGGCCGCAGGCCGAGGGGAATAATTTTCTGAAGTGACTTATTTGTAATAACACACGAGTGGCATTCGAAATTTTATCCAACAACTACAATTAAAACATTAAAATATAAATTTTGACACAATTGTATACATTTCAAATAATATTCTAGTTAGCCATACTTTCTTGTTTTGTTGTCTAGGTTACTCAAATTTTTTAAATAAACAAAGTTGAAAAAAGGTTGCAGCTGTAGTATTCGAAATTGAAGACGAGAATTTTATTCCCGAAATAATCATTAAGGAAGCGGAAGAAGCGGTTGTTGATATTTTACCAAAAAAGTGTAGAAGTTCCTATGAAAAAAAATTTCATATGTTTGAAGACTGGATGACAACTAGAAACGTCAAAGGTATGAATGAAAGTGTTTTTCATAGGAAGTTCTAGACTTTTTTGGTAAAACATCAACAACCGTTTCCTTAATGATTATTTCGGGAATAAAATTCTCGTCTTCCATTTCGAATACTACAGCTGCAACCTTTTTTTCAACTTTGTTATATTTAAACTCAACAGTGAGTTACAAGTCATAATTGATGCGTGACTTATAACTCACGTGTGACTTATAAATCACTTTACTAATCTAAAATGACAACAATAATGACTTTATAAGTAGTGGGTGTTGGATAAAATAAATAAATTTGAAGATGTTTATACGGCATATAAAATGAAATATCTAGAGTACAGTACAAAACAAAACAACGTAATAAGATAAAATGGTGGTACTTACGGGTTCACGACGCTCTGGTCCATTAAATCAATTTTATTTTGGACGATGACTGTAGGAATTTCCCCGCATTCGTTTTCAACCTGAAAGCAAATAATCCAATTAATTATGACACTTTCATGTGCGTCCGTCGCTGTAAATCTACTACATTAATTTATAACATGGCGTAAAGGACTCAAGCCTCACGTTACTATTTTATATTCAAGCAATGTTGGTTTAAAGTTGAAAAACATCGTAAAATGATCAGAAATTAAAGAGATGTACTACTTTTTATATTTAAGATAGTTTAAATAAATAATAAATAAATATATCATCACGCTTACTGGATGTGGCACTCTGCCGGGGCAGATCTCGGTAAGTGATATATTTATGCGCGTAAACTAGCCGTCAAATCACGGGCCCCAAAGATGTTAGAGGAGGGAGAACCACAGGGGTAGATTTAATTGTTTGTCGGCTGTAGGGTTCGAACCAGGGTTCTCAAGATCCACAGACCGACTCGATACCACTGAGCCATCTACCCCATTAAAGATAGTTTGGACATGTGAAATATACTGAGTGTTTCAAAAAACAGGCTTACCTCTAAATCTCGCATCAAATTACATAAAAAGTAAGAATATATTATTTCCGGTGTACCATAACTTTCCCAGTTTGAATATTTTAGATTTTATATGACTTTTAAATTCGAGCAAAAACATAAATGCATTTACTATAAATTAGCGTAAAAAAAAACAAAGTAAATTTTTATTTAAATATTTGCATATTTTTAGCTTAAGTCGCAGGTCGAAATCTGGATCTTCGGATTTGAATGTCGACTTTACAGATTGTATTTAAAGGTAATGTATAATTTACTTTCCTGTTTTTGTAAAAAATAAATATAAATATATCATCACTCTTTTACCCATTACTGTGTGTGGCACACTGCCGAAGCTAATCTCGGTAAGTGCTATATTTCATCGCATGAAGTGCGGTTACCAGCCGTCAAATCACACCCCTCAAAGATGTTCGTGGAGGAGGAGCCACAGGAGTTGATATTAAATTATATATATATATATATACATATCATGCCTTTTACCCATTGTTGGGTGTGGCACTCTGCCGTAGTAGATGTCGGTAAGTGATATATTTCTTCGCGTAAAGTGCGGTTACCACCCGTCAAATAACGTGCCCTAAAGATGTTAGTGGAGGTAGATTTAATTTGGTGAAAATTGTTTGTCGGCTGTGGGGATCAAATCAGGGTTCTCAAGATCCACAGGTCGACTCGATACCACTAAATTTGATTAATTTAATTATTTTAAGTGAAAGAAATTATAATTTTTTTGTTATCCTGCACTTTTCAAGCTATTGAAATTATTTTTATGGGGTAGGTCGCTTAGTGTATGGGGTAGATGACTCAGTGGTATCGAGTCGGCCTGTGGATCTTGAGAACCCTGGTTCGATTCCCACAGCCGACAAACAATTTTCACCAATTTAAAAATCTACCCCTGTGGCTCCCTCACCACTAATATCTTTGAGGGCCGTCATTTGACGGCTGGTATCCGCATTTCTCGCGGAAAAAATATATCACTTACCGAGATCTGCTTAGCCAGAGTGCCACACCCAGTAATAGGTAAAAGGCGTGATGATATATTTATTTTATTTATTTAGATAGCTAGCGGAGTCGAATCGGATTGTGAATTCGAGAACCTGAGTTTGATTCATCACATTAAAACTACCCTTATGGCTCTCGCTCCACTTTTAAGGGCCGTGATTTTACGGCTGATAAAAAAATACAGACCGATGGACCAGCCTGTATATGTATTTATTTATTTATGTTACGCTGTACAACAGGAACTTAATCCCAATTACAGTACAGGGTTCGCACTCACCGAGCCGCAGTATACTAGTTTATATATTTTTAGCTTGAGTGAGATTCGAACTCGGGATCTCCGGATTCGAATTCCGTATCGCTATCCACACCACCGTACTGACGTATATAAAATCTCTCTATTTGCACAATGGAAATAAAACTGTATGAATGATACTCATTGCCAAATATTTGTACGAATCATTAAAATAATGAAGTAGGTAACGAAACCGTAATTACCCCCGGTCCAATTTCTGAAATAATTCCACAGAAATCGCGATTCTATTTCAGTCTATTGACCAATATTCCACGAATCGTATCCCATCTCATCTCATCTCATCTCATTTCACTCGAGAAGATACTTCATATTTTCGGAAATTTACAGCTTGGCTCTCTTTCAACCAAATAAAAAAAAATACCGCTAATTTATTCTTCACACGTGTAGTGTTCACGTGTAAAAAAATATGCTTGTATAATTTGCTTGTTAGGCTTGGTCGGTAAAGCAGAACTAATATGCGATGTTACCTATACTTTCATTATAATTTCTGGGTTGCTACAAATTACCTAACTTATATTTTAAGGACTTTTTGTTTTTAATTTAAATTTAATTTGATTAACAATGATATAGATTAGCCACAGCGCGTTGGTTTATTTAAGAATTTGAGTTCAGTTTTTGCAATCGACAAATTTTATTCCACATTAAAATAATGTTTTGTTTTTTACTTCCTTGTACGAAATAAAGGAAGTATTGTAATCGCGAAAATTTTCGGTTCTCAGATTTCAACGGAAATAGGTATTTTGACCCTCCCTGAATCCATTTTGACTAATTTCGTCATGCCGTCTGTACGTATCTCGCATAACTCGAAAACGGTAAGCCGTAGAAAATTGAAACTTTATATTTAGGACTGTTATAACATCTAGTTGTGCACCTCCCTTTTTGGTCATTATACAACTACCGGAAGTGGTACTTTACTTGAAGCCTATAATAGATTTTCATGAAAAACTATATTCAAATATACTTTAAAACTTTCCAAATTTGGTATATAAGACTACTATATCAATGGAAATAACATAATAAATTTTGGTTAAAATAGACTAACTGGGAGTGGCACATTACATGAAGCTGCTAACAGTTTTCCTTGAAAAAAATGGTATTATTTTAATTTTAGAAATGAATGCTGCAAATAAAAGTTTTAGAGAATTAAATTCTGCGTCTATCACATTAAGAATTTTTAAATTAGCTTTTTGCATAAGCGAGATATCTAAATTTAAATATTATATATTTTTTGTTTTTTTTTAAATTAAGTTTGCTATGGATGAGAACAAAAAATAAAAGATTTAATGTCAAATATGTGCAATGTAAAAAATATCTATAGTTTAATACGCGTACAAGGAAGTCATGTGGTGTCCACATCAGATTTTTTTTTATTTAGTTTTATTCAGCATCTAGGCTATTAGGACTATACATTATAATTTTAGTTTGTATTGTTTTACATGGTTATTTTGTTTTGTTTAATCTATATTTTGTTTATGTAGTTTATGTCTTTTAAGTAGTTTAGTACAATTTGTATATAAAAAATAATAAATAATAAATAATGTTTTTCTTCACCATTAACATCATTTTTGGTTTGGGTTGGTAATCGCGCTTAATATATAATTTACTAAGATCTGCTACAGTTGAGTGTTACACCTAGTAATAGGTAAAAGGCGTGACTTAATTACTGTAATTAAGTGCAGACAATACCTATTTAATAAGTACGTTATAAAATGGGAGTAGAAAAACATTTAAAACATAACAATGGAGAAGGTGGCTCAGTGGTATCGAGTCGGTCTGTGGATCTTGAGAACCCTGGTTCGATCCCCATAGACGACAAACAACTTTAAAATAAAATAAATAAATAAATATATCATCACGTCTTTTACCCTTTACTGGGTGTGGTACTTTGCCTAAGCAGATCTCGGTAAGTGATATATTGTTTCGCGTGAAGTGCAGTTATCAGCCGTCAAATTTAATTCCACCCCTGTGGCTCCCCCTCTACTAACATCTTTGGGTACCGTGATTTGACAGCTAGTTTACGCGCATAAATATATCACTTACCGACATCTGCTATGACAGAGTACCACACCCAGTAATGAGTAAAAAGCGTGATGATATATTTATTTCTTTATTTATTTTATTAATTGATTAAGAACCTATATAAACATTAAGGTACATTTGTATATTGATTTGGCTTCACGCGCAATAATATATCACTTATGGAGACCTGCTACGGCAGAGTGTCACACCCAGTAATGGGTAAAAAATGCGTGATGATAATATATTTATGTATTTATGTTACACTGTACAACAAGAACTTAATCCCAATTACAGTACAGGGTCCGCACTCACCGAACCGCAGTGTGCTAGTTTATATAATTTTTAGCTTGAGTGAGATTCGAACTCGGGATCTCCAGATTCAAATTTCATATCGCTATTCACACCACTGTACTAACAATAATATAATGACAATTCAATATATTTTTTATATGGGGTAGATGGCTCAGTGGTATCGAGTCGGCCTGTAGATCTTGAGAACCCTGGTTCGATCTCCACAGCCGGCAAACAATTTTCACCAATTTAAATCCACCCCTGTGGATCTCCCTTCACTAGTGATTTGACGGCTAGTAACCGCACTTCACTCGAAAATATATCACTTACCGAGATCTGCTTAGGCAGAGTGCCACACCCAATAATGGGTAAAAGGCGTGATGATATATTTATTTATTATTGTAATATAGCTTTTTGTCAAATTGTCAGTTTTGACATGAAAAAATAATTCTATTTATTAATTTTGCTTAATTAGGCCAAGTAATAAAAATGTTCAATAAATTCTTATATTATCATGATAACCATGTTTACAATACAATGCTTCTATTAGCCGTTAATTAGTGTCGTATGATAATCACTAAGTAATTATATTATAATTGTATTCTTTAATTGAATGTAAAAGCTTGTAACGTTTAGCTAAAACGATTGTTAATCTTCTAATAATGAATATAGTTGAACAGAGCTAATCTCTTGATGTGACATCTAAAAATTGTTTGTGTAAAATGATTTAGTGTTTCCTATAAATTAGTTTGATGCAAGATATAAATATAATTGTTGTAATCTTGGCGCAAATTCTCAAGTCTGAGAAACTAAATTGAAAGAAAATTTATTGACCATTTTTCATTTCCATCACTTTTATTATAAAACTATTAAAAACTTATTTTGAAGAGTTTAATCTTTTAATAGATGATTCAAGTTATTACTTTCATTGTTTTCTGCCCAATAGAAATTCCAGTAACTTAGAATAGAATATGAGCCATTTGAAAACAAGTGTATTATTAGCTTGAATTTGAGAACTCTCGTTTGTAAAGTTACATCGCTTCCATTAGGCAATTCATTCCAATTATAGAAGCTTATAACATCTTTGTGGGTCGTGATTTGACGGCTGGTAACCGCACTTCATCCGAAAAAATATATGATTTACCGAAATCTGCTTACGGCAGAGTGCCACATCCAGTAATAGGTAAAAGGCGTGATGATATATTTATTTATTTATTTATAGATGAATACGGGTTGATGGTTAACTAGATTTGAGAACCCGGGTTCAATTCCCACAACCGACAAACAATTTTCACCATATTTTGGGGCCGTGATTTGACTTTATGCGCATAAATATATCACTTACGCAGATTTGCTTTGACAGAGAGTACTCTGTCACATCCAGTCAGGGGCGCCGAGAGAAAAAGCGGGCCCCGGGAAAGAACAAATTCGGGCCTCCTTTAACTTTGAATATTTATGAATTAAATATAAGATACCAAAAAAAATATATTTATAAATATATGTATGACAACAATAAGAATTATTAATATCTAAATAAAGTTATAACAATATAAATAAAATTAAATACAAAATTCTGAGTGAATTGGTGCAGCGATGTGTATTGTATACTCACTGTATGACTATCTAATATCTAGTTGCATATTCGATAAATGCCAAAACAGCACTACGCACAAATGTATAGAGCCTTTGCCTATGTGTGTTGTATACAATGTAGTAATATAAGAAACAAAAATGCAACAATGTAATAATGTACTTTTGAATAGTGTATAAATTTATTTAAAATTTGCAACTGGGGCCGGCCATTCATCAAGCATTTCGTCATTTAGTACTTTATACAATGTAATAAATTGTAGAAAACGTGTATCAGATATTTCGTTATACATGTTTTAGTAAAGAATATAAAAAATTGGTGAAAAAGTAGAAAATTAAAAGCAATATAAAATAGCATCACATCCGGGCCCTTTGAATTCCACGGGCCCTGGGTATTTTACCCCACCTACCCTCCCCTCTCGTCGGGCCTGCATCCAGTAATGGGTAAAAGGCGTGATGATATATTGTTGTACAGAGTAACATAAATAAATAAATAAATAAATAATGTCTGTCAACGGCCATGGCTCAACTCGTTGGAACTGATCTATGCGATAACGCGAGTTAAGCAACGATGCGCGCGGGGAATATTTGGATGGGTGACCGTCCCGTGAAACCCGCGTTGCTGTTGACTGAAAGACCTAAAACGCAGGATCAGGGCGTAATGGCGGCATATGACCTTAGCAGTTGGTCTGCCAGGAAGCCAGAAGGAAAAAACAAATAATGTTTGACGAAAATCGATAATTTGAGGAATCTAATGGGTGCATGTTCTAGGGTTCGTGCTACCCCATTTGAAGGAATATAGTGTGATGTTATTTATATATTTATGTTACGCTGTACAACAGGAACTTAATCTCAATTACAGTACAGGTTCTGGACTCACCGAGCCGCAGTGTACTAGTTTATATAATTTTTAGCTTGAGTGAGATTCGAACTCGGGATCTGTGGATTCGAATTCCGTATTTCTATCCACACCACTGTACTGTTAAGTATGTATTTAGGAGTTTAAAGTTATTTGTTGTTGGCGAAGCTACTTTTTGAAGCAGTTGCAATAATTATTTGTTGCAGACTTAACATATTTTTTTATTTATTTATTTATGTTACGCTGTACAACAGGATTTTAATCCCAATTACAGTACAGGGTCCGCACTCACCGAGCCGCAGTGTGATAGTTTATATAATTTTTTAGCTTGAGTGCGATTCGAACTCGGGATCTCCCGATTCGAATTCCGTATCGCTATCCACACCACCGTACTGACGGACTAAATGCAAGCGTGGCTTTAAAATTTAACAGTTATTTTAACAATAGTTTTAAGCTTTTTAAAAAGTAATAGCTGTAGCTATTATAAATCCTTAAGGATAGTAGGTCGTCCACGCAATCTATCACTCTCAGTTTTACCAGTCTTTCATCTGACATATATACCACGTTCCACATGTCCCAATCATCTCAACTGACATATTCCCATTTCTTTTCTATCTCAACCGCATTATTCAACAAGTAACGTAACGTAACGTAACGTGCGTAAGTGAAGTTAGTGCGGCAGCTTCTAACATGTTGAGTTCTTGCTTTGCTTAGATTTTGCTGGCCGTTGACCGCTTAAATGCGCACGCATCTCACTTGTCGACGATGTTCTGTTTTCATAGAACACATCAATTATTTATAAATTGGAGAGTTATCGTCTGTAACGTTCTACACGATGTGCCATCGATGTTTCCGCGAACTAGATGCCAATTTTCAATAGGATTTTCATCAAACTTTACAAGAACATTCGGAGCCCTAAAATACAATTACTTATCATTACAAGTATACTGTTTTCATTTTAAGCTAGAGGGACTCAAAATATGACTCGTTATAACTGGTGTCATAAGGTTCGCACAGGGTTGTACAGCCCCATTCGCCGGTACGTGTATAATAAAAACAAACAAATTACAATCTTTAAATAAGTATATTTCCTTATTCATACGATACAAGTATAATATATTATAAATATTATACAGGGTGTTTCAGGACTAGTGTAACAAACTTTAACAGCTTATTCCTGAGGTCATTTTGAACCAAAAATGTCATATAAACATAGGTCCTATTCCTTCTAGTTACTAATATACAAGAGGTTGAAGTTCCATTTTCAAATTTTTGTAATGAAGACACTTTCGGAAAACAAGAGTTTTATTGAAAAGTCATACCTTATTTGTCTTAATTAATTTTATTTATTAATATTAACGAATACGATTTAGAGAACAAAACATAAAATGACACAATTAAATAGACACAGAACAACATAACCAAACATGGAATAGTGGTACTATCTTCAAATGCATATGACTTCTGGTTTTTGAGAAAATGTAAAAAAACCGCTTTTTGCGATTTTTTGGCGGAAAATTGAAAAAAAATAAAAATCGCTGAAACTATGTTTATAAGTTAACTGAAGCACGAGAAAATTAATGCCGTTGAGCGCGTTTTCATATCACATTTAGTTTTTGAGATATAGCCTCGGAAAAGTAGAAAAACTGAAAAATTCGAAAAATTTCACTTTTCCGGAGGCTATATCTCAAAAACTAAACAAGATATTGAAATGCGCTTAACGGCGTTGAATTCCCCGTGTCCGAATTGACTTATAAGCAAATTTTCATACAATTTTATGCAATTTAATATTTTTAATTATTTCCTAAGGGGTACCCCTTTGGTTTTTTCAGATTTTAATTCAATTTTACCAAAAATCCTTAATCGTAGGATTATTAAAACGAAAATTTACATACATATGTATTTTGACCCACTGAATCCAGTAGTGCAATCTTCAAATGCATATGACTTCTGGTTTTCGAGAAAATGTTAAAAAACCGCTTTTTGCGATTTTTTTGGCGGAAAATAGAAAAAAAATAAAAATCGCTGAAATATGTTTATAAATTAACTGAAGCACGAGAAAATTAATGCCGTTGACCGCGATTTCATATCACATTTAGTTTTCGAGATATAGCCTCGTAAAAGTAGAAAAACTGAAAAATTCGAAAAATTTCACTTTTCCGGAGGCTATATCTCAAAAACTAAACAAGATATGGAAATGCGCTCAACGGCGTTGAATTCCCCGTGTCCGAATTGACTTATAAGCAAATTTTCATACAATTTTATGCAATTTAATATTTTTAATTATTTCCTAAGGGGTACCCCTTTGGTTTTTTCAGATTTTAATTCAATTTTACCAAAAATCCTTAATCGTAGGATTATTAAAACGAAAATTTACATACATATGTATTTTGACCCACTGAATCCAGTAGTGCAATCTTCAAATGCATATGACTTCTGGTTTTCGAGAAAATGTTAAAAAACCGCTTTTTGCGATTTTTTTGGCGGAAAATAGAAAAAAAATAAAAATCGCTGAAACTATGTTTATAAATTAACTGAAGCACGAGAAAATTAATGCCGTTGACCGCGTTTTCATATCACATTTAGTTTTCGAGATATAGCCTCGTAAAAGTAGAAAAACTGAAAAATTCGAAAAATTTCACTTTTCCGGAGGCTATATCTCAAAAACTAAACAAGATATGGAAATGCGCTCAACGGCGTTGAATTCCCCGTGTCCGAATTGACTTATAAGCAAATTTTCATACAATTTTATGCAATTTAATATTTTTAATTATTTCCTAAGGGGTACCCCTTTGGTTTTTTCAGATTTTAATTCAATTTTACCAAAAATCCTTAATCGTAGGATTATTAAAACGAAAATTTACATACATATGTATTTTGACCCACTGAATCCAGTGGTGCAATCTTCAAATGCATATGACTTCTGGTTTTCGAGAAAATGTTAAAAAACCGCTTTTTGCGATTTTTTTGGCGGAAAATAGAAAAAAAATAAAAATCGCTGAAACTATGTTTATAAGTTAACTGAAGCACGAGAAAATTAATGCCGTTGAGCGCGTTTTGATATCACATTTGGTTTTTGAGATATAGCCTCGGAAAAGTAGAAAAACTGAAAAATTCGAAAAATTTCACTTCTCCGGAGGCTATATCTCAAAAACTATTTCATATTTTTATATAATGGATATATATCATTGCAAAAATATGACGATATATATCAAAATAAATATCATGATATATATCTTCGAACCCTGTTTATTCCTCACACTCACATCCATCCATTCGTTCATATACAGTGACTATTAATTACAAATTCTAATTATTCTAGCTTCGTGAAATAAATAAATATATCATCACGCCTTTTACCTATTACTAGGTGTGACACTCTGTCAAAGCAGATTTGAGTAAGTGATATATTTATACGCGTAAAGTCAAATCACGGCCCCAAAATATGGTGAAAATTGTTTGTCGGTTTTGGGAATCGAACCCGGGTTTTCAAATCCAGTTAACCATCAACCCGTATTCATCTATAAATAATATATTTAGCTTGAGTGAGCTTCGACCTGAAGGTGACCCAAAAAGAGTCGAATAAAGCTAAGTAATTCATCCATTGTTAGTATAAATATTGATATGTTTTACCTTGAGTTTCCACGAATGCGCCGCATCGAAAGAATCCCGGTCCGTGGTGCTGAAGGCCAGCACGCAAGCCTGCGCCCCTCGATAATAAGCCTTGGTGATAGCGTCGAATTCTTCTTGTCCTGCTGTGTCCCATAGCATTAGTCGTACTTCCTCAGCATCCAGTCTTAAACAGATATTACACAAATATCAACTATTTGGTGGAGGCGGAAATTTTATACAAATTAATTTATTGATCGCTGATATTTACTTTTTAAAAATAAGTTTTATTTGTTTTCTAAGACAGTTTACAACTTTACTTTTTGAGTGTTAACTACAGACTGAAGGTTTACATGACATGTTACTACATTCTAGGCTACAATAGATAAGAGCAATCCGATTCCCCTGGGAATGGCTGTTGCTTGGTAATGTGCTGAAGTCGGGGGTTCTGGTCATTTACTTTTAAGTTTTTTATATTTATTTATTTATTTATGTTACGCTGTACAACAGGAATTTAGTCCAAATTACACTACAGGGTCCGCACTCACCGAGCTGCAGTGTGATTTTTAGCTTGAGTGTCAGGATAGGAATGTTTGGAGAAAATTAATTGCGGGATAAATATGATGAATAAAGACAAGCGTATGATTCTTGATTTTAGATTTATTGGTTAGATGTATCGAGTGTTTACCTGCAATTGTGTGGAGTTCACCTTCAAAAACAAGCGCAGGAAGATGCTTCCTTCCTTTCTTATCTTTTGGTTCATTTTCTTATTTATTATTTTATTATTATTTTTACTATAGAGTGTCCAACTGCAATTGTGTGGAATTCAGTTTCAAAAACAAGCGCAAACAGATACTCTTTTCCTTCCTCATCTTTTTTTTACTTCATTTTCAGTTTTTACTATACAGTGTGTAACTGCAATTGTGTTAAATGTATTTTTAAACAAGCGCAGGCGATGCTGCCTTCATTTCTTATAGATTCGTTGTTGGAGAAGTGGGCGTAAGTGAAGATTTACGAAACTGGTGTACAGGAGCGAATGGATGAATGTTTAACAACAAAGACAAAATTAATTGTCATTCATGCACTTGGTGAGACTAGGTATAATAAGAAATATTAAATAAAACTCTAGGCAAAGTCTCACAAAATTCAGCCTCCGAGTCACCTTATGAGGGCATCGTCGGAGGCCGGTTAGTTAGTAACCATGGACGCGGTTCACTCTTGTTAGAGCTCATCAGCATGGTATAACTCACTTCTTCACCTAGAACAAAGAGACTTTGCCTAGAGTTTTATTTAATATTTTTTATTATACCTAGTCTCACCAAGTGCATGAATGACAATTAATTTTGTCTTTGTTGTTATTAAATTGCTATTGCGTAACTTTTCATTTTTTTCGGTAGATGGCATTAATGGTTCGACAGAACTTCTCATGTCATCTTACCGTTTGTTAGAGATCTTATTCTCTGCTGGCACAGTTCTTCGTCACCAGCTTCTTCACATGAACTTTGTTCTAGGTGAAGAAGTGAGTTATACAATACTGATGAGCTCTAACAAGAGCGAAACGCGTCCATGGTTACTAACTGTGCTGGCCGGCCTCCGACGATGCCCTCATAAGGTGACTCGGAGGCTGAATTTTGTGAGACTTTGCCTAGAGTTTTATTTAATATTTTTTTTGGATGAATGTTTGTTGTGTGATGATGAATTTTGGTTGTGAGAAAAGGAAGTGTTTTAATCGTGTGTCAGGATGAGAATGTTGACGGGTTCGTGCTACCCCATTTAATGGGATATAGCGTGATGTTATGTATGTATGTATGCGATTCGAATTCGGGATCTCCGGATTCGAATTCCATATTGCTATCCACACCACCGTACTGACGGATTATATATAATATATAAACTACTACACTGCAGCTCGATGAGGCCGAACCTGTACTGTTGTAATTGGGATTAAGTTCCTATTGCAACAATAATCCAATTACTGAATATAGTAGAAAAATTGAGACAAACATTTTGAAATAAGAGAACATTTTTTTTAATTCTGTGCTGTAATATCCTTTCACTAGACAAAACATGTCATAGTTTTCAGTCTATAATTTTGTAACTGTGTTACATGAATAATAAATAAATATAAATATATCATCACGCCTTTTATCCGTTACTGGATGTAGACACTCTGCTCAGTCAGTGATATATTTCTTCGCGTGAAGTGCGGTTACCAGCCGTCAAATCACAGCCCTAAAAGATGTTAGTGGATGGGTAGCCACAGGGGTAGATTTAAGTTGGTGAAAATTGTTTGTCGGCTGTGAGGATCGAACCAGGGTTCTCAAGATCCACAGGTCGACTCGATACCACTGAGCCGCCTACCCCACTGTATTATATGTTACAAATAAATCATTTAATTCGTGCATATCGGATTTTGGCGTATTGTGAATTCACCACGAATAATTTAAATTTGGCACAAGACACTTCGTGCCAAAGGGCACCAAATTTGCGAACATTCTTTTCAGTTTTTATTTCTAGATTTTCACCAACTTATTTTTGATATGATTCACCACAACGATTTCAATACGTAGGTGTAATTTTATTTTTAAACAGATAAAAATATATTTTTCTACAAATATACAAAGTGCTTACTTTAAAACAATCAATAGCCTTATTCTTGAACTCATGCGAACTAATATGTACACCCATACCTCGCTATACGGCCGCTCTTTATACGGCATTTCGCTATAACGGCCCTTTTCAATTAAGACACGTTTTCGATGTAGGGCCTAAAATGTTTCGCTATAATGGCAAAAAAACCTTTTTTTCGCATTGAATTTTATAGTATGTTCAAAGATATTCCGTTATGGCTTTAACTTACTAAGCCTGTGTTGAACCGCACACAGTAAGAGATTCTACCTGTTGGCGCTCAGGGTAGGATTGCAAAATATTTAAATTCGGAAATCTCTAATCTCTGTGCGGATTACGTATTTCAGATTTACTTGAAATAATAATGAATTCGCAAAATTAAACCGGTATTATTACATATTAGGGAAAATAAGATAACAAAGGCATACTTACTGAGTAAGTATATAAATGAGTTTTCAACAATTTAAAATCAGTAGTAATATTAACTTTCGTAGTGAGGTCAACAATATACGTATTTATTGTTTATTTGCATTATTTAACTAAATGACGAATTGTTATACAATGATACTTTCATGTAACATTTTTTTTTTGCTTCATTATCAATAATAATATTTATACAAAATTCTCTGTTTCATTATTATAATATATATATGATGGGGTAGATGGCTCAGTGGTATCGAGTCGGCCTGTGGATCTTGAGAACCCTGGTTCGATCCCCACAGCCGACAAACAATTTTCACCAATTTAAATTTACCCCTGTGGCTCCCTCTCCACTAATATCTTTGAGGGCCGTGATTACACGGCTGGTAACCGCACTTCACGCGAAAAAATATATCACTTACCGAGATCTGCTTAGGCAGAGTGCCACACCCAGTAATGGGTAAAAGGCGTGATGATATATTTATTTATTTATTTATATATACAAATAAAATTAAATTGGGAAATACTGAATACATACCTGTCCTTGCACCCCTATAAATCAAGCTTAAATCCCTAACAATAGACCCGCTGAGAGGGCCATAACGGAGTATCTTTGAACATAGTATATGAATTTGTATTAGAATAATTGAATTCCTTATACCACTTTTCGCTTTGCGGCCAAATTTCGTATCTAGGCCGTAAAGCGAGGTATGGGTATATTTTAGAGATGGGCGAATATCAAATTCCTCGAATTCGAATATCGAATACGAATATTAATCAGATGATCTCGAATATTCGAATACTCCTAAAAGTTACTTTATTTATTATTAATAATTACTTAATTACGTCCTTTTCATTATTTGAATGAAATTGTTAAGATAAAATAAAATTAAAACAAAAAGTACAAACAAAAAAGAAAAAGACGAAAACTTCAAATTTAAGGTGAAACATACAGGCTGATGTTGGCGAAAAACAAATTTGAAATATGGTACGTCTTCATGGTTTTGAGACAAAATATCTTTGTTATTAATAACTTCAAAGTATTGTAATAGCTTTAAGTTTATCTACAAATGATAAAGGAAAACATAGTCAAAAATTGAGGTCAACATATGGCGCGATATTCGAGGTATTCAAATGTTCGCTATACTGACGTTAATATTCGAAAATCTCGAATATCGAATAATGTCAATATTCGCGGCATTTGACTATTCGCGGATGATATTCGCCCATCTCTAGTATATTTTAATTTTATAACATTTAAACCTTGACAATAATATATAGGTTACCAATTTAAAATATTGTTAATTCTGATAAAATAACCGATTATTCCTGATCATTTTATGTATATAATATTTTTCTGCTACTTTTAAATGAAACATTCTGTATAAATATTAAAAGCACTATAAAAGTTATTAGGTTGTAAGAATATCATTTTTATTTGTAAAAGTAGAAAATGATAATTAAGGTCATTTAAATAAAAACGACATTAATTTAAAATTCTATACATTATTATAATTTAAATAATGTTTTTAAAAGTAGAATAACTCCAACATTTTTTAATGTATCCGTTGATATGGCAACGAATACAAACAAAATATGAGTCAGTTTCTAGAAAACTAATTTACTTGAATTGTTTCTATCGTGACCTTTACAATAAGTTTTTTTTGTCTAATTAAATTCCGTCTTCAAACGCCCAAATATAGGGTGAATCAAAAAACATGGCAACAAATTGTGCTACGAAAAACAAACATAGATGTTTGAGTTTACAACAATCGCTGACATTTTTTGTTGTAGATAATTAATTTCAAATTTATGATTTTAAATATTATTGATTATTATAATATTTAAACGGTATGGTTTTCACTGACCACTCTTACAATAATTACATTTATTTCATTAAATAAAGTCATTCTAAACTGAATCGATGACATTTTATAAATAAATAAATATATCATCACGTCTTTTACCCATTACAGGGTGTGGTACACTGCCGTTATAGATCTCGGTGGGTGATATATTTATGCGCGTAAACTAGCCGTCAAATCACGGCCCCCAATGATGTTAGTGAAGAAAGAGACACAGTGATAGATTTAATTTCGTGAAAATTGTTTGTCGGCTGTGGGGATCAAACCAGGGTTCTCAAACTTCACAGGCCAACTCGATACCACTGAGCCACCTATCCCACTTTTCGTTGTCAATTAAGGCAGATAATTACCTATTTAATTTTAGACATACGTTTCATTTTTATTGCACAATTTGATATGATTTTTCTAATCAGCCGTTATAAATATAATAACAGGATGAGGTATTTATACAGGGTCTTTCATGAAAACTGTACCATCGGCGATTAACGAATCGGAATTCGAATTTGTTTATTCTAAATTCGAATCCCACTCAATCAAAAAATGAATGACAACACTACAACTTGATCCGGATTCTGTACTGTAATTGGGATTAAGTTTTGCTTGTACAAAGTAACATAAAATAAATAAATACATATATGAATATGGGAAATAACTTTTTCTACTTCCCTGACGAAATAGACGTTTTATTTCACTTATTTGAGTTAGGTAATGAACTGTATTATTTAGCTAGTGAAATAATGAGGTAACATAGCAACAGATATCTTGGTAGACGAATTCTGATGTGTTATTCTTTTATTTTTTGAATTTATAACTGTCATTAATATGTCAAAATTTCATAATTTCAAAAACGCTCTTTCGTATTTATTAGAACGGAAGTAGAAAAAATATTGTATGCAACTAGTAAGAAAATAAGGTTATTACCTTACTTATGTGTTTACATAACTCGGCTACACCTCGTTCTACAAATTTCACATGCGTAAGGTAATAACCTTCATTTCCTTACTAGTTTCATAAATAGCTATTCAGATATTATTGCTTTATTTACTTATTTCATTATTATAAAAATTAATTTAAATTTGAAACAATTGATGGAGTAAATTCCTAAATGGATTTGAGAACCTGGATTCAATTTCATTACATTAAATCTACCCTTGTGGCTCTCCCTCCACTAACATATTTGGGGGCCGTGATTTGACGACTAGTAACCAAGTAACTTACCGAGATTTGCTACGGCAGAGTGCCACACTCAGTAATGCATAAAATGCGTGACGATATATTTATTTATTTTAAAACAATATATGTTAAGATCTGCAACAGCAGAGCATCTACGCCCAGGTAACTTAACAATAACTTAATGATAATATATTTATTTTTATTGAAATTTTGTTTGCAATTAAAATGCTCCACGTGCAAATGCATCCAAAAATACAATTTTGGCAAAAGATGAAAATTAAATGAAGTGTGTATGACAGTTTGAATGAGTCGAGATCAAATCTGGATCAAGTTCAAAGTCTCCAAGTAAATGTAACACGATCAGACGACTTTGGCACACGAAGAAAAAGAATTATTTGTGAAGAATGTAGTAATTTTAAAGTTAAATTTTTATGACAGAAAAATTCGGATGACGCCTGGATTCGAACCAGGGATCCTCCGCTTGCCGGGCAGAGATGCTAACCGCTACACCACGTCACCTGTGTCCGACGTATGGCATCAACCGAATTCTTCTGTCATAGTGTCTAACATAGCATCGATCCCAAAGACTCCTATATCTATGATAGGTATTGACAACGGGTTTCGTCTACAGCGACACAGTTCTGATTTATAGGGAATCATTCCACGAACTAAATTTAACTTTAAAATTATCTTCATTACTGTACGTTCAGTCGAAGTCATATGTTAAAAAAAAGAATGTAGTAAGTTCTACGCGTACTTCAAGAATGCTAAACGCAAACCTGATTCAAATAATTATTGAGATATTACTGAAAATTTATTGCCCTTACGTGCAGTATTAGACTGCTGAATAAAAGATTAAGATAGACTCGGGAATTTAAAAATAACAGACGCATTCCAAGCCACCTTCATTTTCATACTTTCACATTTATTATTTGTAAATAAATAAATAAATATATCATCACACCTTTTATCCATTACTGGGTGTGGCACTGTGCCGTAAACAGATCTCGGTAAGTGATATATTTATGCGCATATACTAGCCGTAAAATCACAGCACCCAAATATATTAGTGGAGGGGGAGTCACAGGGGTAGATTTAAATTGGTGAAAATTGTTTGTGGACTGTGGGGATCGAACCAAGGTTTTCAAGATCCACAGGCCGACTCGATACCACTGAGCCACCTACCCCATTTTTTAATGTTAATATATTTCATTTTTTAAAATCTCTAACTAATGATTTGGGTAAATGGGTAAAAGGCGTGATGATGATAACTAGGGTTCTCAAGATTCACCACTGAGCCACCTACCCCATTTTTTAATGTTAATATATCTAATTTTTTGAAATCTCTAACTAATAAATAAATAAATATATCACGCCTTTTACGCATTACTGGGTGTGACACTCTGCCTAAGCAGATCTTGGTAAGTGATATATTTTTTCGCGTGAAATGCGGTTACCAGCCGTCAAATCACGGCCCCTAAACATATTAGTGGAGGAGGAGTCACAGGGATAAATTTAAATTGGTGAAAATTGTTTGTCGGCTGTGGAGATCGAACCAGGATTCTCAAGATCCACAGCCCGGCTCGATACCACTGAGCCACTAGTATAAATCATTATTCAATCTTATTCTAAAATGTTTATAATAATATTATTACTTCAAGAAGTTACTGATTGTGAGTAATTTAGCAAAGATAATTTTTAGAAAGTTGATCATTACTTTTGTATTACTTGTAAGGAGAACTCAGTAGCACAAATAATTAAATTGGTGAAAATTGTTTGTCGGCTGTGAGGATCGAACCAGGGTTCTCAAGATCCACAGGCCGACTCGATACCACTGAGCCACCTACCCCATGCATTCTAAAATGTTTATAATAATATTATTACTTCAAGAAGTTACTGATTGTGAGTAATTTAGCAAAGATAATTTTTAGAAAGTTGATCATTACTTTTGTATTACTTGTAAGGAGAACTCAGTAGCACAAATAATTAAATTGGTGAAAATTGTTTGTCGGCTGTGAGGATCGAACCAGGGTTCTCAAGATCCACAGGCCGACTCGATACCACTGAGCCACCTACCCCATGCATTCTAAAATGTTTATAATAATATTATTACTTCAAGAAGTTACTGATTGTGAGTAATTTAGCAAAGATAATTTTTAGAAAGTTGATCATTACTTTTGTATTACTTGTAAGGAGAACTCAGTAGCACAAATAATTAAATTGGTGAAAATTGTTTGTCGGCTGTGAGGATCGAACCAGGGTTCTCAAGATCCACAGGCCGACTCGATACCACTGAGCCACCTACCCCATGCATTCTAAAATGTTTATAATAATATTATTACTTCAAGAAGTTACTGATTGTGAGTAATTTAGCAAAGATAATTTTTAGAAAGTTGATCATTACTTTTGTATTACTTGTAAGGAGAACTCAGTAGCACAAATAATTAAATTGGTGAAAATTGTTTGTCGGCTGTGAGGATCGAACCAGGGTTCTCAAGATCCACAGGCCGACTCGATACCACTGAGCCACCTACCCCATTTTTTAATGTTAATTTATTTCATTTTTTAAAATCTCTAACTAATGATTTGGGTAAATGGGTAAAAGGCGTGATGATATATTTATTTATTTACTTAACTCTATGACTCATTCATCCCTAAAAAGGGGCATAATTTTACGGCCGGTTATCGTATTTCACGCGAAGAAATATATCACTTATCGACTCGATACCACTGAGCCACCTACCCCATTTTTTAATGTTAATATATTTCATTTTTTGAGATCTCTAACTAATGATTTGGGTAAATGGGTAAAAGGCGTGATGATATATTTATTTATTTACTTAACTCTGTGACTCATCCATCCCTAAAGAGGGGCATAATTTTACGGCCGGTTACAAAATTTCACGCGAAGAAATATATCACTTACCGAGATTTGCTTACGGCAGAGTACCATACCCACTATTGACTAAAAGACGTAATAATATATTTATTAATTTTTTATTCCTTTCCTACTACATTATACTTCATCCATATTCATAATTTCTATCTCACAAGCTCGTCGCATATTGCGATTACACAACAATCTTTTATTCTTATCCATCCATTTATTCCTAGGTCATAGTCTCTCACCCTCAATTTCACCAACATACATCTGAAATATTTTGAAATAATTATTTTTGCACTCGTTGTATACTTGGCGTATTTTAATTACACGTTTTATGACTAGATTACAAAAAGACGTACATACATTAATCCTTCAAATCTGAGACATTTAAATTAATTTCTCAAATGTCCTAGTTAAATAATATATTGCAGATATTTCATCGCGTAAATTATTAAAACAGTATTTTTATTTTGAAACCACATTCATAATTCCACCACTAATATCTTTGGAGGCCGTGATTTGACTTCTGGTAACCGCAATTCACGCGAAAAAATATATCACTTACCGAGATCTGCTTAGGCAGAGTGCCACACCCAGTGATGGGTAAAAGGCGTGATGATATATTTATTTTATTTATTTATTTTATTCATAATTCCTTCTACCTTCATTTATATCCTTTCATTTATTCCCTGAGTCCCTAGAGTCCCTAACAACCCTCTCATATTAAATAAATATATAAAAAATATAAAGTAAACACTTGGCTATGTTTCACAAAATTCAGCCTCCAAGTCACCTTATGAGGGCATCGTCAGAGGCTGGCCAGCACAGTTAGTAACCATAGACGCGTTTCGCTCTTATTAGAGCTCATCAGTATGGTATAACTCACTTCTTCGCCTAGAACAAAGCTCACGTGAAGAAGCTGGTGATGAAGAACTGTGCCAGCAGAGAATAAGATCTCTAACAAACTGGTAAGATGACATAAGAAGTTCTGTGGAACTGGTCATGCCATCTACCGAAAAAAGGGAAAGCTACGCAATAGCAATTTAAATAACAACAAAGACAAAATTCATTGTCATCCAACACTTGGTGAAACTAGGTTTAATAAAAAGTATAAAATAAACACTTGGCTATGTTTCACAAAATTCAGCCTCCAAGTCACCTTATGAGGGCATCGTCAGAGGCTGGCCAGCACAGTAACTATAGACGCGTTTCGTTCTTATTAGAGCTCATCAGTATGGTATAACTCACTTCTTCACCTAGAACAAAGTTCATGTGAAGAAGCTGGTGACGAAGAACTGTGCCAGCAGAGAATAAGATCTCTAACAAACTGGTAAGATGACATGAGAAGTTCTGTGGAACTTGTCATGCCATCTACCGAAAAAAGGGAAAGCTACGCAATAGCAATTTAAATTTTGTGAAACATAGCCAAGTGTTTACTTTATATTTTTTATTAAACCTTGTTTCACCAAGTGTTGGATGACAATTAATTTTGTCTTAGTTGTTAAATAAATATATCATTACGCCTTTTAGCCATTACTGGGTGTGACACTCTCCCGGAGCAAACCTCGGTAAGTGATATATTTTTTCGCGTGAAGTGCGGTTATCAGCCGTCAAATCACGGCCCGCAAAGATATAAGTGGTGGAGGAGCCACAGGGGTAGATTTAAATTGGTGAAAATTGTTTGTCAATTTAAATCTACCCCTCATATATACTCGTATATTCCTTTCATTCCAATAATATTTACCCATTTATTCCTAGAAACTAGAAGTCATTCACACAAATCACTCACTCTCAATTTCAACATATATTCCACATCAGCTCAAACCATCTCAACAGACTTAAACATTCTTCTCAATCTAACATTCATCGTACATCGAATAAACTTGAATACAAATAATGTTAGACACATCTTTAATATGGGTTGTGTGTTCTTACATTTGGCAGAGGATCAATAATTGTATAAAAAAAGATTGCATGAACATGAACGAATGAAAACAGCATTTCTTTCAAGTCGGCGAACTTGAATTTTGATTTTGAACTTTGATGATCTATTTTTATATATTGCTTGATTCGTAGGCGTGTTTTATATATTTACTTCCTTATTGCTAGTATTTGTATACAAATAATGTTATTACAATTTGATTTTATAGCTATGTACAATAAACACAACTAATTTCAACAGAAAGTATCTTGAACTATTCTTTATCTTCTAAATACAAATAGAATAGTCATAAAACTTAAATGTAAATTAACTTTCAATTAGTAACAAGTCGCTTTTTAAAAAGTTATTTATTTCAATAAACAATTATTTATGTTCGACTGCATCATATTACCTTGTTTTATGACACTGTTTACTGTCCATAATCGGGTACTTTATTGGACTAGTACGATAAAAATGCAAAATTTATCATTTATCCTGGTTCGATCCTGTAACACGAGCGAAAGCGGGTGAATAAGTTGATCTTTTTCTGGACTGCGTCAATTGTAAAACGAGCAGAAAAAACGCAGTCTTAAAATTTTATTAAACATATAACTATTAAAGTTTAAACTTAATTAAACGCGAAACGTTATAATTTAAAAAGAAGATGGAAACAGAATAATGATTTAAATTAAATTTTTATTAATTATAATACTTAATTCACTAATTTAGATTAAAATTAAATCAAACGCGAACACCGCGTGATGTGAAGATCTACATCTTCACACTTTGAGTCGATGGACGAGACTGATGGTTCCCACCAAAACACTTGCTGTCCTGGGTACGATACCCACATCTGGAATCCATCCCTCTCGCATCGGGGTGGATACAGATGTCTCAAGTGTTTTGGTTATGTAGTCTGACACTCTGGCCCTGCAGATAACGCGAACATGAAATCTTGTTGGAATTCTAAGAATATTAACTATAACTGTCTCTTTTTATAATTTAATGCCCTATATTCGAAAACCAAAAGATGTCACATTCAGCCTTAATGGCACATGTGGTCACGAGTGTCAAATTACACGAAACCAATCTTGTCTAAACGCAACATAACAACAATGAGATAGCTCATATTGTTACAATCCTCACAGCCGACAAACAATTTTCACCAACTTAAATCTACCCTTGAGGCTCCCCCGCCACTAACATCTTTGAGGGGCCGTGATTTGACGGCTGGTAACCGCATTTTACACGAAAAAATATATCACTTACCGAGGTCTGCTTACGGTAGAGTGCCATACCCAGTAATGGATAAAAGGCGTGATGATATATTTATATTTATTTATATATTAGATTTTAAAGTTTTTTTTTTAAATTTAAATATCGGACCAACTACTTAGGTCATATGCCGATATGTCCTTTGTATGGCCGCCACGGGCGGGACCCGAACCCACGACCTTATGGTCGTCAGTCAGGCCCTTAACCCGCGCGCCCCCCACGCGGGACAATTAAAGTTTTTTATTTTTTAATTTGTTTATTTTATAAGTAAAGTACAAACAAAACAATCTCCATTTGACCAAAGCTCCCAGGTATTTATTTCCCGTTAGTTTATCTACATAGTATTCAAAATAGATTAATTAATTATAAAAATACTATAATTTTTTTCGCGTAATTCTTAACAGCTTCGTTGAACGGTGACCTGACAAAAAATATGATTAATGAGGCAACTCGTTAACTACTGAACTTAAATACTTTTTAAATTATTCTTTTTTTTTAATGCAGTTGATGTTGACAAAAAATATTACCATCGTGTCGTTTCGTAGTAACAAGAATTATATTTTTTGGCAGATTTTTGCAATTATTTTTAGTGCGTTTTAAGTTAACTTATAAGATAGATGAAACTTGAAATTAAGGTTGAAATTTCCGTTGAGAAATTGGTAAAAATAAACGATTGAAATTTGAGGCAATATTTTTCAAGGAAGCAACCATATTTTAAGTGTCTAAATAAGTGAAGGCGACAATTAGTTTTTGGCAAAGTTATGTTTTGGTACCATATGTTTAAGATTAAAAAAATATTTTCATATCCAGAATTAAACTTTTGAAATAACAATGTAACAATATTTCCTATTACTAATTTAGCTTGAAATAAATACATAAATAACATCATGCTATTTCCTTTTAAATGAGGTACAATGAGCCCTTCAAATATTCTAATACAAACGGAATGGACACAATCTTGACATCTTATTAACACAAATAATAAATTGAAAAGTTACTAAATTACAAAAGTGATAGATATTAAATCTCTATTTAAACAACTTGATGGCAAAACAACAACATCATACGAACTAAAGTTACTATATCTTGCCAATCCAAAAGCTAAACCACCACTGATTATTTGTTGTTGTTTTCCATGGGACGTGCTGACAAGGGGTAAGAGGGTGGAATCGTTGACTTGTTTCCATGCATGAGTTTGTATAAAAAAACACCAGACGCTTCTAAGGGATGAAATACAAGGATCAAAAGCTATCTCAGACCAACGTACAGCTAATAATTTACCCAGATATGTCATCACATAATAGCTAATAAGCGCGACAATTCAGGGAAGCTATAAACTCGATAAATAATCATCGAAGAATATTGAAATAAATTTGATAACCAAAACTCTGTCAAGTCAACTTTACAAAAAAGATACTTAAGATAATATTTAATTTGTCTGTATCTTTTGAAGCTGAGGTCATAGTGAAAAATCCTAATTATAACAAAAACTAATTCTGAATTGCTTCACTTTGTTACAATATTCACTCAATTTATACATTAGATTCAAAAATAATTAATATATCATCACGCCTTTTATCCATAGTAGAGCTCAGTAAATGATCTATTTCTACGCGGAAAGTACGATTACTTGCCGTCAAATCACAGCCTCCAATGATGTTAATAGGGGAGTCTACTTATTTATTTATTTACTTATGTTACGCTGTACAACAGGAACTTAATCCCAATTACAGTACAGGGTCCGCACTCACCGAGCCGCAATGTAGTAGTTTATATAATTTTTAGTTTGAGTACGATTCGAACTCGGGATCTCCGGATTCGAATTCCATATCGCTATCCACACTACCGTACTGACGGATCTATATCTTAGATTTTAAATTTTCTGTCGCGATATTTCCCGAGCGAGGCATATTATGTAACAAGTTTTATAAACGTCTCTTTATGTTGGTATAATCTTACTTTTCCATTATTATTTATATAGTATTAGTCGCGATTTTTGTTTAATTACAATCTATAAAAAGTTGTATCAATGACGTTTTTAGTTCAGAGGTTGTCAAATAGATGGTACTTATACCGACAAATGTTTGAAAGAATTACTCTTATTTCCCAAACTTTGAATAAAGGAAAATTCAGGGAAGTTGTATTTTATAAATTAGATTTGATTATTATCAAGACAGATTTATTTTCGAATGTTGCAAAGGGCCAGTGTTTTTTGCAATTTTTCCAGTCGAGTTGATCGGGAAGCACTTGTTCCAGATTGAGTGTTGCTTGCGGGAACTGTCATTTTCAAGATTACGAGTACAAAAATGATATTTTCGTAACACATGCACAAGAAACACGTTCTTTTTCCCTAATTTTAGAGAGAGAAACATTGCTTTTCTCCCCTAGGGAGAGAAACATTATGTTTCACTCCCTAGGTAGCATGTTTCTCTCCCTAGAGACTACGATTATTAGCTGTTTGCGGCGTTTCTTAGGTAACTAGTTACGCAACCCATATTTGACATTTGTCCCGATAAGACAGTAATATTTGTGCACTTGTTACGAAAAGTATAACAGTAGAGTCCCGATTATCCGAACCTCAGTTATCCGAACCCTCAATTATCCGAACGATGAATCCATTTATCCGAACACTCGGTTATCCGAATTTGGCCGCTCAAAAACGTGTAGCCACCGTTCGCCAATTGAAGATAGACAGTTTTATGCAACCGAAGCCATAAAATAAATTATGCGGAATACTTTTGATAAATGTTTCATACTGGTTTTGAGAATATATTTCGATTTTTACAACATATTTTTTTGTGCAATAATTTTTTTTCTTTGAAACCACGAAAAATATTGCATTTCGGTTATCCGAACTTTCGATTATCCGAACTAGGTCCGGTCCCAATTAGTTCGGATAATCGGGGCTCTACTGTAATATGCTTCAGGGGAGGGCGCGATTATCCCTTGTGTGAAGTTAGAAAATCTCGACTTCTCGGTTTGCCAACTTCACACGCGGGAATAATCGCTTGTTTCCCTCCCATAATGCATAACATACTATTTAATAACGGTGGTAAAAAAAATGACATGAAAAGAAGATAAATGTTGTACTTACTCGATTTGTCGTTCTAAGAAGTCCACGCCGATGGTTTTCTTGTAGTCTTTGGTGAAGGTTCCCTTGCAGTAGCGCTGGATCATGCTGGATTTGCCGACACCGCCATTTCCCACGATCACTACCTGCAGGCAATACCATGCATTCAAATCACCATGTACACGTCTACAAACTCAATCACATGCACATAAAACACTGCGAAGAATGTAACACTGCATTTGCTTAAAGAATCAATAATATTCTACTGCAATTACTTCAAGATCAATGTTGTCATACAAATACTTGCATCTATCAGTGATCGATTTTCTTCGCAAATATGACAAAAAAATTGTCGATTGTTCAAATTTATGATTTTGAATCTTATTGATTAATGTAACATTTAAATGGTATGGCAAACCACCAAAATAATTATATTTGAACCATTTACATATATTTCATTATTGTCCGTCAGTACGGTGGTGTGGATAGCGATACGGAATTCGAATCCGGAGATCCCGAGTTCGAATCGCACTCAAGCTAAAAATGAACTCGGGATCGCCAGATTCGAATTCTTATTTATTTATTTAAGTTACGCTGTACAACAGAAATTTAATCCCAATTACAGTACAGGGTCCGCACTCACCGAGCCGCAATGTAGTAGTTCATATAATTTTTAGCTTAAGTGAGATTCGATCTCGGGATCTCCGAATTTGAATTCCGTATCGATATCCACACCACCACAATTTAATTGGATATCTCTTAATAAACCTGTAACTAAAGTTTTATTTGCAACATTAGACACTCATATATCTTGTAGAGACAAACTTTAAAATGGGGTAGGTGGCTCAGTGGTATCGAGTCGGCCTGTGGATCTTGAGAACCCTGCTTCGATCCCCACAGCCGACAAACAATTTTCACTAATTTAAATCTACCCTTGTAATAAAAAAATTGTCAATTGTGACAGAGAATAAATTTCAAATTTATGATTTTGAATCTTAACGACTATTGCAATATTTAAATTGTATGGCTTTTACCAACCACCAAAATAATTATATTTGAACCAATTATATTTATTTCCGTCAGTACGGTGATGTGGATAGCGATATGGAATTCGAATCCGGAGATCCCGAGTCCGATTCGCATTTAAGCTAAAAATTATATAAACTATCACACTGCGGCTTGGTGAGTGCGGACCCTGTATTGTAATTGGGATTAAGTTCCTGTTGTACAGCGTAACATAAATAAATAAATAAAAAAAAATCTAAATTGAACAATCGGAGATATTTTTCGTTATCAATTATTATAGATAATTACCTACTTAATTTCAGAGATACATTTTTTTATGACACGATTTGATGTCATTTTAAACACCCGATATAATAATAGAACAGTCAGAATAGTGAGTTAAAACAAAATAAATTGAACAAATTAATTAGTTTATTAACATTACATGTGAAAATGACATTTCCCTCATTCAATTTAATTGTGATAATAACTGTTTCCCTCACTAGTGAGGAAAGTTCTTTACTGTCGTAGTGAAGGAAATATAATTTGACATTGTGACCAAGGAAACGTGATGTGCATTTGCAAATACAACTCTTTAAATTTATAAATAAAATAAATAAATATATCATCACGCCTTTTACCCATTACTGGGTGTGGCACTCTCGGTAATTGATATATTTCTTCGCGTGAAGTGCGATTACTAGCCGTCAAAGCATGTTAGTGGAGGGGGAGCCATAGGGGTACATTTAATTTGGTGAACATTTTTTCTTTCAATTTATATAAAATAATTATTAAATTTCTTGTATCGCAAATGTAAAAATGTAATTTTCACATTTAATATTTAGAAAAAGTAGTATATAACACACATGGGGATCATTGCAAAATACGTACTATTGGAACACTCACTATCGCTCGTGCTCCAACTTTCGTACTCGTTCTGCAATTGAACCATTTCCTCACTAGTATTACAATAACTATTTCACGACTAGTAGTAGTATTTGATCGTTTCTATGATAATAAAAAAATAGCACAGAAGTAAAAGATTTTCGTTACAAAAACACACTTTCGTTGTCTAGGTTATCTGTTAATTAATCAATGTTACATATTTATAATAGAAGAATAATTGTAGTTAGTAATTAGCTCATTGTTTTAATAAAATAAATAAATATATCATCACGCCTTTCACCCATTACTGGGTGTGGCACTCTGTCTAAGCAGATCTCAGTAAGTGATATATTTCTGCGCATAACTAGCCGTCAAATCATGGCCTCCAAAGATGTTAGAGGAGAGGGAGCCACAGGGGTAGATTCAAATTGTTTTAATCAGAGTTTATTTCCAATCAATGTTATTATAGTGTCTTTCTAGGCTTTTGAACTAAATATATTTATTTTTTTGCAGGTACGTGGTAATCTACTCTACCAGTTTAACACGTTTGGGTGTCGTTATATGACAGCTGGTAAGTACTAACTGTACTTTAAAGTAAGAATAACAGTTCCAAATTAATTAAAAGTCGCGACAATAAAAAGTTATTTCTAAGTACGATCATAAAATAGTATGTGAAACATTCCATTGCATTACGTTTGTTTATGACTATTTCGCATAATAAAAGTTTATTTTGCAACGAATTTATCTTTTAATTTCACGCTCAATAAAATGGCGAATGAAGGTTTGGTGAAATTGTATGGACGACTTAGGAATAAATGAATAAATATAATTGAAGGTTCGTTATGTAAACGAAAGATTCCGAAAAAATTAATCACGCCTTTTACCCATTACTGGGTGTGACACTCAACTGTAGCAGATCGCAGTAAGTGATATATTCATGCGAGTGAAGTCAAATCACGGCCCTCAAAGATGTAAGTGAAGAGAGAGCCACAGAGTTAATTTCAATGTTGTGAAAATTGTTTGTCGACTGTGAGAATTGAACCCGGGTTTAAATCCACCGAGCCACCTATTCTAGATTAATAAATTATTATCAATTTTAAAATTACTGTTGTAACCAGTGACACTAAAAATGTGTATTTCATGTAAAGTGCAATTAATTTTGCAAATTTTATAAAAATAGACCGCCTGGATACCACTAAGGAAAAATTTCGAGTGTGAGGAATAAACGAACTTGCATGACAAGTATTGTGAATGGTAGTCAAGTAGTAATATAAATATTAAATGAATATTTGGAGGGTTCATGATACTCCATTTATTTATTTATGTTACGCTGTACAACAGGAACTTAATCCCAATTACAGTACAGGGTCCGCACTCACCGAGCCGCAGTGTAGTAGTTCATATAATTTTTAGCTTAAGTGAGATTCGAACTCGGAATCTCCGGATTTGAATTCTGTATCGATATCCTCACCACCACAATTTAATTGGATATCTCTTAATAAACCTATGGGGTAGGTGACTCAGTGGTGGATCTTGAGAACCCTGGTTTGATCCCCACAGCCGACAAACAATTTTCACCAATTTAAATCTACCCTTGTGGCTCCCCCTCCACTAATATCTTTGGGGGCCGTGGTTTAACGGCTGGTAACCGCACTTCACTCGAAAAAATATATCACTTACCAAGATCTGCTTAGGCAGAGTGCCACACCTAGTAATAGGTAAAAGGCGTGATGATATATTTTAATTTTATTTATTTATTTATAAACCTGTAACTAAAGTTTTATTTGAAACATTAAACACTCATATATCTTGTACAGAACTTAAAAAAAAATGAAATTGTCTGTCTTTTTTATTGAAGTACGTTTTTGTAAATTAATTTAGAAATGTTTGAGGGCATGCTAACTACCACGCTATTAAATTTCTTCCTCTTGACCAAGATTTAAACTTTGCAGATGTTATGTACTCAAAATTAACTTATTTATTATAAAGCTACTCAATTATTTGTGCTACTGAGTTCTCCTTACAAGTAATACAAAAGTAATGATCAACTTTCTAAAAATTATCTTTACTAAATTACTGACAATCAGTAACTTCTTGAAGTAATAATATTATTATAAACATTTTAGAATAAGATTGAATAATGATTTATACTAGTGGCTCAGTGGTATCGAGCCGGGCTGTGGATCTTGAGAATCCTGGTTCGATCTCCACAGCCGACAAACAATTTTCACCAATTGAAATATCTACCCCTATAGCTCCCCCTCCACTAATATCTTTGGGGGCCGTGATTTGTCTTCACGCGCATGAATATATCACTTACCGAGATCTGCTATGGCAGAGTGCCACACCCAGTAATGGGTAAAAGGCGTGATGATATACTTATTTTGATATTGATTCAGTATATGGGGTAGGTGGCTCAGTGGTATCGAGTCGACCTGTGGATCTTGAGAATAATGATTCGATCTCCACTGCCGACAAACAATTTTCACCAATTTAAATATCTACCCCTATAGCTCCCCCTCCACTAATATCTTTGGGGGCCGTGATTTGACTTCACGCGCATGAATATATCACTTACCGAGATCTGCTATGGCAGAGTGCCACACCCAGTAATGGGTAAAAGGCGTGATGATATATTTATTTTCATATTGATTCAGTATATGGGGTAGGTGGCTCAGTGGTATCGAGTCGACCTGTAGATCTTGAGAATCCTGGTTCGATCTCCACAGCCGATAAACAATTTTCATCAAATTAAATCTATCCCTGTGGCTCTCCCTCTACTAACATCTTTGAGGGCCGTAATTTGACGGCTGGTATCCGCACTTCACGCGAAAAAATATATTACTTACCGAGATCTGCTTACGGTAGAGTGCCACACCCAGTAATATGTAGGTGAAAGGTGTGATGATATATTTATTTATTTATTTATTTATTTACTAGTATATAGTTATTGTGTGATGAACCAGAGGTTGTAAACTAGGGGTCCATGTACCCACAAAGTTGCCGTTTAGCTCGCGATATTCAAGATTTTATAAACAACACGACAATAGTTATTTATGTGACCAGTATAGTTAATTCAGAAAATAGTCTGCCTCGACTTTTAGTCTTCACCGCCTACTTTTCTCTTCAACGCACACAAATGATTATTTTACGGTCTATATATACACAAATAACTATTTCACGGCATGCGTAGAAAATCAAACAGTTTGCAATGATACCCTTTTAACACTTGTATCTGTCAGTACGGTGGTGTGGATAGCGATATGGAATTCGAATCCGGAGATCCCGAGTTCGAATCTCACTCAAGCTACCACACTGCGGCTCGGTGAGTGCGGACCCTGTACTGTAATTGGGATTAAATTCCTGTTGTACAGAGGAACATAAATAAATAAATAAATAATATACTATTTTCTACTTCCGTTAGGAAATAGACGTTTTATTTCACTTATTTGAGTTAGGTAATGAACTGCATTATTTAACTAGTGAAATAATGAGGTAACATAGCAACAGATATCTTGGTAGACGAATTCTGATGTGTTATTCTTTTATTTTTTGAATGATAACTGTCATTAATATGTCAAAATTTCATAATTTCAAAAACGTTCTTTCGTATTTATTAGAACGGAAGTAGAAAAAATCATGTATGAAACTAGTAAGGAAATAAGGTTATTACCTTACTTATGTGTTTACATAAATAGCTATTTCATAATCTTTTTATTCTTTACTATGTCATAACACACTCTACTAATAGATGGCTCAGCGGTATCGAATCAGACTGTGAATTTGAGAACCCGAGTTCGATTCGCACAACCGATTCACAACATTAAAATTACATCTTTGGGGGCCGGGATTTGACGGCTGATAACTGCACTTCACACATATAAATATATCACGTACCGAAGTTTTCTTCAGCAAAGTGCTACACCCAGTAATGGGTAAAAGGCGTGATGATATATTTATTTTGATATTGATTCAGTATATGGGATAAGTGGCTCAATGGTATCGAGTCGGCCTGTGGATCTTGAGAACCCTGGTTCGATTCCCACAGCCGACAAACAATTTAAATCTACACCTGTGGCTCTCCCTCCATGAATATCTTTGGGGGCCGTGATTTGACGGGTAGTTTACGCGAAAAAATATACCACTGACCGAGATCTGCTTAGGCAGAGTGTCACACCCAGTAATGGGTAAAAGGCGTGATGATATATTTATATTTTATTTATTTCTGATGCAGTATCTCCTAATACTAAAATATACGGAAATAATTATTAGTGCCATAAATTTTCTATAACATTTTTAATTTACTAATTAAAAGAATCTAATTATGAATCATACAGTTAATGCAGTGAAATTCTGCACGTCATTCATACACTGTTATTTATGATTGTTAATATCCAATTTTATGATACTTTTACATCCTAGAGTCCGGCTAACATCTGTCGAAAACTACAGTAACTAAAACTTTTCCAACAAGAATTAATTAACTTTTACAAGCTGAAATTTGAACCAAAACTTGTCATCTGCTTTTGGCAGAAAAGAAAACATTCGAGCCGTGAACCTAGATACCTAGTTATAGTGATGTTATGTTAATTAGGTCATCAGATAGGCATTTGTTACGGTTAGACGTTGCTATGGTTAACGATAATTTGTTATTGATGAATGAGTTTCAGTTTTTCTTGTTTATTGACATGACAGCTGCTTGTTTTGTTTGTTGTTTAATTTATACTCAAATTGATAAATAGAGAAATTACATATTTACCTAATAGTTTATAAACAATTATTTATTTATTTAAAAAACAACAAAGACAAAATTAATTGTGACAAGTGTTTAGTTTGGTTTTTTTATTATTTATTTATGTATTTATGTTACACTGTTACAACAGGAACTTAATCCCAATTACAGTACAGGGTCCGCACTCATCGAGCCGCAGTGTAGTAGGTCATGTAATTTTTAGCTTGAGTGAGATTCGAACTCGGGATCTTCGGATTCGAATCCACACCACCGTATTGACGGACAAAATTGTTTTACATATCTTTTTTTAAATAACTTTATACAGGATGTAACAGAAAAAATGGGAAATTTTACTACTTTTGCACTCTTTCAATTTGTAAATAAATAAATTAGTTATTTGTGTATTAAGAGCGTCAAGTGATTCTTTGTTACTTGAACACGGCAATTTCGGCTCGCGCTGCAATAGTGTAAGAAGAACAAAGACACTTTACGCTCGTGATACACACATAATGTTTTCTACGATTGCATCTTAAAATTATTAAAAAACGTATGCGTACTGAAAATAAATTCATTTTGGCAACTGTCAATATGACAAGTTTCTGTTTTGTTTGTATCCCTGGTAACTATTGAAATAAGCGCGCATTTAACGTCTTTTTCACGCGCAAAAAAGATATTTTTCGATTGTTCCACAGAAAACGTCAACTTTACGATGACAAATGAGAGCGTAATTGTCAACTTTTCATAGCAATCGTAGAAAAAAGTATTTTTTTTGGCTGAGGATCAATTTCGGTCAGTTTAACTATATGTATCTTGTAAGATATATTGTTGTATATTCTCGCTTACCTTAAGGGCGACCTCAAGCTCCTCCTCCCTCATATCCCAAGGTGATGACACTCGACTGTCGGGGTGGGGTATAAGGGTTGCGGGGTGGTTAGGCGCGCGGGACAGGTAGCGCCGCGACGCGCATTGTGGCGGGCGCGGGCAGCACGTCACACTCTTCGCACTCGGACCCCCCTGATGCACCGCCACTGGCCAGACGACGGAGCGCACTGTCGGATTGCCACAGGCACACCTACAATCATAAAAAAACAAACAAATATTGTTAAATCATTTAAATTAAATAATAATAAATATAACTATGTAATTAAAACGGATTCACGAAATGAATGAAATTTGATGCTTATAAACACCCTTTAACCCCCTGGTTATAATAAATATAATTCGTCAATTAAAAAAAAAACTGTTCAAGACTAAATAAAATAGTTATTTATGTATTCTTTGTTACTCGAACACAGCTCGCGCTTCTAATAGTGTAAGAGGAACAAAGAAACTTTACGCTCGTGATACACACATCATTTTTTCTACGATTGCATCTTAAATGTCAACTTTACAATGATTCAAAAACGTATACGTACTGGAAATACAACTTGGAGACTTCAACGTTAAATCAGAATGCAAAACTAATAAAGGGTTTCAGTTTGAATCCTTGTCATTCCAGGATGCTTCACTTAATTGATTTCAAATTTTAACTGCATATTAACCATATACTAAAGTATGTTTCATTAAAATTTCACTTAATTTCCGTGCATACAACTCGAGAAATAAACCTTCAAATTAAGGGTATGACATATTTTTACGTACTGATAAAGAGGGCTCCTGTTTGAACCCTTGTCAATCCAATATGCCCATGTCAATTAACTTAATATTTTAACTATCGATTATACATATACTAAAGTATGTTTCATTAAAATTTTACTCAAATCCTTTGCACACAACTCGAGAAATTAAATTTTAAATTCAGAGTACGACATATTTTCCTGTGCCAAAAGAGGGCTCCTGTTTGAACCCTTGTTAAT
The DNA here is from genome assembly GCA_947425015.1 of Pterostichus niger. Lineage (NCBI taxonomy): Eukaryota > Metazoa > Arthropoda > Insecta > Coleoptera > Carabidae > Pterostichus > Pterostichus niger. Next base: position 39,994,905 of record OX380337.1, read on the forward strand.
CCAAGATTCGCATGTCGATTAACTAGAAATTTTAACTGCATATTAACCATATACTAAAGTATGTTTCATTAAAATTTCACTTAATTTCCGTGCATACAACTCGAGAAATAAACCTTCAAATTAAGGGTATGACATATTTTTACGTACTGATAAAGAGGGCTCCTGTTTGAACCCTTGTCAATCCAATATGCCCATGTCAATTAACTTAATATTTTAACTATCGATTATACATATACTAAAGTATGTTTCATTAAAATTTTACTCAAATCCTTTGCACACAACTCGAGAAATTAAATTTTAAATTCAGAGTACGACATATTTTCCTGTGCCAAAAGAGGGCTCCTGTTTGAACCCTTGTTAATCCAAGATTCGCATGTCGATTAACTAGAAATTTTAACTGCATATTAACCATATACTAAAGTATGTTTCATTAAAATTTCACTTAATTTCCGTGCATACAACTCGAGAAATAAACCTTCAAATTAAGGGTATGACATATTTTTACGTACTGATAAAGAGGGCTCCTGTTTGAACCCTTGTCAATCCAATATGCCCATGTCAATTAACTTAATATTTTAACTATCGATTATACATATACTAAAGTATGTTTCATTAAAATTTTACTCAAATCCTTTGCACACAACTCGAGAAATTAAATTTTAAATTCAGAGTACGACATATTTTCCTGTGCCAAAAGAGGGCTCCTGTTTGAACCCTTGTTAATCCAAGATTCGCATGTCGATTAACTAGAAATTTTAACTGCATATTAACCATATACTAAAGTATGTTTCATTAATATTTCACTTAATTTCTGTGCATACAACTCGAGAAATAAACCTTCAAGTTAAGGGTATGACATATTTTTACGTGCTGATAAAGAGCTCCTGTGTGAACCTTTGTCAATTCAATATGCGCAAGTCAATTAACTTAATATTTTAACTATCGATTAAACACATACTAAAGTATGTTTCATTAAAATTTTACTCAAATCCTTTGCACACAATTCGAGAAATTAAATTTTAAATTCAGAGTACGACATATTTTCCATTGCCAAAAGAGGGCTCCTGTTTGAACCCTTGTTAATCCAAGATTCGCATGTCGATTAACTAGAAATTTTAACAGCATATTAACCATATAATAAAATATGTTTCATACAAATTTTACTCAAATTTTTTGTACACAACACGAGAAAAAAATTTGTACATAAATGTTTATTTTAATAGTGTTACTTCCAAAAAGTTATCGAAAAATTTGCATATCATAGTTATAAAAAAAGAAAAGGTATATTGGTGCGTTAAAAGTAACGGTACAACTGCAGCTAATATAACTATAATAAAACATAAAAATATAAAACATACCGTATGTTAGCTGAGAACCTGAGACGCAATCAGAAATCAAAAATATTTATTTATTTATTTGCTCTTTGCTCAACAGAAACTTAATCTCAAGTCCAGTAGCTTCTAATAGAATCCGAAACACTCAGACATCATTGTATTATTTGAATATAAACTGAAGTCAACGAGATTTGAACGCATGATTGTTTACTGCCGATAAATAAATAATCCAGGCTCGTCTTATGATCCTTCTGGACCTTAAGTAAATATTTATTAACAAGAACTGTTTTAAAAAGTTGCAATGTTTAAAAACAAACAAATAACAAATGTTTAAATAACTTAGGCTCAGTGATATCGAGTTTAAAACACGGATTTGATTCCCACAAATTTTTTTTCAAAATTACTTGTGAAAATAATATTTTCCTCACTCAGTTTAGTTGTGATAGTAACCGTTTCTCTCACTAGTGATGAAAGTAAATAACTTTTCTCACTAGTGAGGGAAACGGTTATTATCATAACTAAATTGAAATAAATAAATAAAATAAATATATCATCACGCCTTTTAGCCATTACTGGATGTGGCAGTCTGCCGAAGCAGATTTCGGTAAGTGATATATTTCTTCGCGTGAAGTGTGGGGATCGAACCAGGGTTCTCTAGATCCACCGACCACTGAGCCACCTACTCCATAAATTGAGTGAGAGAAATTTGACATTGTGACCACGGAATACAACTCCTTTGATTTATATAAAATAATTATTTAATTTCTTGTATCGTAAACGTAAAAATGTAATTTTTTAATGCTGAAAAAATAGTATGTAACACACGTGGTAAAAGGGTCATTAAACCCTTTCTTCACTAGTATTACAATACACTATTATCACATTAAAATTAACCCTGCAGCTATCCCTTCACTAACACCTTTGTGAACCGAGATTTGACAGCTTTACGTGCATAAATGTATCACTTACTAAGATCTTCTACGACAGAGTACCACACCCAGTAATAAGTACAGGGCGTGATGATATATTTATTTAATTAGCTTTACTAATATCTTTGGGGGCCGTGATTTGACGGCTGGTAACCACAATTCACGCGAAGAAATCTATCACTTATCGAGATCTGCTACGGCAGAGTGCCACACTCAATCTTGGGTAAAAGGCGTTATGATAAATTTATTTATTTATTTTTAAATAGCTTAAACTTTCGAAATTGACGAACTCTCTATATTTGCCTTAAAGTTTACATAAAATTATTATTTTTATAATTGTTAACTATATACGTATGGGGTAGGTGGCTCAGTTGTATCGAGTCACCAAATTAAATCTACCCCTGTGGCTTCCCCTCCACTAACATCTTTGGGGGCCGTGATTTGACGGATAGTTTATGCGCATAAATACGAACGATTTTTGAGCTTACAAGCAAGTTCTGAGTTCTGACAGACCGAAGACAGTCCCTTTCCGAAAATTTCATAGAGCAATTGCTCGTAATATTTAGTGAATTAAAGTGTACTACATAATTTCAAGTTGCATAATAATTAATAAAATGAGAACCCTACATGATTATTTTTCAGATTGCATTAATTTTTGTTTAAGATGATTATTTTTTTCTAACAAAGAGTAGATACGAGTACCAATATTAGAAAAAGGATTCGTTTATTTTTTTTAAAACAAATTATTTACATTTAGGCTGCCTAAAATCCCGCCTATTTTAGAGTAATTACCAGCCTATATGCCTGCTTATTTATGTGTTTTTAAGTGCCTAAATATCCGGGTTTTACTCATCATATGTTCTCGTCCGAAATAAAAATAAATACATAGAATGCAAAATGAATACAAGTCTAGCTCATAAATAATAACTAATTCGATGTTAGTGGCCGTGAAACAGGAACAGCTGGTCTGCGCTGTGTGTGAATATGCGAATACATTGTGTGTTAATTAATGACATTTAAATTGCACCTTCCTTCCTACGGCCTTCCTAGACTTCTTAATCTGTGACTGTTATATGCTAAAGTCTTGCATATATCTCAAACTGACGACATTGCATAGATTATTTTGCAAACGGCGAACTGGCATTCTAGTTTTTTGTAGTAACATGAATGTTTGGAGAATGAAAGATTGGTGAAACAACGTGTGGATTAAATATATAACATTTTATATAATAATAATAATATATTTGTCAACGGCCATGGCATAACTCGTTGATACTGATCCAAGCGATAACGCGAGTTAAGCAACGTTGCGCGCGGGGTGTATTTGGATGGGTGACCGTCCCGAGAAACCTGCGTTGCTGTTGACTAAAAGACCTAAAAACGCGGATCAGGGCGTAATGGCGGCATATGACCTTAGTAGTTGGTCCGCCAAAGAAGCCAAAAAAAAAATAATAATAATAATATAATTTTAATTTGGCGAATATTCTGCCTAGGCTGTTCTTCCATTTAATCTTTACAATGAGTATAACAAAATCAAGCAAAAATAAGAATTACAAATTTGATACGATGACGTCACATCTTTAAAATGTTAATTAATTAATTAATTTAATTTAATTTAATCCCAATTACAGTACAGGGTCCGCACTCACCGAGCCACAGTGTGATAGTTCATTTTTAGCTTGAGTGAGATTCGAACTCGGGATCTCCGGATTCGAATACCGTAACAACCTCCCTACCACCATACTGAACTAGAAGTCAGATGGTCATTCTTTTTACAAAATATAAATAAATAAAATAAATATACCATCACTCCTTTTACCCGTTAGTGGAAGGGGAGCCACAGGGGTAGATTTAAATAGGTGAAAATTGTTTGTCGGCTGTGGGGATCGAACCAGGGTTCTCAAGATCCACTGGCCGACCCCATTAAAAAAAATATAAATATAACTTAGCTTATAAATAAATAAATATATCATCACGCTTTTCACCCATTACTGGGTGTGGCACTCTACCGTAGTAGATCTCAGTATTAATATATAGAGTGTTTTCTGAATTTGCCTCACTCAATTATCTCATTTATTATTTATAATCGATTTGACCTGTAGATTTGAGATCCCGGGTTCGATTCCCACAGCCGGCAAACAATTTTTACCCCGTTAAAACTACCCCTGTAGCTTCCTCCCCATTACCATCTTTGAAGACGGTGATTTGCCGGCTGGCAACCCTATTTGTGCATAAATATATATCAGTTATTGAGATCTGCTACGACAGATTACCACATCCAGTAGTAAGTATATTTAGTTTTTTATTTAAGAAATGGTAAATAACGAAAATGTAGTTTAAAATTTGTTGACCTGTATTTACGTGCGTAAAATGCGGTTACCAGCTGTCAAATCACGCCCCCTTCCCCAAATAATAATCAAGGAGGGATCTACACAATTTTAATATGGTAAAAATTCGCACATGTCACAATTTTTGTGAAACACCCTGTATAGCAAATATAAAATATAGATGAGTGTAATTCAGTTATTAAAAATCTCCATTTTCAAGACATACTTGTCACATTCCAAGTAATAATAACACTCATCAAATATCTCTAATCTATAATTTAACATGTTTACTCTTACCCCTGGAGGGTACACTCAAAACACAAAACACACATGTAAAAAGAAAGTACACTCATCGATTTCTAATCACTAATAATTAGACTCAATGTCTTGTGAGCATAGGTGTCAAATATTGCGGTAAAATGTCCTACATTTTCGACGAATAATCGTAATCTGTCTTCGTTGTCCCCAAAATGACATCAATTCATTTATAGCTTCTGCAATCATTTGTTCTAGAATGATTTGTGCGTGGTGTCAGGACCAGTTTGACAAGAATTAACCGATAAAGCAACTTGAACATCTTATTAAGTTGTTCTTCTATTTTTTTAACCTAAAATTAATTAAGAATGTTGGTCAAATAGTTTTTTTTTACGTTGTCTTGGTTATGTTCCATCAATAGTATCAAATTCATATTTTTTTCTACGATTGCTATGAAAAGTTGACAATTACGCTCTTATTTGTCATTGTAAAGTTGACGTTTTCTGTAGAACAATCGAAAAATATCTTTGTCGAATTAAGAAAAAGATATTTTAATAGTTACCAGAGATACAAACAAAATAGAAACTTGTCATATTGACAGTTGCCAGAACGAATTTATTTTCAATGCGTATATAATTTTTCGTAACACATGCACAAGAAACACGTTTTTATTCCCTAATTTTAAAGAGAAAAACACTGCTTTTCTCCTCTAGAGAGAAAAACATTATGTTTCTCTCCCTAGGTAGGATGTTTCTCTCCCTAGGTAGCATGTTTATCTCCCTAGAGAGATGTTTCTCTCCCTAGGGACAACGATTATTAGCTGTTTGCAGTGTTTCCTAGGTAACTAGTTACGCAACCCATACTTGACATTAGTCAAATTCAAGCTGTGTAATTTTTTGCAATGAGTGTACTTGATACCTCGTAATTGCAAAATTAAAACAAGTGGTATTTGAGAGCTGCAGTTGCAGAGCTGGTCTAGGAGGAATGTATAACAATTAATTCTTACACTCAACAATGCTACCTCATGAAAAATCATACATTTCTCTCCCTAGTTGTATAATATACTATTTTGTAACACATGCACAAGAAACACGTTCTTATTCCTTAATTTTAGAGAGAGAAACACTGTCTTTCTCTCCTAAGGAGAGAAACACTATGTTTCTCTCCCTAGAGAGATGTTTCTCTCCCTAGAGACTACGATTATTAGCTGTTTGCGATGTTTCCTAGGTAACTAGTTACGCAACCCATATTTGACATTTGTCCCGATAAGACAGTAATTTTTGTGCACTTGTTACGAAAAGTATAATATGCTTCACGGGAGGGCGCGATTATCCCTTGTTTCCCTCCCTTGATGCATAACATACTATTTAATAATTTGAAGATGCAATCGTAGAAAAAATGATGTATGTATCACGAGCGTAAAGTGTCTTTGTTCCTCTTACACTTTCAGGGCCCACCAAGCGCTATCTACGCCACTGAGTTACGTATATAAATCTGTTAGACATTTGTTCGTATTGTTCATTATCCTGTATAGTTCGAAAGTTTTCGAATATATAACTCTCTCTTCTAATATCCCACAGTATATATCTTCAACATTCCAACATCAAATTTCAATTCTATTCTGTCCCAACTTAAATTCGTTTAATTCATTCATTCAATTCAGTTCTTAACTTCTCACAGATGTGAAACACTTTCGTTTCTTTCACCTGACAGATTTATTACTAAACTATAGACCCAGGAACAAATAAAACATGACAGCTAAATTATTATATTACAAGGTGGCTCAGTGGTATCGAATCGGTCTGTGGATCTTGAGAACCCTGGTTCGATCTCCACAACCGATAAACAATTTTCACCAAATTATTAAATTTACCCCTGTGGCTCCCCTTACACTAACATCTTTGGGAGCCGTGATTTGACGGCTGGTAATCGCACTTCAAGCGAAGTAATACATCACTTATACTATGTTCAAAGATACTCCGTTATGGCCCTCTCAGCGGGTCTATTGTTAGGGATTTAAGCTTGATTTATAGGGGTGCAAGGACAGGTATGTATTCAGTATTTCCCAATTTAATTTAATTTTTATATATATTATAATAATGAAACAGAGAATTTTGTACAAATATTATTATTGATAATGAAGCAAAAAAAAATGTTACATGAAAGTATCATTGTATAACAATTCGTCATTTAGTTAAATAATGCAAATAAACAATAAATACGTATATTGTTGACCTCACTACGAAAGTTAGTATTACTACTGATTTAAAATTGTTGAAAACTCATTTATATACTTACTCAGTAAGTATACCTTTGTTATCTTATTTTCCCTAATATATAATAATACCGGTTTAATTTTGCGAATACATTATTATTTCAAGTAAATCTGAAATACGTAATCCGCACAGAGATTAGAGATTTCCGAATTTAAATATTTTGCAATCCTACCCTGAGCGCCAACAGGTAGAATCTCTTACTCTGTGCGGTTCAACACAGGCTTAGTAAGTTAAAGCCATAACGGAATATCTTTGAACATACTATACCAAGATTTGCTTCGACAGAGTACCACACAGTTTCGAATTTTGCGATTTTTTTTAATTTTTGATTTGAGATCAGTACGTCCCCTGTATTATCTACCATTTAATTTTATTTCTGAAATATTGTAACACCCTGTATATTATCGCTTCGATACAAAAGAGAGCATTTAAAAGTATTATTGGTCCCTGGCAATCAATAAATGGTGGAGGAGCCCTAGGAATAATTGTAGTATTTATATTATTTATGTTTATGCTAACCCTGTCCAAAAAGAACATAATCTCAATGACAGTACAGGGTCCAGACATCTTCGATTTATTTATTTATTTATGTTACGCTGTACAACAGGAACTTAATCCCAATTACAGTACAGGGTCCGCATTCACCGAGCCGCAGTGTAGTAGTTCATATAATTAGCTTGAGTGAGATTCGAACTCGGGATCTTCGGATTCGAATTCCGTATCGCTATCCACACCACCGCACTGACGGTGTAATCTTTTTCTAACTCACTCTTAGGTCGTTTGAATTAAATTTGCACAATCAAATTATGCAATGATTTATATTAGAACAATAAAAACTCTCTATTTATAATACAATAGAGCCAACCTTTAAAAACTAATTTACCTATTGTTTAGCCGAACCCATCAATAAATACATACTAATAAACCGTTATTATCTAAACAGCTATTTCTACACTGTTCGTGTTCGTAGAAATACAAAAAATTCGTGTCCTTCTATTTCAAACACTTCAAAATACTTGTGCAAATATTTATTAGTATCATAGAAATTTCTAAGCGTTGAAGGTGAAGATGAAGACATGCTTATCTGTCAAGTTTTTTGCTAGAATTCTAAATTCGTGTTTGTTTCTTGTGTTTGTAGAATTATGTAAATTTTGGACAACATGCTTGGTTGAAAAGCGAGGTAATAATAATAAAATTTTGTGTATACATAGAACAACTGTCTAATTAGTTACAGTCGTTAAAATTAGTCATAAAATATGCATATATAGATATAATATATATATATAATGGGGTAGGTGGCTCAGTGGTATCGAGTCGGCCTGTGGATCTTGAGAACCCTGGTTCGATCCCCACAACCGACAAACAATTTTCACCAATTTAAAAAATCTACCCCTGTGGCTCCTCCTCCACTAATATCTTTGGAGGCCGTGATTTGACGGCTGGTAACCGCACTTCACGCGAAAAAATATATCACTTACCGAGATCTGCTTAGGCAGAGTGCCACACCCAGTGATGGGTAAAAGGCGTGATGATATATTTATATTTATTTATTTATTTATATATATATATATATATCATCATCATCTGTGGCGCTACAGCCCAAATCGGGCCTGGGCCTACCGGGCACACCGAGCCGCAGTTTTTACACTGCCGTACTGCCGGTTTTCCTAGTCAAATGCTACATTATTTAAGGCGTATAAGTGACTAGCTTATAGCGCCCGAGTGTGATAAATACATGTAGCTGTATTTTATATTTTACGACAAATCACACATTGTCGACAGGCGGATTCGAACTGACGAACCTTGGCTCGGGTGACGTCACAGTATGTTAAGAGATGTGCCTTAACACGCTCGGCCACCGCGCCTGTACATATTTATATATATATATATAAATATATATGTATTAGTTAAATAATTATGCAAATTTATTTACTATAAATTTTTTTTTTAAAAGCTGTTCAAACTTTTAAAAATAATAGACTATTATGAATCGCGCTAAGAACTGTTAAATAAAACTATCTCCTACACTTGTGACGTCATTTTACATACAGCAACTGAAATATATATATACAAGCTGTAACAGCGAAACCAACCACCGCCCATATTTTCTTTATTATTATAGTTACAAAAAAATATTATAAAGCAAATTTGTAGAAGACCAAGGGGAACATTTGGTTAAAGAATAAAATAATTTTTTAAACCAGTGGTTCTCAAGTTACAACACAAAGTTATATTTTTTTAAATGGGATTATACATATTTTTTAGGCCTATTCGATAGGGTTTTTTTTTCTGAATTCAACCATGTGACCATTCTACATCCTTAAATAATAAAAATATTGAGAAAAATTCAATTGAAATTTAAATAATTCTTTATTTTTAATATTAATGTGCAGTAAGCTATGGATAAAAAATGAATCATTGAACACACACTTAATAACATAATTGGGATTAAGTTCCTGTTGTACAGTGTAACATAAATAAATAAATAAATTGTGAAAGCTTCAGTATTTATTGTTGAAAACTGTGTTAAATATGGAAATATTTTCTAAAAATCATAAAATATTATTTATAAAATAGTACAACTCGGGAAATTCGCTAAATTAAGTCATTTTTCATTTGCTTGTTACTGTTACATAAACAAAAACAATTACAAATACAAATAATTAATTTGATGTTTAAACAAACGAATGACCATAGCGGTCGTAAAGTAGTCTTTGAAAGACGTTAAAAAAAACATTTCCAGTTGTCAAAAGAAACATAAAACAAATATTTATGTATTATCCCCAAAAAAAAATATTTTGATACGTCACTGAAAATCATTACATGGCTAACATTAAGAGTTATATTTAGAACTCTTGCCCTAATAGCTATTCTGAATATTTGATGAGTGAATTTGTGGTATTATATGCCATGCTATATCTGTATATGATATTATAGAGACACACTAATGTTATAATACTTACTGGAAACAAAATTTGATAACCTATAATAACTCTTTATAAATGAGTTTTCTTATTATCATTTACTAAATTTAATTAAATACAAAAATGCTGTATTACGTAGGAACAAAAATCAGGTAAAATGTTAATTGATATTACATTTATAATTAATTAGTGTTATTTAGTATCACATTTGAAATGTGTAACATAATTAATCCTAATTAAATTAACTATAATTCTTTTGAAATTTGGACTGTAAAAGATTTTACCTGAAACTGACAGGAAAATAAATAACAACAAAGACAAAATTAATTGTCATCCAACACTTGGTGAAACTAGGTTTAATAAAAAATATAAAATAAACACTTGGCAATGTTTCACAAAATTCAGCGTCCAAGTCACCTTATGAGGGCATCGTCAGAGGCTGGCCAGCACAGTTAGTAACCATAGACGCGTTTCGCTCTTATTAGAGCTCATCAGTATGGTATAACTCACTTCTTCACTTCACGTGAAGAAGCTCTCTGCTGGCACAGTTCTTCGTCATCAGCTTCTTTTCTAGCTGAAGAAGTGAGTTAAACCATACTGATGAGCTCTAATAAGAGCGAAACGCGTCTATGGTTACTAACTGTGCTGGCCAGCCTCTGACGATGCCCTCATAAGGTGACTTGGAGGCTGAATTTTGTGAAACATAGCCAAGTGTTTACTTTATATTTTTTAGGAAAATAAATATTTGCCTGAGCTTTAAGACTCAGGAAAGATTTGCTTTGCATGCCTAGTCAGGAAAATAACATATTGCCTGTCTAGGCAGGTAATGAAACAAACGTGAGTGTCTAGTTACTTAGCAACATCAACTACTGACTGAATATGTCAGTAAAATTAATTTAAATTAATTACAATAATGATAGATAGAAACAACAACTTTTTCGTAACACATGCACAAGAAAAACGTTCTTATTCCCTAATTTTAGAGAGAGAAACACTGCTTTTCTCCCCTAGGTAGCATGTTTCTCTCCCTAGGTAGGATGTTTCTCTCCCTAGGTAGCATGTTTCTCTCCCTAGGTAGGATGTTTCTCTCCCTAGGTAGGATGTTTCTCTCCCTAAAGACTACGATTATTAGCTGTTTGCGGCGTTTCCTAGGTAACTAGTTACGCAATCCATATTTGACATTTGTCCCGATAAGACAGTAATTTTTGTGCACTTGTTACGAAAAGTATAATATGCTTCACGAGAAGGCGCGATTATCCCTTAATAATCGCTTGTTTCCCTCCCTTGATGCATAACATACTATTATTTGATACATATGTTTTGTTATTTCATGGCACTGATGATTTGAAGAAAATTACCAATATACATTTTCGTCATTTTTCCTATTCCAAGTAAAGTAAAATTACAAATATTTGTGTAACAAAATCCAGAAATAAACTATTTAACTTTTTTGATGTAAAACAATTAAGAAAGCCAATAATTGAACATTTTAAAAATAGTTATACGGCATCCTTCGATTTACCACCCTGTATATGTAAATATGATGTACATCAATATGTACATTTCATATCATGACATCTATATTTGTTATAATAATATAATATGATAGGATATAATTTATACTCGATTTAAAAGACCTTGTCACGCTAGTAAAAGGATATCCGTTAATATAAAAAGGTGGGTGTACTAATAATTATAGTTTGTTTGACATAGTCAAATAACGTTTAACCTAAAAACCGATATATCTATATATCCAATCCAAGATAAATTTATCCCTGTGACTCCTCCTCCACTAACATCTTTGTGGAGCGTGATTTGACGGCTGATAACCACACTTCATGCGAACAAATATATCACTTACCGAGATCTGCATGGCAGCGTGCCACACTCAGTAATGGGTAAAAGGCGTGATGATATATTTATTTATTTATTTAGTTTTTACTATACAGTATGTAACTGCAATTGTGTTAAATGTATTTTTAAACAAGCGCAGGTGATGCTGCCTTCATTTCTTATAGATTCGTTGTTAGAGATGTGGGCGTAAGTGAAGATTTATGAAACAAGTGTACAGGAGCGAATGGATGGATGTTTGTTGCGTGATGATGGATTTTGGTTGTGAGGAAGGAAAGAGTTCGTATGGAGGAAGTATTAACGAGTATCGTGTGTCAGGATGAGAATGTTGACGGGTTCGTGTTACCCCATTTAATGGGATATAGCGTACTGTTATGTATGTATGTATTTACACAATTTAGCGGAACTATTTATATTATATGATGAGACAGAAAAACTACAATAATGCTATTAAATATATACATACATACATAACATATATTCCAACTACCCCATTAAAATAACATTTTAAAAAGAAAATTTTGATATAAAAATATAAGTTTATTAGCATTTTTTCCTTGCATATTTATTTTCAATAGTATCAGTCGAATACGGGTCTAATTCCGTCCGTCAGTACGGTGGTGTGGATAGCAATACGGAATTCGAATCCGGAGATCCCGAGTTCTAATCTCACTCAAACTAAAAATGAACTACTACACTGCGGCTCGGTGAGTGCGGACCCTGTACTGTAATTGGGATTAAGGTCCTGTTGTACAGCGTAACATAAATAAATAAATAAATTAGTATGTTATGCATCAAAGGAGGGAAACAAGGGATAATCGCGCCCTCCCGTGAAGCATATTATACTTTTCGTCAAATATGGGTTGCATAACTAATTACCTGGGAAATGCCGCAAACAGCTAATAATCGTAGTCTCTAGGGAGAGAAACATCTCTCTAGGGAGAGAAACATCTTACCTAAGGAGAGAAACATGCTACCTAGGGAGAGAAACATCCTACCTTGGGAAAGAAACATAATGTTTCTCTCCCTAGGGCAGAAAAGTAGTGTTTCTCTCTCTAAAATTAGGGAATAAGAACGTGTTTCTTGTGCATGTGTTACGAAAAAATAAATTCGGATTTCTGTTGTATCCGAACATCCAAACACCCAAAATTCTACTTTTCTAGCACCATTCTCTCAATTTCTCAGTTGAATGGGCTTCATTCAATTCTTCCCCAACTTGCTCTATTCATTACCAGACTTTTAATATCCGCTTACTTTACCTTTTCTATCAATTAGGGGAAAAATGCTTTAATGGTATAAATACACACAATTAAAATAATGGAAAGTATTGTGCTATCCATACAGAAAGTTGCAGCAGTTACAATAATTCCAGATAATCGCAATCATTTACTTACAAATCATATTAAAGATTTCTACGTCTTGAAAGAAACTTTTTTCTATTAATTATATATGTGCATATTCATCATCATCCATCGATAAGTTTGCTTGACTGCCATCCACGAGTAATTCTAAACGACTTGTAAGTGAAAACGAGGTCAACACATCTTCAGTAAAGATTAAAAATAAATGAACATGTGCCACTATTTAGAAGAAATACGTGCATGTCTACTTCCTGGACCAGAGCTGATTGCAAATGATCGCAGTTATAGATGTTTAAATCATGTAGATTTTGGCTGTGTGCCAAATGCGATTTTAATAGAGAGAGAAGAACGAATTTGACAGGGAAGTTAGGAAGCGGTCCTGAACTTCACCGGCAACAGAAATAGAATATGAAGGGATATATGATTTAATTTAATGACACAATTTAAATCTACCCCTGTGCCTTCTCACCACTATATCTTTGGGGGCCGTGATTTTACGGCTGGTAACAGAACTTCACGCGAAGAAATATATCACTTACCGAGATTTGCTTTGGCAGAGTGCCACACTTAGTAATGGGTAAAAGGCGTGATGATATATTTTTATTTATTTATTTATTTATTTATATGATTGAATTACAAAAAATTAATAAATCTCTCATCACGCCTTTTACCCATTACTGGGTGTGGCATTCTGCCGAAGTAAATCTCGGTAAGTGATATATTTCGCGTGAAGTGCGATTACCAGCCGTCAAATCACTATATATATATATATATATACATATATATACCATAGTTACCGTTTGACAGCAATACATTAGAGCGTTTATTTCAAAAGTAAACATAGGAAAAATCATATTTTCAGCAATGCATTGAAGTGTAATAGTCTATAGTCTAAAAGAAACATTTTAAGTTTAAACAAATTAAATGAATTTGAATTAGGGTTCGAAGATATATATCGATCGATATATATCATGATATTTATTTTGATATATATCGTCATATTTTTGCAATGATATATATCCATTATATAAAAATATCAAATAGTTTTTGTGATATAGCCTCCGGAAAAGTGAAATTTTTCGTATTTTTCAGTTTTTCTACTTTTCCGAGGCTATATCTCGAAAACTAAATGTGATATGAAAACGCGCTCAACGGCATTAATTTTCTCGTGCTTCAATTAACTTATAAACATAGTTTCAGCGATTTTTATTTTTTTCAATTTTCCGCCAAAAAATCGCAAAAAGCGGTTTTTTAACATTTTCTCGAAAACCAGAAGTAATATGCATTTGAAGATTGCACCACTGGATTCAGTGGGTCAAAATACATATGTATGTAAATTTTCGTTTTAATAATCCTACGATTAAGTATTTTTGGGAAAATTGAATTAAAATCTGAAAAAACCAAAGGGGTACCCCTTAAGAAATAATTAAAAATATTAAAATGCTTAAAATTGTATGAAAATTTGCTTATAAGTCAATTCGGACACGGGGAATTCAACGCCGTTGAGCGCATTTCCATATCTTGTTTAGTTTTTGAGATATAGCCTCCGGAAAAGTGAAATTTTTCGAATATTTCAGTTTTTCTACTTTTCCGAGGCTATATCTCAAAAACTAAATGTGATATGAAAACGCGCTCAACGGCATTAATTTTCTCGTGCTTCAGTTAACTTATAAACATAGTTTCGGCGATTTTTATTTTTTTTCAATTTTCCGCCAAAAAAATCGCAAAAAGCGGTTTTTTAACATTTTCTCGAAAACCAGAAGTCATATGCATTTGAAGATTGCACCACTGGATTCAGTGGGTCAAAATACATATGTATGTAAATTTTCGTTTTAATAATCCTACGATTAAGGATTTTTGGGATAATTGAATTAAAATCTGAAAAAACCTTAAGAAATAATTAAAAATATTAAAATGCTTAAAATTGTATGAAAATTTGCTTATAAGTCAACTCGGACACGGGGAATTCAACGCCGTTGAGCGCATTTCCATATCTTGTTTAGTTTTTGAGATATAGCCTCCGGAAAAGTGAAATTTTTCGAATTTTTCAGTTTTTCTACTTTTACGAGGCTATATCTCGAAAACTAAATGTGATATGAAAACGCGGTCAACGGCATTAATTTTTTCGTGCTTCAGTTAACTTATAGACAGGGTTCGAAGATATATATCCATTATATAAAAATATCAAATAGTCTATAATAAATACAGTATACCTCTCATTATTACTTTAATTAATTCTGTTAAAATTATATTCTAAATAAAATTCTTACTTTACTAGCTTTTGACTAACTTCACATCAACGACATAAATCCAAATTGTGTGCCATTTGTGATGTCATTAACGGCAAAGTCTGAACCATTTCCAAAATGTTTATTTGGTACTCATTTTAGAAATACAAATCATTTAATATGGTGGAAAAGTGTAACTATCAATGAGTCAGAGTGGACAAATAAAGGTACATTTATTGAACTATGTGAACAGTTCTTCTTCTGATGGCACTACAGCCCAAATCGGGCTTGGGCCTACCGGACACACCGAGCCGCAGTTTTTACACTGCCGTACTGCCGGTTTTCGTAGTCAAATGCTACAGTATTTAAGGCGAATAAGTGACTAATATATAGCGCCCGAGTGTGATGAAAGGTTTTTTTTTCGTGCCTTAGAGCCTATTTTTTCTATATTTTGGTTATTATGCCTATTTTACCTTATACAGCCTATTTTGCCTATTTTTGTTGCCTATTCTAACTTTTATTGAGCAGACAAGGTTTATCATCTACCTCGTTGACTAATTCAGCTCTCGACAAAGTGTTTCAACCTAATCTATAATATTTAAAGTACTTACTTTAATCAAGTTTTTGTGTGTGAATTTAAAATGCCGAAAGAAAAAACGGTTTTTAGTCAAAATTTTACGTGGCAATTCAATTGTGTCTTTGTCATTAATCAATGGAGCTGAGGTAACATTAGACGATATGGCTAAATATAAGAACATTCCTGTCACATTTTGTAATGTCGAACGAAGTTTTCAGCTTACAAGTAAGTTCTGACAGACCGAAGACAGTTCCTTTCCGAAAATTTCATAGAGCAATTGCTCGTAATATTTTTTGAATCAAAGTATACTACATAATTTGAATTTGTATAATAGTTAATAAAATGAGAACCCTACATTATTATTTTTCAGAATGTGTTAATTTTTGTTTAATGAAAAATGAAGAGTAGATACGAGTACCAATATTAGAAAAAGGATTCGTTTTTTTTTTAAACAAATTATTTACATTTAGGCTGCCTAAAATCCCGCCTATTTTAGAGTAATTACCGGCCTATATGCCTGCTTATTTGGGTGTTTTTAAGTGTCTAAATATCCGGGCTTTACTCATTACACTCCGCAATCTCTAACGAAACCCTGAAACCCTCCTCACATGTTAGTAAATTCTCCAAACCGCTAAGAACTAAGCTAAGCGCTCTCTTCAGAGGTGACTGACCGTTCATGCGTTTGTTCCGCTCGCACTGCACACTGCGTCGGACTATTACCGCTCGACACTTGAATCTGCACTCACACCGCGATCTCGGATCTCAGAAACACATTTATACATTTACAGTTTCGCAACTGAAACAGCAATACAAGACTAAATGAAGAAGTTGCATAAATGCGCTTTGGATGGATGGTGGAATTGGATTGATGGGAGGTAGTTGATTGATTGTCTATGGTGATTTAGTAAGTTGAATGATAGTGTAATCGTGACAGACTGTAAAGTTGATTAATGAATTATTGATATTCTTAGTATTTACCGTTTTGTGTACAATATTAAAATTGTATCTATATTGTTTATTTATTGCTTATCCTATTCATCCTAGATAGTTATTTGTGTATTAAGAGCGTAAAGTGATTCTTTGTTACTCGAACACGATAGGCGAGAGCTGCAATAGGGTAAGAGGAACAAAGACACTTTACACACATCATTTTTTCTACGATTACATCTTCAAATTATTAAAAAAACGTATGCGTACTGAAAATAAATTCGTTCTGTCAACTGTCAATATGACAAGTTTCTGTGTTGTTTGCATTTCTGGTAACTATTGAAATAAGCGCTTTTTAATATCTTTTCCGCGCGACAAACATATTTTTCGAATGTTCCACAGAAAATGTCAACTTTACAATGACAAATGAGAGCGTAATTGTCAACTTTTCTAGCAATTGTAGAAAAACTTATTTTAATTATGCTACAGCTTACGAGGTAAACGTTTTGTTACATTTTAATATATAAATGAATAAATATATCATCACGCCTTTTACCCATTACTGGGTGTGGCACTCTGCCATAGCAGATCTCGGTAAGTGATATATTTCTTCGCATAAAGTGCGGTTACCAGCTATCAAATCACGGCCCCCAAAGATATTAGTGGAGGGGTAGCTACAGTGGTATATTTTTAATTTTGGTGAAAATTGTTTGTCGCCTGTGGGGATCGAACATTATTTAAACAATACATAAACACGACAGACTATGAATTTAAGAACAAGAGTTCAATTCCTGCAACCGATAAACGTTACTCTACATTAAATTTTCTTCTGTGCCCCTCTCCCCCACTAACATCTTTGACAGTGGTTTGAATTGAACCGGAACATACACATACATTACGTATATCCCATTAAATGTGGTAGCATGAACCTCTGAAACATTCACGCACCATCCAGTAAAAGATTCATACAAAAATCATTCTCACTCTGACACACGATACTCATTTCAACCACATTAACACTTCCTCCATACGAACTCTTTCTTTCCTCACAACCAAAATTCATCATCACGCAACAAACCTTGCTACGAAAAATTGTCAATTACGCTCTCATTTGTCATTGTAAAGTTGACGTTTTCTGTGGAACAACCGAAAAATATCTTTGTCGCACATATCCAATGGCAATGGCGGTTTCAAACAAAACAGAAACTTGTCATATTTATTTTCAATACTTTTTTAATCATTTTAAGATGCAGAATAATTACCGTGCTCCAGTAACAAAGAATCACTTTACGCTCTTAATACACAAATAACTATTTTGCATAATACATAAATTATTCTTGAGGTCTTTGCGCCACCAATATAATGGGGGTTGTAATTTGACGACTGGTAACTGCTATTCACCATAAAATATCTATGAAGAGCTTTTAACTGATGGCAATAAACTTGTTCCAAATTAAAGTTGAAAGAAAAATGAATTGATTGTTTAAAAAACAATCGTTTATATTGTTGACATGAAGTGTACTCTTGCGGCACACCACAAACGTCCAGTAGTAAATCTGTGGTGAAAACATTCAGGAACCAGTATTTCCAGTAGATATACATAACTTTCAGAAATATCTATATTTAATTACAACGAATTTCCTTATTCATAGTTCTTATAACCTTATGTTTTTTATATTAAAACTATTTAAAATATTTATTATAATTACGTCTCCTAGTAACAGAGTACGTAGTCACTTGTTGTATTGACTTTCACTGAAGCCATATAAGTTTATCAATTTATTAAAGTTCATAGCTAACTTTAATCACTTTATACAAACAAGCACTGAAATAGGAACACTTTATGACTATGAGAAAACTATTAAACTCTGCGATATAAAATTTATCTTGGCACCAACTTTAATTATAGTTAACTAGTGGTGAACTCAACGGATTTAACTGAAATTTTAACTAGATATATTTGAATATGTTGTTAGTACATAGTTATAATTTAAAGTCGATCGATACATGCTTCTTGGATTGACAAGCGTTCAAATTGAAGCTCTATACAAAAAAATATGTTGTAGCCTAACTTTGAAGGTTTATTTCTCGTGTTGTATCCAACAAAATTGACTGAAATTTTAATGAAATATATTTGAATATGTTGTTAGTAGACAAGTAAAATTTAAAGTCAATTGATGCATGTATCTTGGATTGACAAGCGCTTAAACTGAAACCATTTTCTTGACACGAAATACTTGTATAATACGTCTAGCGAACATTTGAAAAAATGACTTTTAAATATCTCCATTCGCACTAATTGATGCTACTGTTAAAAATTCTTGTTACCAGGCAAATGTATGCTCTATGTAGTTTATAAAATATATCTAAGAAAGATTGAAATTACTTGAAAACTATTCAAATACACATAAAGTTTATGGGGCCTGGTACGTCTGTATTTTTAAAGTAAAATATTTAAATTGAGTGAATGTATGAGTATTTAGTCTCAAAATATGTAAAACCCACATTGCTAAATATAAATAAATATATCATCACGCCTTTTACCCATTACTGGGTGTGGCATTCTGCGAACGCAGATCTCGGTAAGTGATATATTTTTTCGCGTAAACTACCCGTCAAATCATGGCCCCCAAAGATTTTAGTGGAGGGAGAGTCACAAGGGTAGATTTAAATTGGTGAAAATTGTTTGTCGGCTGTGGGGATCGAACCAAGGTTCTCAAGATCCACAGGCCGACTCGATACCACTGAGCCACCTACCTCATTGCTTCATATTAGTTCAACTTGATGTAAATAAAATAAATATATCATCACACCTTTTTCCCATTACTGGGTGTGGCATTCTGCGTAAGCAGATCTCGGTAAGTGATATATTTATTTGCATGAAGTGCGGTTACCAGTCGTCAAATCACGGTCCCCAATAGTGGAGTGGGAGCCACAGGGATCATCACGCCTTGTACTCATTACTGGGTGTGGCACTTTGCCGTAGCAGATCTCGGTAAGTGATATATTTTTTCGCGTGAAGTTCGGTTACCAGCCGTCAAATCACGTCCCCCAATAGTGAAGTGGGAGCCAAAGGGATAGATTTAAATTGGTGAAAATTGTTTGTCGACTGTGGGGTTTGAACCAGAGTTCTCAAAATCCACTGGCCGACTCGATACCACTGAGCCACCTACGCACCTACCCCATTGCTTCATATTAGTTCAACTTGATGTAAATAAAATAAATATATCATCACGCCTTTTTCCCATTACTGGGTGTGGCATTCTGCGTAAGCAGATCTCGGTAAGTGATATATTTATTTTCATGAAGTGCGGTTACCAGTTGTCAAATCACGGTCCCCAATAGTGGAGTGGGAGCCACAGGGATCATCACGCCTTGTACTCATTACTGGGTGTGGCACTTTGCCGTAGCAGATCTCGGTAAGTGATATATTTTTTCGCGTGAAGTTCGGTTACCAGCCGTCAAATCACGTCCCCCAATAGTGAAGTGGGAGCCAAAGGGATAGATTTAAATTGGTGAAAATTGTTTGTCGGCTGTGAGGATCGAACCAGGGTTCTCAAGATCCACAGGCCGACTCGATACCACTGAGCCACCTACCCCATTGCTTCATGTTACTTCAACTTGATGTAAGTGTCAAATTAATTTGATTCAAGTACTGGTAAATACAGACTCGATGAAAGAAATCATTTGGTGACAGAAAGGAACATAAATGTTTGGCTTGATTCCAAATTTAAAATAGATTTAATGATTAATGTATGACTTACTATCTGTAATGATTCATAAAAAACATACACGAACATTTGTTGAAACTAATTATTTTGATCTGTCAACAAAATCGTATAAGTTTATAAGATTTGAACGCACAAATTTTTACTGTTCTTCCAAAAGTCAATTCTAATTTGTTATTTATTTATTTATGTTACTCTGTACAACAGGAACTTAATCCCACTTACAGTACAGGGTCCGCACTCACCGAGCCGCAGTGTGATAGTTCATTTTTAGCTTGAGTGTGATTCAAACTCGGGATCTCCGGCTTCGATTCCGTATCGCTATTATAATAATATAAAACCAGTTCGTAAACGTTTGAATAGCATCGTCGATATCTAAGTAGAAACTCTAGTTCTTGAACGAAGCAAATAACAGTGAACCCATAAATGAATCTCATAATTTCATCGTTTTAAATGCGAATTGTGTCGTTAACATACTTTTAAAAACATCAATACATTCAAGATTTTTATGTTTTCTCAGTAATTTGAACCAAGAAACAAGTGCCGTCTGAAATATGTATGTAATTATGGTAGATGGTAGCTTTACCGTTTATTCAAGCTGTGTAATATTTTGTAATGAGTGTACTTGATATTTCGTAATTGCAAAATTAAAATAAGTGGTATTTGAGAGCTGCAGTTGCAGAGCTGTTCTAGGAGGAATGTATGACAATTAATTCTTACACGCAACAAAAAACACTCATTTCGCGCAGTTAATACAAAAATAACTATTTTTCGAACTTTCTATAAATGCTACCTCATGAAAAATAATGTATTTCTTTCCCTAGTTGTATAATATACTATTTTGTAACACATGCACAATAAACACGTTCTTATTCCTTAATTTTAGAGAGAGAAACACTGCCTTTCTCCCCTAGGGAGAGAAACATTATGTTTCTCTCCCTAGGTAGGATGTTTCTCTCCCTAGAGACTACGATTATTTGCTGTTTGCGGTGTTTCCTAGGTAACTAGTTACGCAACCCATATTTGACATTTGTCCCGATAAGACAGTAATTTTTGTGCACTTGTTACGAAAAGTATAATATGCTTCACGGGAGGGCGCGATTATCCCTTGTTTCCCTCCCTTGATGCATAACATACTATTTATTACTATGTTATTAATTGTTTATAACCTAGGCAACAATCGTATTAAAAGTTGTGTGTATTACATAGTTTGCGGTAACTATAGTAACACCATTATTTAGCAATTTGAAATCTTCATTTTTGGTTCGATCCCCACAGCTGATAAACAATTTTCACCAATTTAAATCTACCCCTGTGGCTTCCCCTCCACTAACATCTTCGGGGGCCGTGATTTGACGACTGGTAACCGTACTTCACGCGAAGAAATGTATCACTTACCGAGATCTAGACTAGGGCGGAGTGCCACACCCAGTAATGGGTAAAAGGCGTGATGATATATTTATTTGTTTTATTTATAACTATCTTTGTGGCTCAACAACTACTAACATCTTTGGGGCCGTGATTTGACGGCTGGTAATCGCACTTTATCACTTACCGAGATCTGCTTAAGCAGAGTACCACACCCAGTAATGGGTAAAAGGCGTGATGATATATTTATTTATTTTATTTATAACTATCTTTGTGGCTCAACAACTACTAACATCTTTGGGGCCGTGATTTGACGGCTGGTAATCGCACTTTATCACTTACCGAGATCTGCTTAAGCAGAGTACCACACCCAGTAATGGGTAAAAGGCGTGATGATATATTTATTTCATTTGTTCAAAACTGACTTAATTCCCGTGTTACCTTTACATGAATCAGCTTTGTATGTGAATCTAACTTGACTCTGGTTTGTGCGACGAGCGTTCTAACTACAAAGCCACAACTGACCGCTATTTATTAAGCTAAAACTGTCAAACTGATATGATCGTTGGCATACGATGTTCACATGGATAACTTGATTTAAACAGTTACCTGCTTTTGCAATGAATATTTTATTTCGACCTCGACACAAGCTCTGTTTTATATACGTGTGTGTGTGTGTGTGTGTGTGGGCTTATTTGTACCTGGATAGCGTGCCAATAGTTGCTAAATTGTGGGTTCAACCTAGATCTAGATCTAGTTATCTGCGACAGCTGGAAAACTAAATGTATTTTATGTATTTTTGTCATAGCAATTTAATGTCCAAAACTTTACTGGTTTTTTACACCAATTTATAATCTAAATTAATTACGTCTGTACTAGATCTGCAACTGCATGTATCTCTGCATTTCAAGCCGGTTCAAACAAATTATGTTTTGAAATGTGCTTCAAATATATTTGATTAAAAATAATTTTGAGCGATTTTCAATCATCTTTCAAGCCTGTATGCAATTGGTCAGATTTTGAGGTTATATTAAATTAATTAATTTCATAGGTACAGTATGTCATCCGCTACTATCAACCGTCTAAAACAAAATGTTGCGTATCGTAATGAACGCTCTTTCGATACGCAACTGTGTTTTATAATGACTTCCTTATTAATGCAAAATAATTTTTTTTTAAATCGCAAAACTATTTTCCATGTTTCCCAGTCCAAAATTCTTCGTTGCCACTGCGACTGGATGGATGATTATGTTAAATTTATTAATTAAATAAAATTCTATTATAAATAACTGCTAATAATTGAATTGTGTAATTATTCTTTCGTAGTTGATACCTACTTCATTGTTTGTGTTTAATAGGAAAGCGAATCCAGCGCAGTACTACAAAAAATGTTTTAGGTTAACAACCCTTAATTTTTCTAATTTAAATAACAATCTTTTTGTTTCATGATCAGCACGTCGTACAGAATATACCCTTTAATTTTTTGCTCTAAGTTGTGAAACACCCTGTATAAGCGATTGAATTAACAAAAAAAAATGAATAAATAAATATATCATCACGCCTTTTATCCATTACTGGGTGTGGCACTCTGCCGTAGCAGATCTCGGTAAATAATATATTTCTTCGCGTGAAGTGCGCTTACCGGCCTACAAATTATGGCCCCTAAAGATGTTAGTGGTAGAAGGGGAGCCACAGGGATTTTAATTGTTTGACTCGATACCGCATATTATTTAATAGTCATAGAAAAAACTAAATAAACACACATAAAAAACGATAAATTCTTAATTTACTTACAGATGTTGACAGTTACAAGAATGTTGATGGTTTTTTTATAATACTGTATCTATTTGTAAACGGTATTTCATTCTGCAAATTCTTGTACAAAATTAAAACTCTTCCCTCAGGTGAGATTTGTTTTTGCCAATTGATGTCTGCAGTAAAGTGGGCGGTGCTTTTGTTATTCGCAATTGTTTTGACGTGGTTGTAATTGATCCGTAAATATTTATTTTAGGATAAAAGTAGGCTGAAGTTAAGACGAGCAGAAAGAATTGGCTCTCTTCGTTTGTAAATACTTTACAGTCTTGTAACGAGTAATTAATTTTGTCTACACGTCCGAACGGCTAATAAAATACATGCCAAAGAGATAAATAAAATCTAAATGTGTTGAAGATACATTCCTCTAGTCGTCTATTCTATAATAGGCAGTTGTAGCACAGTGGTAGCGCTGGAGCATCACAAGACACAGTGGAAACTTTTTTATTTTAAGCGCGGTTTAGAAGGTGCAATTTTTCATGCAAGTTTTGTTGCGCAATTCGGTAGTAAATATAGCGACAAGAAAACTATTAACATAACAACAAAGACAAAATTAATTGTCATCCAACACTTGGTGAAACAAGGTTTAATAAAAATGTAAAGTAAACACGTAGCTATATTTCACAAAATTCAGCCTCCAAGTCACCTTATGAGGGCATCGTCAGAGGCTGGCCAGCACAGTTAGTAACCATAGACGCGTTTCGCTCTTATTAGAGCTCATCAGTATGGTATAACTCACTTCTTCACCTAGAACAAAGTTCACGTGAAGAAGCTGGTGACGAAGAAACTGAGCCAAGTGTTTATTTTATACTTTTTATTAAACCTAGTTTTACCAAGTGTTGGATGACAATTACTTTTGTCTTTGTTGTTAGTTATTTATTTATTTATGTTACGCTGTACAACAGGAACTTAATCCCAATTACAGTACAGGGTCTGTACTCACCAAGCCGCAGTGTAGTAGTTTATACAATTTTTAGTTTGAGTGAGATTCGAACTCGAGATCTCCGGTTTCGAATTCCATATCGCCATCCACACCACCGTACTGACGGACAATCAAATGGCAACAAGATTATATTAGAATAAAAAAAAAAAGGTTTAGTTAAATTTGCCCGATTCAAAATTCTGCATTCGCTGAAACTCGTTTAAGAATTGCGCTGTTAATTTCTTTGTTAAACAGCTATGTCACAATCAGTTTGCATTTGCATGTGATATTGAAATGCGGTTTGAACGAGTGCATTTCTCGTGCGCTACTTAACTTATACCGAAATTTTACCATTATTGAAATTTTTTCAACTTTTTTTCAAATTTTTTTTCTCAATATATCCAAAAGTTGAAGAGATAATGCAAAAATGTGTACACCAGTGAATTCCTCGCGTGAAAATACATAGGTATGCAAATTTTTACAGCAAAATTCGCACGGATAAACTTTTTATTACAAAAAATCGAAAAATGACCAAAATCCGAAAAAACGCCAAGGGAGCTTAAGAAATTTCGAAAAAATGGCTATTTTCGATTTTTTGTAATAAAAAATGTATTCGTGCGAATTTTACTGTAAAAATTTGCATACATATGTATTTTCACGCGAGGAATTCACTGGTTTTTACAGATTTTCATTATTTCTTCAACTTTTGGAAATATTGAGAAAAGAAAATTTTGAACAAAAGTTGAAAATTTTTCAAAAATCGTAAAATTTCGGTATAAGTTAAGTAACGCACGAGAAATACACTCGTTCAAACCGAATTTCAATATCTCTTTTAGTTTTCGAGATATCGCCTCTCAAAGTTGAGTTTTAAAAAAAGTCAAAAATCGATATAACTCAAAAACTAAAAGAGATATTGAAATGCGCTTTGAACGAGCGTATTTCTCGTGCTCCGAACTATATAGAAACATAATAAGAAAAAATTCAAGTTTTGAACCGGTTCAAACAAAAATTCGTCAATCTGTGAATCGCAATTCCCACGCACAAATTTAAACAAGCCAGTGACATCTGCTACAGCAGAGTGGCACACTTAAAACTGAGTTAAAAGATGTGTTGATGCATTTACTCATTTATTTTTCACTCATATGACACGTAAGGTTAGTCGTATCTATTAAAATCTTTGAAATAAACGTTTGTTTTTGAATGTAACTTGTTTGAAAAGAGAATTATTTTTATATTTCGAAGTAATAATACCATGGAGATAATTTTAGAAATCACAAAAATAAACAAAAGTGGTTTTTATGTGACGGGCACAAAAATCTGTGAAGAGAAACATCTGATCAAATTTTTATTGTTTACATGTAATTCACTATAAATTATTATAAACTAAATATTAGTGTTCAATATCTATTTCTTTTTGTTGATAATAAAAACGCTTCTAACTTTTTTCAATTATGAATTAGTGGCTGATCATTATCTGCATTCGAACAATAAAGTCATTAACACTTTTATGACTACTTTATATAATATAAATAAATATAGCATCACGCCTTTTACCCATTACTGGGTGTGGCACTCTGCCGTAAGCAGATCCCGGTAAGTATTATATATTTATTCGCATGAAGTGCGGTTACCAGCCGACAAATCACGCCCACCAAAGATGTTAGTGCAGGGGAACTACAGGGGTAGATTTAAATTGGTGAAAATTGTTTGTCGGTTGTGAGGATCGAACCAGGGTTCACAAGATCCACAGGCCGACTCGATACCACTGAGCAGTGGCTGATCATTATCTGCATTCGAACAATAAAGTCATTAACACTTTTATGACTACTTTATATAATATAAATAAATATAGCATCACGCCTTTTACCCATTACTGGGTGTGGCACTCTGCCGTAAGCAGATCTCGGTAAGTATTATATATTTCTT
This sequence comes from Pterostichus niger, assembly GCA_947425015.1. Lineage (NCBI taxonomy): Eukaryota > Metazoa > Arthropoda > Insecta > Coleoptera > Carabidae > Pterostichus > Pterostichus niger. The sequence continues at coordinate 40,021,650 of OX380337.1, forward strand.
CGCATGAAGTGCGGTTACTAGCCGACAAATCCCGCCCACCAAAGATGTTAGTGCAGGGAAACTACAGGGGTAGATTTAAATTGGTGACAATTGTTTGTCGGTTGTGAGGATCGAACCAGGTTCTCAAGATCCACAGGCCGACTCGATACCACTGAGCAGGGGCGGACCCAGACTTCGAATGGGGGGGGGGTCATGGAGTGAATTTTGTCTGGGGGGGGGGGTAGTATTGCCCATCTTCTAAATATAAAAAACATTTGTATTTGCTCATATTATATTCCTGCTTTAAATAATTTTTACAATCACATTAAATCGTCTTTGGTAAAATAAATAAATATATCATCACGCCTTTTACCCATCACTTGGTGTGGCACTCTGCCTAAGCAGATCTCGGTAAGTGATATATTTTTCGCGTGAAATGCGGTTACCAGCCGTCAAATTACGGCCTCCAAAGATATTAGTGGTGGAGGAGCCACAGGGGTAGATTTTTTAAATTGGTGAAAATTGTTTATCGGCTGTGGGGATCGAACCAGGGTTCACAAGATCCACAGGCCGACTCGATACCACTGAGCCACCTACCCCATAAAAAAAAATCGTCTTTGGAATCGCATTAAATCATTTTTTCACCTCAAAAATTTCCTCTAAGAACGTCAACACTTTTTAAATCATAAAGTTTCAATATCTATCCGGTTCTTCGATAAAATACAAAAATGATTGAATTAGAAGTTGATTTTCTAAGTGCAAATGTCGGTAGTCACATACTTGACTAGGTCTCAAATAGAATATCTCTCCCATCTGCGGGTCGAAATAATATTGGTTTTTGGCTATTTATTAGAATAATAAATCAAACAATAGTTCTTAATTATCTTAGAATTCTAAATTCTTAGATAATATTTTCTATTTAATTTGTTTAATAAATTGAGTTATCGTAAATAATTACATCATTATTATGTATTAGGGCCAACATTAAAAAAAAAGTCCATGCATAGGGGGTGGGGGTCATTACCCCCATAACCCCTCCCTTGGATGTACCTCTGTCACTGAGCCACCTACTTTATAGATTATAATATTATAGATATTCTACGACCAGAACAATTAACTCTGACATGTTTATGTCATTTAAATGATATATTTATTTATTTTGTACATTGTGTTGTAGTTCCTCCTCCACTAACATCATAAACCATAATTTAACGGTTGATAACCACAACCTCTCACCATCAATTTCACCCACATACACCTGTTCAATCTACTTTCAATGTACAGAGAAAACAGTTTACAATAAGTTATTACAAAATCACGGCAGTATATTATTGTTATGCGTATAATTAATAAAGTGTGCTTTTTAAAACCGATAATTAATTTTGTTTTACGATAAAGGAAGTGAAAGTTGTATGAATTTGCTGGCACGTTTCGTAAGATCAATATTGCTATTTTAAAATGGTGCAAAAATAGACAAGTTAATGGATTTGGAAACGGAAAGTGAAGAATTATTTACATGCTTAGCTATATCCTGATATATAAATACACACACACTATGCAAATTCAATAACGCTGTAATAGATTTTACTTTGATTTTTTATTCTTTCATTCCACAGAATTAATATAAGTACGTAAATAATAACATTGGCTGTTAGCACAAGCTCTGTTTTTACCTGTTTTAAGAGCAGTGTTTTAGCTTTCTGTAACATGTTAAAACCGTGCTCTTAAAACGCCCAAAAACAGAGCTTGTGCTACCAGTCAATATTGCTAGTAAATAAAATTATGGGGTAGGTGGCTAAGTGGTATCGAGTCGGGCTGTGGATCTTGAGAACCTTGGTTCGATCCCCACAGCCGACAAATAATTAAATCTACCCCGGTGGCTCCCCCTCCAGTAATATGTTTATGGACCGTGATTTGACGGCCGGTAACCGCACTTCGCGCGAAGAAATATATCACTTATCGAGATCTGTTTAGGCATAGTGCCACACTCAGTAATGGGTAAAAGGCATGATGATATATTTATTTATATTTATTTTTTATTTAAAAGGTGACATGCACGAAACATTAATATCTAAGTTCCCTGGAAAGAAACATAAAGGTATAAGTAACTGGAAAAGAAATCCACATCTGTCGTACTTAAATTTTTAATTTATATCTGAAAATTTTACTTTCTAATAGAGTAGTGATGAAGAAAATGACATTCTTCCTTCATGCGTTTTATTTCTTTCGCTATTAGCTCGGAAAATGAAACAACTTCTTCAGCAGAAAATGTCTCATTTGTATCATTAAAATGAAGTAAATTGTATGAAAGTATGTGGTCTTTTTATAGTTCAATTCCTTAAAAAGTTTAAGCTAATTGTGAATTTTGAATAAGCAAATCTTACTCTAGTCTGATTTTATAAAGTTATTTATTTAAAAAAAAAGTATAAAATAAACACTTGGCTCAGTTTTACAAAATTCAGCCTCCAAGTCATCTTATGAGGGCATCGTCAGAGGCTGGCCAGCACAGTTAGTAACCATAGACGCGTTTCGCTCTTATTAGAGCTCATCAGTATGGTATAACCCAGTCCTTCACCTAGAACAAAGTTCACGTGAAGAAGCTGGTGACGAAGAAACTGAGCCAAGTGTTTATTTTATACTTTTTATTAAACCTAGTTTTACCAAGTGTTGGATGACAATTACTTTTGTCTTTGTTGTTAGTTATTTATTTATTTATGTTACGCTGTAGAACAGGAACTTAATCCCAATTACAGTACAGGGTCCGCACTCACCAAGCCGCAGTGTAGTAGTTTATATAATGTTTAGTTTGAGTGTGATTCGAACTCGAGATCTCCGGATTCGAATTCCATATCGCCATCCACACCACCGTACTGACGGACAATCAAATGGCAACAAGATTATATTAGAATTAAAAAAAAAGGTTTAGTTAAATTTGCCCGATTCAAAATTCTGCATTCGCTGAAACTCGTTTAAGAATTGCGCTGTTAATTTCTTTGTTAAACAGCTATGTCACAATCAGTTTGCCTTTGTAATAAATTCAGCAACTTTCAAACATTGTTTCCGAAACCGTTCATCATTTAGTACCGCTGCGCCATCTATCAACTTCTAAAAAAAATGAAGTAACAAAGTAACAGACGAATGTTATGTTTATATCATCACATAAATATCAGTTTGTCATCATAGTCGTTGAATGAATCCAATTTCCGCGTTTCTATTATTTTGGCGTGTCGTCTAAAGAAACCGACGCCACGCCCAAAACACACGACAATCGCCTGGCTAGAACAACTGACTAGATCGGCACGAGTTTCGAAGAAAAGCATAGAAACAGTTGCCAGATGATTCAGATTTATTTTGTTTTACTTGAATATACACTAAAAATGTGATAAAGTACACACAAATTACTTTCTACAAAGTATTATGAATGTAGATGAAGCTAGTGGGCTGTGTCAGTCACTTTATTTTGTACGATTTCTTATAATATTGGTTAGATATTTCAGTGAAAACAAGTTGGCCCCTGGATTTGAGAACCCGAGTTCAATTCCCATGTATTAACACCTTTGAGGGGCGAGATTTGTCGGCTGGTAACTGAACTTCACGTATATAAATATATCACATACCGAGATCTGCTATAGAGGAGTGCCACGCCCACAAATAAGTACAAGGCATGATTTATTTTATTCATGGCCAGGTGCAACCAACAAAAACTTAAATTTTAAACTTGATTTAAATAAATAAAAGCAAATCGAAATTATATATCGTATGGAATGATTGATATTGCTGTCAAACATTAAATATGTTTTTAATAAAAAATATAAAGTAAACACTTGGCTATGTTTCACAAAATTCAGCCTCCAAGTCACCTTATGAGGGCATCGTCAGAGGCTGGCTAGCACAGTTATTAACCATAGATGCGTTTCGCTCTTATTAGAGCTCATCAGTATGGTATAACTCACTTCTTCACCTAGAACAAAGTTCTCGTGAAGAAGCTGGTGACGAAGAACTGTGCCAGCAGAGAATAAGATCTCTAACAACAGGTAAGATGACATGAGAAGTTCTGTGGAACAGGCCATGCCATCTACCGAAAAAAAGGAAAAGCTACGCAATAGCAATTTAAATAACAACAAAGACAAAATTAATTGTCATCCAACACTTGGTGAAACAAGGTTTAATAAAAAATATAAAGTAAACACTTGGCTATGTTTCACAAAATTCAGCCTCCAAGTCACCTTATGAGGGCATCGTCAGAGGCTGATACTGATGAGCTCTAATAAGAGCGAAACGCGTCTATGGTTACTAACTGTGCTGGCCAGCCTCTGGCGATGCCCTCATAAGGTGACTTGGAGGCTGAATTTTGTGAAACATAGCCAAGTGTTTATTTCATATTTTTAATTAAACCTTGTTTCACCAAGTGTTGGATGACAATTAATTTTGTCTTTGTTGTTAAATATGTTTTTATTTATTTAAACCAAGTTAGAAATTTAAGTTTTGCAGGCGCAATATTTCCTTGAAGCAATAGGGTAATACCCTCTGCTTTTAATTTATAATACTTATAAAACCATAATGATTAATTACATCTTCTAGAATTCCAAGATCGTGTGAAATTATTTTCCTTCAATCATTATAAAATTTTCATAGAATAACTTATGAATATGATTTGCAAATATGGGTATTTCTCTGCTTTCTACTAGAATAATGAATTTATATTTAAATATTAAAATTTATACAAGTTACAAAATTTATTATTTACATATATATTACATGAAAATATAACACTATTCATGTAATAATTAGACATTGAAATTTTACTATTCATATTAAATTATTAATTGAAAATAGAGCCTATGAACTCTTGCTTATGAGCTACAGCCCTACCATGGTGCTACAACTATCCCTAACAGGGAAGCTGCAGCTTTTATGGCTATTTGCATCGGTAAAAGTTTCATAAAATAATTGATATTGTAATGAAACTTTACAGTTTTTATTTAAAAAATAAAATAATAAGTTGTCCGATACTATTTCTTTCTTAATTATTTTACAAGAACATTAAAAAATTTAAATTCTACATTTAAATTAATGAACACCTTTAATTTTACTTGATTCATTACTGTTAAAATTAATTATTAAAGTTGTCAAAAACTAAACATTATATTCGTAGTTGGTCATGAAACTGGAACAAATGTGTAACGTTTAACTATGACACATATCTTAAGCTTGATTTTAACAGTAACTAAATAAGTAAAATATAATATCTGGATTAAAGTAGAAGTAGAATTTAATTCCCCATAAATTATATTTGAAACTTGTTCCTGTCAAGTATTCCGGAAAACAATTGTTGATAAGAACTTATCTCTCTTGTAATTCTACAACTATGACGCAGGCTACATGACATCGACGAGGTCATCTTCTTGTATATAGCGGTTACCACGATGGTTAACCCGCTAACCAGTACCCTGTCAATCAAGTTTGATCCCATCTTGCAATTTTACAGTTGTTTGATTTGTTTAAAATTCGCGCCAATTTAATGCTTCATTGACAGGTAATAGAGACCGCTGCAAGTCTATGACATGCAGTCAGTTGTTTGAATTTGTTTATGTCTAAATTTCAGTTAGTGAAATTGGTTATCGTTATTTTGCAGTAAATAGTGAATAGTTGCTGATACAGCTAGATATAAGGTATGATTTTGTTGTTATTGTTTAATAGTTGTTTCGGAACCTTAGTTTATTTGTTTAGGGAGGTAGACACACATTTCCGATATGTATTTTTTTCTTGTTTTTAGGTTATTTTTCTGTTTACTTAGGTAAGCAACACGTGGCGTATATGGATAAATATCCGAAAGTTATGAGTGTATGGAATTGACAAGTATTGTTCATTATGCACAGATTTACGAATATATAAATTTATAGATTTATCACAGAATTCTAAAAGACAGTCGCGATTTTGATGAGCAAAACAAATGCTTCGGCTACGACTACTAATATAAATAGTTATATCTTTTCTAATTTATTTATTTATTACAAATAACGACATTTTTCTCAAACAATTTGTCATTAAATTTCGGAACAAACAAAAGATTTGTTTTATTTCCCATTAATACAATAAAACATTGCAATTCTAATGAATGTATATTAAAATTTCGTGTTAGCATCGTTAAAATATGTAATTACAAAATATTTAATTGCAAGTATTTAGTATTCAAATAGAAAAACAAAGAAGAAAGTTTTTTTTTTGTTTTTTCGGAAGTTAATTAACAGATGTTCTTTTAATTATCTGGAAAGTTTGGTACATCAAATTATCCATGAAAAAATTGAATAAAATTGTTTTTAATAAAGCGAAAGTGCAGATTTTATCAAACAATTTTATTTTCAGTATAAATTAACATCAATAATAAATTAAAATTAAAAATAGACGGCCAAAAAACTTTATAGAAATTAATAAAATAAATTAATATATCAACATGCCTTTTACCCATTACTGGACGTGGCAAACTGTCGTAGTAGATCTCAGTGATTGATATATTTCTTCAGGGGAAGTGCGGTTACCAGCCGACAAATCACGCCCTAATAATATTCTATTCGGGGAGCCACAGGGGTAGATATAAAGTGGTGAAAATTGTAAATAGAGATCATTTCGGCATTTTCCATTACTGGGTGTTGCATTTAATTATGGCATATTTCCTAGCTGTCAAATTATGTCCTCCCAAATCTGGGTATTGTTAGTAGAACCACATGTATAATTTTTAAGTTGATAAATAATATTATTAATAATAATGGGGTAGGTGGCTCAGTGGTATCGAGTCGGCCTGTGGAGCTTGAGAACCCTGGTTCGATCCTCACAGCCTACAAACAATTTTCACCAATTTAAATCTACCCCTTCACTAACATCTATGGGGGCCGTGATTTGACGGCTGCTAACCGCACTTCACGCGAAGAAATATATCACTTACCGAGATCTGCTTACGGCAGAGTGCCACGCCCAGTAATGGGTAAAAGGCGTTATGATATATTTATTTATTTTATAAATAATATTTCGTAACTTGTATTAAAATAAAATGTTTGATATTGTTTTCTGCAAACAACAGACAACAGCAGCGATTAAAATGTTGAATCTCATCTTGTGCTCGTGTCTTATAAAAACCGGAAATGACGTCATGTGACCTTGAATATCAGAATAATAGAATCCGGTGACTTGATGCTCTTGTCTTTTTGTTTAACTTTTATTGTTCTGTCGCATCGCACATCAAGAAGTGAAACAACTTTTTTATTTTTAAAACAGATTGTCTTGGAATACAACTTACACGATGAAAGCTTCCGAATTATGAATGTAGATGAAGCGAAAATATTTTTAATAAAACATGAACCTTTTGTATTCTTGGGCTCCAACTTAGAAATTTAAATTGATACGGTCCTGAAAACTTTATCATTAAATTAAGCGCATTTTTATTTATATCCATATTTGTCTAATATTATAGGCAGGAATGGACCCTAACAGAAAATAGCAAATTTTGCAATTCATAAATTGATTATAAGTAAAAAACTAAACTAACTACTGTGATAGCGATTTCACTAGTGAATTCAGAATAGTTTTTCACATATTTATGAATATTTTTATTGTTTTAATTAGACTGATAAATTAATTAAAGCAAAAAGTAATTAGATAAAAAATTATTTCTTCTCAAATAAAAAAATGGTTCAAATAAAAGTTGTCGAGAAAAAATTAACGAGTATTTTCTTTCATTATTAATTTTTTGTAACATCAACGGTATACCCAGAAATCAGGCAAATTTGTTTTCTTTCATCTTCAAACAAGACTGCTGGCGCCATCTCTCCGCAAACTTCTGAACTATATATAAGGGTGAATATTTTGTGACTGCGGCATTTAATCGAAAAATATTTCAAATGAAAGTTGTTAAGAATAAGAAAATTAAGCAATTTTATTTGAAACTTTTTTGGATTAAGTGTACCGTTTACAAAATAATCGCTCATATATTTTCTACAAATTAGGAGCTATATTTCGACATGTATGGGCTGTATAATATATATATATATATATATATATATATATATATATATATACCCCTGTGGCTCTTCCTCCACTAATGTCTTTGGAGGCCGTGATTTGACGGCTGGTAACCGAACTTCACGCGAAAAAATATATGACTTACCGAAATCTGCTTAGACAGAGTATCACACCTAGTAATGGGTAAAAGGCGTGATGATATATTTATTTATTTGAAACTATTTGTATATCTACTATTTTAAAATTAATAATTGAAAATAAGTTGGCCCCCTACTAGTAGGTACGCTACTGGTCTCTATAATACCAGCTATTAAATAAAACACGAATGATTCATTGCAAAGGTATTCACAAATACTTACATAAAAGTTCTAGTTTCATAGAAATAAATGGTTTTCTGTTGAAGACCGAATGCGTCAGTTAATATGTCAGCGTTATTATTTATTAATTGGGGTGACTTGAATGTTTGCTCTTTATAAAATTACTGGGGTAATATGAATGATATTGACGTTTTCATAAAGAAATCATTCATGATGGTTAATAGCTTGACCAATTTCACTATAATTATTAAAATATTATTGATTATAATTTTACTTTGACAAATATAAATCAATTATTTATTAAGTTATTTTTAACTCTAATTTCACTGTTAAACGTAATTATTACAAAAGGAAATATATAAATTGTCAGGTCGTCTAGTCAGTTGTGAATAGCAATCTGCAATTGCAGATTTTAATTGATCGAGAAATGTAATTATTTTTATCTCTAATTTCACGTTCGAATTTAATTTTTTCAAATATAAATATATAACTTGTTAGGCTCTCTATTCAGTTGTGAATAGCAATGTGCAATTGCAGATCTTGATAGAAAGATGATATATTTTTAGTCCTTGAACGAGGAAAGCAATTATTTGTATCTCTAATTTCACCTTAGAATGTAATTTGTACAAATATAAATATATAAATTGTTAGGCTCTCTATTCAGTAGTGAATAGCCAAGTGCAATTACAGATCTTGATATAAAGACGACATATTTCTAATTCTTGATCGAGGAAAGTAATTATTTCTATCTCTAATTTCACCTTGGAATGTAATTTGTACAAATATAAATATGTTATTATTTGTCAAACCTTTTATCCTATTGTTATTACCATTCTGCAGTTGCAGATCTCGATAGAAAGAGTACATATTTTTAATTCTGAATCGAGTAAAGTAATTATTTTTATCTCTAATTTCACGCTTGAATTTAATTTTCACAAATATAAATATATAAATTGTTAGGACTTAAATCATTTGTGAATAGCAGGGTTCGAAGATATATATCGATCGATATATATCATGATATTTATTTTGATATATATCGTCATATTTTTGCAATGATATATATCCATTATATAAAAATATCAAATAGTTTTTGTGATATAGCCTCCGGAGAAGTGAAATTTTTCGTATTTTTCAGTTTTTCTACTTTTCCGAGGCTATATCTCGAAAACTAAATGTGATATGAAAACGCGCTCACCGGCATTAATTTTCTCGTGCTTCAGTTAACTTATAAACATAGTTTCAGCGATTTTTATTTTTTTTCAATTTTCCGCCAAAAAAATCGCAAAAAGCGGTTTTTTAACATATTCTCGAAAACCAGAAGTCATATGCATTTGAAGATTGCACCACTGGATTCAGTGGGTCAAAATACATATGTATGTAAATTTTCGTTTTAATAATCCTACGATTAAGGATTTTTGGTAAAATTGAATTAAAATCTGAAAAAACCAAAGGGGTACCCCTTAGGAAATAATTAAAAATATTAAATTGCTTAAAATTGTATGAAAATTTGCTTATAAGTCAATTCGGACACGGGGAATTCAACGCCGTTGAGCGCATTTCCATATCTTGTTTACTTTTTGAGATATAGCCTCCGGAGAAGTGAAATTTTTCGAATTTTTCAGTTTTTCTACTTTTTCGAGGCTATATCTCGAAAACTAAATGTGATATGAAAACGCGCTCAACGGCATTAATTTTCTCGTGCTTCAGTTAACTTATAAACATAGTTTCAGCGATTTTTATTTTTTTTTCAATTTTTCGCCAAAAAAATCGCAAAAAGCGGTTTTTTAACATTTTCTCGAAAACCAGAAGTCATATGCATTTGTAGATTGCACCACTGGATTCAGTGGGTCAAAATACATATGTATGTAAATTTTCGTTTTAATAATCCTACGATTAAGGATTTTTGGTAAAATTGAATTAAAATCTGAAAAAACCAAAGGGGTACCCCTTAGGAAATAATTAAAAATATTAAATTGCATAAAATTGTATGAAAATTTGCTTATAAGTCAATTCGGACACGGGGAATTCAACGCCGTTGAGCGCATTTCCATATCTTGTTTAGTTTTTGAGATATAGCCTCCGGAGAAGTGAAATTTTTCGAATTTTTCAGTTTTTCTAAATGTGTACAAAAACTAAAATTAAAAAATAAATATCCAAAAAGTGATATTTATCTGATATATATCCTATATATCAGATATTTTGATATTTATTATAAATATCATGATATTTACGAACCCTGGTGAATAGCAATCTTAAATTGCAGATCTTGATAGAAAAATAACAAAGTATAAAGTCTTGATCGAGGAAAGTTACTATTCCGATTTCACCAAATATTTATAACTATATTATAAGTTGTTAGAAAAATTACAGTTTATTTTTATCTCCAGTTTCACTATTAAATTTTATTATTCCCAATATAAATATATACATTTAAAGGCCCCGTAGTCAGTTGTGAATAGCAGTCTGCAATTGCAGATCTAGATAGAAAGATGACAACGCTTAAATTCTTGATCGAGGAAAGAAATTATTTATCTTTCTAATATTACTTTTGAATATAACTTTTATAAATATAAATATATAAATTATCAGGCCTCCTATTCAGTTGTGAATAGCAATCTGCAATTGCAGATCTTGATAGAAATATGACAAAGCTTAAATTCTTGATCGAGGAATGTAATTATTTATATTTCCAATATTACTTTTGAATATAACTTTTACAAATATAAAAATTATCAGGCCTCCTATTCAGTTGTGAATAGCAATCAGCAATTGCAGATCTTGATAGAAATATGATACATATTGATTCTTAAACAAGTAAAATAATTATTAAATTAGTTAATATCTGTGGTATCGAGTCAAATTGAGGGTTCAATTTCCACAGCCGACAAACAATTTTCGCATTTCACGTTCATAAATATATCACTTATCGTGATCTTCTACAGCAGAACGTTACACCCAGTAATGGATAATATATACATATTTTATAATATTACCCTCCATTTTTATTTGTACAAATAATAATATTTTTGTCCCGCGTAATGGCCGCGCGGGTTGAGGGCGTGACTGACGACCATAAGGTCGTGGGTTCGGGTCCCGCCCGTGGCAGCCATACAAAGGACATATCGCCATATGACCTGAGTAGTTGTTCCGATAAATAAATTTAAAAAAAAATTTAAATTGTCAAGCAATTAGAGTGTTGAACTGCAATTGGATCTAACACAATCATACACAGGTCGACATTCTCTTCCGTGCTTCTCTTTTGGATTCGTTTTTAGTTACAATAGAGTGTCTAATTGCAATTGTCTGGATGTTTTTTCTTTTCTTTTTAGATTTGTTGTTAGATTCGTTGGCAGAGGAATGACCGTGAGTTAGTGAGGTAATAATAAATGTATTGTTTGATAAATAATTTAAGGGGTGAGGCCACTCTAAAAATTTTTAAAAATGCATTAAGATTAAGAAAACATATCCCTTTTTGATCCAGGTCTATTGCTGTTCCCGGAATGTTTTCGCCCGATTTGCCCTACGCGCCAAAAGGAGTCGCCATTTTTTTTCATTTCTGACGACAATTTTGAATATTTTCTTTAAAAAAAATGTTTAAATAAAGTTTAAAGAGCAGTAAATAAAGATCCAGAAACAGTTCTTAAGCAGCACGTTTAGATTTCGTTAAAAAAATTCTTGAAAATGACCCTTTTTTTCCTTGTCTAGAGTGGCCTTACCCCTTAAAGTGTGTGGAATAAATGTGCTTGTACGAAAGAAACGTGAATGAGATTGAAGCGTAGATGAGAATGTATAAAGAGTTACTTATTAACCCTTGCCCTAAATCTACCAGACCGAGTCTGCCTTAAGGGTTAACATAAAAGAAACATTCTCATTTCCGTTTCCCGTGTTCTTATAAAGAAATTGTTTGTAGTCTTGTAAACGTCGATAGAACAATGCAACAAGCTTTCATGATATTGTTTAATTATTATATTTATTAGTAAAGAAATGGAAACCCGTGGCTGTAAGACTAAATTATCCTGAGAACATGTAAATAGTTTTGTGTTGAGCTGGGAAGAAATGCGAGACGTAATTGGCGCTAACAGTAAATTGCAAAATGCATTTTTTAGTTTTGATCAATTATTCTTGTAATTATCTGCAATTTTAATAGTTTCTTTATTATTACCTACATTATTTCATTTGTTACAAATTGTTTATTGTGTTTAGATAAATAAATAAATATATCATCACGACTTTTACCTATTACTAGATGTGGCACTCTGCCGTAAGCAGATTTCGGTATATATTTCTTCGCGTGAAGTGCGATTACCAGCCGTCAAATCACGGCTTCCAAAGATGTTAGTGGTGGAGGATCCACAGGGGTAGATTTAAATTGGTGAAAATTGTTTGTCGGTTGTGGGGATCGAACCAGGGTTGTGAAGATCCACAGGCTGACTGAGTCACCTACCCCATTGTGTTTTTTTATTTATATCTGACAACAAATTTATGCATATTTATCTAATATTATAGGCAGGAATGGACCTAATAGCAAATAGCAAATTTTGCAATTCAAAAATGGGTTATAAGTCAAAAACTAAACTAACTACTATGATAGCGATTTCACTAGTGAAGTTTTTCACATATACATGTGCTTATTTTAATTGTTTTAATTAGGCTGATCAATTAATTAGAGCAAAAATTATAGATAAAAAAAATAATTTCTTCTTAAATTAAAAAAATGGTTCAAATAAAAGTTGTCAAGAAAAAATTAACGAGTATTTTCTTTCATTATAAATTTTTTGTAACATCAACGGTATACCCAGAAATCAGGCAACTTAGTTTTCGGGAATCGTCATACCAGACTGCTGGCGCCATCTCTCCGCAAACTTTTGAACTATATATAAGGGTGAATATTTTATGACTGCGGCATTTAATCGAAAAATATTTCAAATGAAAGTTGTTAAGAATAAGAAAATTAAGAAATTGTATTTGAAACTTTTTTGGATTAAATGTACCATTTACAAAATAAACGCTCATATATTTTCTACAAATTAGGGGCTATATTTCGAAATCTATGGACTGTATACCTACATTATTTCATTTGTAACAAATTGTTCATTGTGCTTAAAAAAAAAAATAAATAAATATATCATCACGTCTTTGAGCCATTACTGGGTGTGGCACTCTGCCGAAGCAGATATATTTTTTTGCGAGAAGTTAAGTTATCAGCCGTCAAATCACGGCCTCTAAAGATGTTAGTGGAGAAAATTGTTTGTCGGTTGTGGGGATCAAACCAGGGTTCTCAAGATCCACAGGCCGACTCGATACCACTGAGCCACCTACCCCATTGTGTTTTAATATCGTAAATTGGACATAGCTGTTATGGTCTTAGAAAGAAAAAAATAAATGCGGTAAAAAATAGTTTTTATAAGATCCCACAACAATCACTACATTAAAACTACCCCTGTAGCTTCCCCTCCACTAACTTCTATGGGACCGTAATTTGACGGTACTTCACACACATAATCATAACACTTACTGAGATCTGCTACGACAGAGTGCCATATCCAATAATAGGTAAAAGGCATGATGATATATTTATTTATTTATTTTAAATAGTTTTTATGTACAACTGATATATACAATGTTAACTTTATTCTTATCAGAATCATTACTCAATGTACTTCATTATTTACCTAGAGAAATAAAAATAACAAATACTTCCTATTACCATATTTACGTCGTAAATTCTTAGAATAATTATTAAATTATTATTATAATATTAATTACTAGGACAGCAATATCGTACTCGCAAAACAATCTTACATGGAATCTGCATTTCTCACTCGTATGAATTTGCAATAAAAAAACTAATTTGAAACACCCGGTATGTACTTTTTATCTGTAAACAGACAACAATTTCAGTGTTTCTGTAATATTTCGTAGTCGTTTCTTTGTTTGTCTGAACAGACTTTGGATACAATTACCGGAACCGGAAATTCCCTATTACTCGCTCCCTTCAACCTTACCACTTTACCTATCCCTTTACTTTTACTTCTTGTAGTAGCAACAAGAAATACAAGAACCTGTGAGACTTGCCTATTTCATCATTTTGTATTTATTTGTATGGGGTAGATGGCTCAGTGGTATCGAGTCGGCCTGTGGATCTTGAGAACCCTGGTTCGATCCCCACAGTCGACAAACAATTAAATCTATCCCTGTGGCTCCCTCTCCACTAATATCTTTGAGGGCCGTGATTTGACGGCTGGTAACCGCATTTCACGCGACAAAATATATCACTTACCGAGATCTGCTTAGGCAGAGTGCTACACCCAGTAATGGGTAAAAGGCGTGTTGATATATTTATTTATATATTTTTGTATTAATTTGTTACTTAATCTCTGTTACAGTAGCTTGTAATGGAATGAGAACAACTCAAACATAATCATTTTGATGTGGTTATCGTTAAGGCATTTGAATCAGAAGATCTTGGGTTTGAAACCCAGACGAACTATTGTATTTGGGATTAATTTCCTTTTGTACAGAGTAGCATAAATAAATAAATAAATATATCATCACGCCGTTTACCTATTACTGGGTGTGGCACTGTGCCTAAGCAGATCTCGGTAAGTGATATATTTATGCGCGTAAAATTACGGCCCCCAAAGATATTAGTGGAGGTGTAGCCACAAAGGTCGATTTAAATTGGTGAAAATTGTTTGTCGACTGTGTGGTTCGAATCAGGGTTCTCAAGATCCACAGGCCGATTCGATACCACTGAGCCACCTACCCCATATAAATAAATAAGATCTTGATGTGACTTCAACGTCTTGGCTACTAAGATTTTAGAATCTCTGAGTGCAGACCGTGCACATCTAGATAAGGTAATATACAGGAATGTATACTTTCACGACTTCAGATTTCATTTCTTCGTTTTGTAAATTTCTTTACCACATAATCCTCAGGTATCTTTATCTTTATTTAATCCCATTACTAGAAGGAGTAATCTAGATCCATTTATACTATATTTTATAAGTTTTAGATTAACTTATAACTAGATTCATCATAAAATACGTGTAGATATTTATAATATATATTCCTGCTGACAGATATCAACATTTTCATAGTATGTTGGCAATTTTTAAATAAATATATCGTCACGCCTTTTAACCATTACTCGGCGTGGCACTCTGCCGTAGCAGGTCTCGGTAAGTGATACGTTTATGCGGTTACCAGCCGTCAAATCGCAGCCCCCAAAGATGTTAGTAGATGGGGAGTCACACAGGTAGTTTTAATTCAAAATTTAAATGCAGTTTATGTGAACATTTTTCGTACTACTGGTTTATAAATAAAGATAAATAAATAAATATATCATCACGCCTTTTACCCATTACTGGATGTGGTACTTGACCGTAGCAGTGTGATATATTTATGCGGTTACCAGCCGTCAAATTGCGGCCTCCAAAGATTTTAGTGGATGGGGAGTCACACAGGTAGTTTTAATTCAAAATTTAAGTGCAGTTTATGTGAACATTTTTCGTACTACTGGTTTATAAATAAAGATAAATAAATGAATATATCATCACGTCTTTTACACATTACTGGATGTGGTACTCGCGTGCACCAGC
Source organism: Pterostichus niger (assembly GCA_947425015.1). Classification (NCBI taxonomy): domain Eukaryota; kingdom Metazoa; phylum Arthropoda; class Insecta; order Coleoptera; family Carabidae; genus Pterostichus; species Pterostichus niger. Next base: position 40,037,569 of record OX380337.1, read on the forward strand.
CGTCAAATCACGGCCCCCAAAGTTTAGGGAGAGCCACAGGGGTAGATTTAATTTAGTGAAAATGGTTTGTCGGCTGTGGGATCGAACCAGGGTTCTTAAGATCCACAGGTTGGTTCGATACCACTGAGCCACCTACCCCATTAAAATTAAATAAAGATATAATTTAATATTCGCGACATTCAAGTAACTTCTGTCAAGAGAATAATAAATCTTATTTAAATTTCTAATTTATTATATTTTCTGATTAAAAAAAAATTGTATAGCGATATTTTAACAATTGAATGTCAAATTAAAACTAAAAATATGTATTTAAGAGAGATGCAATATAAACATTAAAATTATGAAAAATAATACTGTAAGTATTCTTACACTTATTTCATATTTCTTATGGGGTAGGTGGCTCAGTGGTATCGAATCGGCCTGTGAATCTTGAGAACCCTGGTTCAATCCCCACAGCCGACCAACAATTAAATTTACCCCTGTGGCTCTCCCTCCACTAGCGTGATTTTACAGCTTCACTCGAAGAAATATATCACTTACCGAGATCTGCTCTGGCAAAGTGCCACTCCCAGTAATGGGTAAAAACGTGATGATATATTTATTTTATTTATTTAGAGTTTTAATTTTGTATTCAATTTAAAAAAAATTTCTGTACAATTTTGAGCAATGAAGAAAATATCGTTCTTTCCTTGTTATACAAACAACTATTGTTTCTAAAACAAAACAATTTTTTACAGAAGTTAAACAATAAATTGTTTTAAATTATGTTAACATAAGTTTTGAAAGTTTGTTTCTATATTGTTTCTCTTTATAATAGCAAGTTTTTATTAATAAATATTTGTCTAAAACCTAGTAGGTTCTTAATACGGGCCTGTTTCTAAAAGAAACTTATTCCGTTTAACAAAAATACTAAATAGAGTTAGTACGGATCTTTTAGCATGAACCGATCCTCACTTTCTCAAAGACTAGTATTTCTCAGACCTCAACAGCCTCTTTCTTACTTTGCTATAAACTCGGTCGGTTCCTCCAGCACTTCCTAGTGTTAGTACCTCCTCACTAAACTCACTGAACACACTGCACGTATCACAGTTACAATATACCACGTTGCAGTGGTTATCCACGCGATTCGAGAGTCACAATCCACGACGCGGTTGCGTTGTATGTGTGTTGTTCGCGGCGAACAGACGGACACTGGGGCCATGGAACAGCGTGGTCACCTGCCGGCCCACCACCTGCCACTTACCTGCAGCAGTGGCGGAGGCAAACATCACAAATACGGGCAATGGAATGAATGGCAGGGAAATTCAGTGCTGATGCACATTGTTCTTGTGGCTTTCTTTCTACTAACAGCCTTCAGAGGCTGGGTTTGACGGATGGTAATTGTATTCGCGCGAATATATACCGGGGTCCCAAAAAACAGGCTCAAGCCAAATAACATTTTTACTTCCTTAAAATAAAATAAATAAATATATCATCACGCCTTTTACCCATTACTGAGTGTGGCACTCTGCCTAAGCAGAACTCGGTAAGTGATATATTTCTTCGCGTGAAGTGCGGTTACCAGCCGTCAAATCACGGCCTCCAAAGATATTAGTGGTGGAGGAGCCACAGGGGTAGATTTTTTAAATTGGTGAAAATTGTTTGTCGGCTGTGGGGATCGAACCAGGGTTCTCAAGATCCACAGGCCGACTCGATACCACTGAGCCACCTACCCCTTGTACGAAGTAAAGGAAGTATTGTAATCGCGAAAATTTTCGGTTCTCAGATTTCAACGGAAATAGGTATTTTGGCCCTCCCTGAATCCATTTTGACTAATTTCGTCATGCCGTCTGTACGTACGTATGTACGTACGTACGTATCTCGCATAACTCAAAAACGGTAAGCCGTAGAAAATTGAAACTTTATATATAGGACTGTTATAACATCTAGTTGTGCACCTCTCTTTTTGGTCATTATACAACTACCGGAAGTGATACTTTACTTGAAGCCTATAATAGATTTTCATGAAAAACTATATTCAAATATAATTTAAAACTTTCCAAATTTTGTATATAAGAATACTATATCAATGGAAATAACATAAAATATTTTGGTTAAAATAGACTAACCGGAAGTGGCACATTACATGAAGCTGCTAACAGTTTCCTTGGAAAAAATGGTATTATTTTAATTTTAGAAATAAATGCTGCAAATAAAAGTTTTAGAGAATTAAATTCTGGGTCTAGCACATTAAGAATTTTTAAATTAGCTTTTTGCATAAACGGGATATCTAAATTTAAATATTATATATTTTTAGATTTAAAAAAAAATTTAGTTTGCTATGGATTAGAACAAAAAATAAAAGATTTAATGTCAAATATGTGCAATTAAAAAATATCTATAGTTTAATACGCGTACAAGGAAGTCATGTGGTGTCCACATCAGATTTTTATATTCAATAACAAATTACTTAAAAAGTGAAAGTATAATATATCCGGTGTAACCGGAAGTGACTTCAAGTTTCTTATTTTAAATCAAACACCCTGTATATTTTTCAAAATTTAGGTTCTACATAACATTCTAATATAATATTGTTAAATAAATGTATCATCGTGCCTTTTACCCATTACTGAGTGTGGCACTCTGCTGTAGCAAATCTAGATAAGTGATATATTTATTCGCATGAAGCGCGGTTACCAGCCGTCAAATCACGGTCCCCAAAGATGTTAGTGGAGGAGGAATCACAGGAGTAGTTTTAAATAAAAAATAAATATATCATGAGTGTCGCACTCTGCCGTAGTAGATCTAGGTATGTGATATATTTCTTCGCAGGAAGTGCTGTTACCAGGCGTCAAATTACAGCCCCTAAAGATGTTAGTGAAGGGGGAGAAACAAGGGTAGTTTTAAATAAAAAATAAATATATCATCACACCTTTTACCAATTACTAAATGTGGCACTCTGATGTAGCAGATCTAGGTATGTGATATATTTCTTCGCATGAAGTGCGGTTACCAGGCGTCAATTTATAGCCCCCAAAGATGTTAGTGAAGGAGGAGAAACAAGGGTAGTTTTAAATAAAAAATAAATAAATCATCACGACTTTTACCCATTACTGGGTGTGGCACTCCACCGAAGCAGATCTAGGTATGTGATATATTTCTTCACATGAAGTGCGGTTACTAGCCGTCAAATCACGGCCCCCAAAGATATTAGTGAAGGGGGAGAAACAGGGAAATATGGTGAAAATTGTTTGTCGCTTGTGGGAATCGAACCAGGGTTTTCAAGATCCACAGTCCGACTCGATACCACTGTGTCACCTACCCCATACATTTATAAAACTTGTTATATAATATACTATTTTCTACCCCCGTTATTAAAATCTTATTTAATATTCTGGTTACCATGGCGCTAAATAACATCTTAATTTGTCCCGCGTGATGGTCGCGCGGGTTGAGGGCCTGACTCGCAACCATAAGGTCGTGGGTTCGGGTCCCGCCCGTGGCGACCATACAAAGGACATATTGGCATATGACCTTTGTAGTTGGTCCGATATATAAATTTAAAAAAAAATAACATCTTAATCACTTGTTGACAAGTCGTCTTAGTCATGGCTTGAGATATTAAGCACGGCATGAAGTTAGCTATCATTGCAACTTAACCTCACTTTTTAAATAATTCATAAAACATTTTGTTGTTGTCTTAATTTGCGATCATAGAAAAAGTATAGTACACCCATACCTCGCTATACGACCACTCTTTATACGGCCCTTTTCAATTAAGGCACGTTTGCGATTTACGGCCTAAAATGTTTCGCTATAACGGCAAAAAAAACTTTTTCCCTATTGAATTGATTGATTCCTAACGTATCTAGGCCGTAAATCGAGGTATGGGTATATGTAACTCTTTTTATAAACTTGTTAAATATATTTTCATTAGTAAAAAAAACCCACACAATTAATGCAAAACATATATCAAACAATACTCACATCATCCCTGCACTGGTTATTGTAGAAAGTGTGCAAATAATTCTTATAGTTGTAGTCGAGCGATTCACGAACAGGTACCGAATACGCGTACTTGTCGAACGCTCCAACACAGCTATAATGATGATACCTCATCTCCTTCTGTTTCCCAAGCTTCAGCGCGTTAAACACGTGCATGGGTTTAAAACTAGTCACCCCTTTATCATCGATAAGTGTATACGAAATCAACCCGCTTAGAACGAACCGAGATGCTTCTTTCGGTACAACAGCTTGTATACCTTTCTTGCTTATAAGCAAAGCACCATCTTTCTTAATCCGTTGTACGAGGAAATCTTCCATCGCTAAGTTGTTGCCAAGCTCGAACAAGAAGCTTGGGATATCCATTGATGAAAGTATTGGACAAGCATGTGAGATTAATGCTCCACTTTCTCGGATTAATTCTCTTACGTTACGGTCGTCGCGACATTGGTATGGTTCGCGACGAAGTAATGACAAGCCAGTTTTTAGTTGGGGATTTCTGTCTGCTAATTGTCGTACTATTAAGACACGTCTTAAGATGTCTAAAGTTATTTGGTCTGTTGCTAGGACATGTACGTTGAGCTCATCTTCTTCTTGGAGCAAACGTTCAATTGTTTTTGATTCATTCTTCATGCCTAGTATATCTGCAAGAGTTTTCCCTTCTAGTAGAAAGTGTCGTATTGAGTGAGTCGTTTCTGATAACAGGAATTTGTTGAGTTGGACATCAGCTATTTCTTGAACAGCGTCGACGATGGCACGATGAGCTACTTCACCTGATTTTTCTTCACAGAGTAACTCAGAAGCTGTGTTGATTATATTTAAATAAACTTTCTTAATTAACTCTGAGTTATCGTTAGTTAAGTTGGTAAAAGCACGGACTAATATGTCACCTTCTTCTTCTATAACTAAATTCATTTTAGCTATTAACTTTTCTTCGGTAAACTCTTCGCGGATAATTGAACGAAGTGTTTCAGCTTTGTTAACGACTAGTTTCTTTGTTAAATCTTTAAGGGTTGAAGAAAATAAAACGTTTCGCTCACTGTTTGTTTTATTGTCTAAGGTTAAAGCTATTTCATGGACTATCAATCCGTTTTCATCTATAGCTTCTGCTAAGATTCTACCTGCTGCACGCATACCTCCTTCAAGATCTTGAGGACGTAGTTTGAAGACTTCTACAGCGGCTACCATCGATGCTTTTAAAGCAGTTTTAAGATTATCTGAACAGTTGTAGAATTCTTCATCGATTTCTGATGAGTATGAGACAATGTCGATGTTTTCGCTGTGTACGTGAAACTTCGCAGAGAAAGTATTCGCCCATCTCGTGATTCCAAGAAGAATCTTTGCGATGTTTCGAGCGATTTGTCCATCGAAGCCTAGTTCAATTGCTAAGGCGTTGGCTTTTGCTGGGTAGATGTAAGTGACAGCTCTGTCTTCGAATACGCAGGTTTCGTTTTGGATGTTTCGTAACTTTTCCAGGAGTTTTGTTTTTTTCATTTCAAGTGCATCGATTACTTCTTTCATCTTATCGTCGACGACTGCATTTTTCTTTCGTTCTTCTTCCATTTTGGCTTTGAGGGTTTTAGCTTTCATGACTTCTCTATCTCTGTCGACTTGATCTTCGTCTATTAAGTATTTGTGGTCTTGTAAGAAAATTCCGGCAAGTATTTCTTCGTTGAAACGTTTTAATGTTTCTGATGGTTCAGTTTGTGTAGGTTCTATTTCCATTTCTGTTGGTAGGTCCTCTACTGTTTGTACTTGAAGGTTGCTGGAGACACTGAAATCAGGAATAGTTTCTGTTGTATGTATCGGGTCTATTTTTGCAAGTTCCGGTGTATCAATTCGTTCCAGTTCTAGTAATTCTTGTTTTTCCTTTTCTTGTCGTTCTATTTCTAACCTTACCTTTTCTGCTTTCTCTGCCCGTTTTCTATCCAACTTTTCTTTCTTAACTTTAGCTCTCTTTCGTTCCTTTGCTTCCATCTTTTGTTTTTCTATTTTCTCACGATCTATTTTTTCTCTTGCTAGTTTTCTCTTCTCAACTCTTTCCCATTGTTCGTCTTCTGTCATTTGTAGTTTTTTCATTCCTATTGGATTCACTCTTTCGCCCTCTTTGGTGAATTTCATTTTACCGTCTGTGGTGATGAAAGCTTGGCCAGGAAGGAACACTGCTGTGTTGGAGTCGTCCGCCATGATGACACCGGCGACGAATGTTGGAGTGTTGTCCAGGTTTACTGTGATACCTGGAAGGTATTTAACTCCGTTTGTTGTTTCGAAGGTTTGGCCAGGTACGAAGACTTTATCTTTGTCTGTTTGTACCATTTGGCCAACGATGAATCGTTCGTTGTCACCGACTTTTACTACCACTCCAGGCATACCAATCATTTCTGTGAATGTTCCTTCCCCTAGACGTTTAACTATACGGTTAATTTCTTTCATTAAAGGTAGTTTTTGTATTTCTTCTACTCCTGCGGTCATCAAACGATCAGAAACATTTAAAGTTTTTGTCATATCCATGATATTCATTTTGTATTCTGTTCGTTCTATTTCTTGTAACTCGTTATTTGTTTGTTCGTTTTCTTTGTTGGCTTCATTTTCTCGTACTAAGTTTTCTAGAAGAGGTTCTAATCCACACTTCCATTCCCGTTCGATGCGTTGTTTTTTCTTAGCTTCAAACTTCATTTTTTCTAGTTCGTATAAAGCAGCACATTTTTCTTTCATTTCAAAAATATGCGCAATGCTCATAATCATTTTACCGTAATGATGACGGCTTTCTGTGTCTTGTGTAGTGGCGGCTTCGCCCCAAAATAAAAGCTCTTCTAGAATGAAGCTTTGAGCTTCTGCTGTTATTTTCTCACCAGTTTTTAATCGCATTATCATTTTGTTTGTATTGTCGGAAATTGTAATATCAGCAATATCTCCATTTCTAACAGCTTCTTCTAAATCTCCGTTAAATACTAAACACGTGTTACGTTCTTCTATTTTATAAACAAAATTGCCTCGAATCGACTTTTTGGATTTTAAAATATCCAAGATTTTTTTATGTTTATCATCATCTGCATTTAACACAACACTCATGTAGTTGAAATCATCAATTTTTGAGTGAAGCCGTTTACCGTAAGTTTTTAAATCTTTGATTTTCTTGCCCCCGGATAATCGATCCCGTTTTTTATTGCTCAATAGTACAGGCATGTAATGATTTTTAGGAGTAAAAGTATTTTTAATAATTTCTCGTGTAGCATCTTGTGGTGTCAAGACTTTAAATAACGGAAAATAATTATTACGAACGAATAATTTACTAGCTAAAGTAATTCTACAAAAGTTTAGTTTATAATTGATAGTTGCCATGGTTATATTAGTGTATAAATAATTGTCATTTTAATCACAAAACAGGCACTGAAAGTTTTCAAAGAGCACTTTACACAAATCAGTGAGCGAAACGCGTAACGAAAGTTTTGAGGAGCGCGAGCGATCTGTCTGATCTCAGCGTCTGGAGCTGACTGACTCTGCCGGCGTCGTTTGCATCCAGTGCAACGGCCCAAGCGTCCCGACGCTATATTTAGAGCGTCGCGCTCGAAACGTGGTTTTTCGCTGCTTTCTTTTATTTTTGCCGACGTGTCGTGCACTCTCGGCAAAAGTGATTGATGAAAATGTTGCTTGGCAACCTGCCACTAATTTTTTGATGTGCAGGTGTCTAAGACACATTTTCCGGATTTTTTGCAGCTTCGGTTTTGTCAATAATTATTTTAAGGACAGTGTAAATCTCAGCAGCAAGATAATAACTTTAATTTTATGCATGTTTACGTGTACTATGTTTTCAAATGTTGTTTCAAATTTTGATAATAAATTTAAGAATTATATATTCGACATCTCTGTCTGTCCAGTAAATATGTTAGAATTTTTGAAAAATCATGAGCATTCGCCGAGATTTGAACCCAGAACCTTTCACTCGCTAGGTGACTAATAATAAAATTTGTTTTCTATTTCAACTTAGAAATACACATTTCTCCATTCGACATTTTTTATTTTGATTCGCTTTTATTTATTTAAGTTTCTCTCGTGCAAACGAGCATAATGGTCGATGTACTAACAAAGTTAATAAATTTGTCATAGAAACAAAAAATATCGCATCAAATTCATAGTTTAAATTATTAATAGTATTTTTTCAACATTACTTGTGAAAATGACATTTCTCTCACTCAATTTAGTTGTGATAGTAATTGTTTCCCTCATTAGTGAGGAAAGTAAATAAGTTTTTTCATTAGTTAAGAAAACACAATTAAATTGAGTGAGGGAAATGTCATTTGAGATGATGACCAAGGAAACGTGATGTGCATTTGCAAATACAACTCCTTTGATTTATATATAATAATTATTTAATTTCTTGTATCATAAACGTAAAAATATAATTTTTACGTTTAATGTTGAAAAAATAGTACCTATTAACACACGTGGGAATGGGCCATTGCAAAACTCGCTGTCGCTCGTGCTCCAATTTTGGTACGCGTTTTGCAATTAAACCCTTTCCACTCTAGTATTACAATTTGCTATTCATAATTCATATTTTATAATATTTATTTATTTATTTATTTATGTTACGCTGTACAACAGGAATTTAATCCCAATTACAGTACAGGGTCCGCACTCACCGAGCCGCAGTGTGATAGTTTTTTAAATATAATTTTTAGCTTGAGTGCGATTCGAACTCGGGATCTCCGGATTCGAATTCCGTATCGCTATTTACACCATGCTATTTTTTGTTTATAAAACGGATAAATTTATTAAAAGCTTTGTTAGAAAATTGAATTATCGGTCAATAATAAAAAAAAAATAATAATGAAAGTAAATTAAATGTGTCAACAGCCAATATAAATTATATTATGACAAATACCTTCGTTGTGCGTTTTACGATTATAAGTATTTATAATTTTGTGTAAAGTTATGTTTAAACTTTTCTATTCTAAGATACATTCTTCGATTAGCTTTAAAATTAAATTTAACATATTCAAGTATGTCTTGTGTAGAACATGACAAAAAATGGGTGAGTTTTAAAAATATTTTGTACTTTGTACAATTTTATTTCTCGTTTATTATACACCGAAATTGACTGAAAATTTAAACAAACATAGTTGAATATGTCGACAATGAACAGTTAAAATTTGAGAACAATCGACAAATGCATCTTAGAATAACAATCATTTAAACAAAAGCATACTTCGGCTTGGCACAACTCTATATAAGTTTGCTGAAATGTCAAAAAATATGGTTTTTTAAATAATACAATGATGAGTATATTGTACATGATATATGCTTTATTGAATTGTAAATTAAATTCGTATTATAACAAATTATATATTGGTTTTTAATATATAATATTATGATAGTTTCAAGCATAATTTCGTGTTTACTTTTTATATATTGAAATGTGTAAAGTGCTCTATACTTGATGCTATTTAAATTTGAATATTTCAGTGATTTTTATTTCTTTCCAAATGCAATGAAAAACAATGATAAATTTAAAAACGACTAAATAATAAACTAAAAATCAAATTATGGGTATATGAAAAATGATAAAAGAGGATTTAATAGAATAGTCGAATCTTTGTAAAATATTTTCGTTTGTATTCGGATTTAAACTCTTTGAAATCGTTGAAACCCAAGTTCTTGAGCACGCGGAGCTTGAGTTTAAGTGTTAAGGTCGGCGGAACAAACTTCTTGTGGTCGTCGAAGAATTTGCCACTGTGAATGAGCTCCTGCATCTCGATTAACTTTTCAGGGATTTTTATCGGTGGATACGGTTCGTATTTAGGGATTTTTGGTATTACGAATTTCCTGATTGGAGGTCGTTTGAGTGCTCTTATTCTCGCCATTCTCTTCTGTTCCTCTTTGATGAAGTTTTTCCTTCGTTGGTTGTCATCTTCTTCAGTTACTACATCAACGATTAATTCTTTTCTTTTGATTTCTTTTGGAACGAATTCTGCAAGTTCTACTAATCGTTTTTGATGTTCTTCTTCTTCTTTGGCTCGTTTAGCAGCTTGTTTTGCTTGGTCTTTTTCTGCTTGTGCTTGTTCGGCTATTTTACGGTCTTGTTCTTCTTTTTCTGCTTTCTTTTTCGCTGCTTCTTTTGCACGTTGTTTCTTTTCTTCTCGTATTCTTTCCATACGTTTTCTTTCGACTTCTTCGCGTTCTTGTCGCAGACGTGTTCTTTCTTCTGCTTCTTTTTCTTGTCGTATTTTTTCTTGTTTTTCTCTTTCTGCTTCTTCTTTACGTCGTTTATCTAATTCACGTTTTTCTCGCTCAATTCGTAGTCGTTCTTTCTTTGCCCGTTCTGCTGCTCCTAGTTTTGCCCACTCTCTATCTTCTCTTTCCTTCTGTTCTTTCGCAATTTTTTCTCTTTCTATTCTCTCTTCTTCTAGTCGTTTTTTCTCTTTTAGTTGACGTTCTTGTTCCTCTTTTTCACGACGTTCTTCTTCTTCCTTCAACTTTTTCGCGATTTTACGCTCTTCATCTTCTGCGTTGACATCATTGACATCAAGTTCTATGTCCATTTCTTGCATACCATCTGGTTTGATTGGTTCATCTTCTTGGCCGAGCTTCAGTTGACCGTCGTCGGTGATGACGGCTTGTCCTGGTAAGAACACGGCTTCTCCGAAGTCGTTGGCCATGATAAGACCTCCGACTAGAGTCGGGGTATCATCTATGTTGACAGTTATACCTGGCATATACTTTTGTCCATCTTCGTAGGCGATGGTTTGACCTGGTACGAATACATCACCGTCTTTTGTTGTTACCATTTGTCCTACTAAGAACTTGTCGATGTCTCCGACTCGCACAGAGACGCCGGAGACATCGGCTAGCTTCTCTTGTTTGCCTTCACCCATATTTTTAACGATATCATTAATTTCGTTGACGGTTGGAAGACGTTTGATCACCTGTATGCCTCCTTCAACAAGTTTAACACCTACATTTTCAGTTTTTCCCATGTCTTTGACCTGCATTTGAGTTTCTTCTTCCGGGATTAAGTCTTGTAGTTCACCTTCTGAAACTGTAGAAGCAGAAGAAGAAGAAGATGAACCTTCATCACTATCACGATCTTCTGGTGGTTCTTCTGTCTTGGGTTCTTCCTCTATTTCTTTCTGGATTTCTTCTTTCATCTTTTTAATTTTCTTCATCTCTTTTTCGAAGTCATCTTCATAGTCACCGTAGTCCAAGTTATCCAGCACAACTTTCATTTCTTTTTTGGTGACGACATCTGGGTCTATTTCTAAAGCATCTAGTTTAGCTTTCTTTCTAGCTGCGTTTCGAAGTCGTTCTAGTTCGTCGTCATCAGCGCCTTTCTCTTTCATTTCATAGATTTGTGCTAACCCCATGGTGGCTTTACCATAGTGGTGTTTGTCTTCTGTGTCTTTCGTAGTAGCTCCTTCACCTTCTAGGAACTGCATGGGTCCCTCCCAATCTTCGATAGGTACTGTGACTTTATCTCCACTTTTATATCTAATTATGACTTTATCGGAGAAATCTGATATCATTAAATCGCAGATATCTCCGTCTCGAATTGCGTCTTCCATTTGGCCGTTTAAAACTACCCCTGTGTCTCGCTCATAAACTGAATAAACAAATTTGCCTTTTAACTTACGTTTTGATTTTAATAAGTTTAATATGCGGCGATGCTTGTCGTTGTCCAGATCAAATTTGAAAGTTACATAACGAAAATCTTCATCGATTTTATGTGGCCTTTTACCGTATCCTGGTGCAAGCTTAACTCGTTTACCTTTTGATAGTTTCTCACGTCGTCTGTGGTTCATTAACACCGGGATGTAGTGCTCTAGAGGTCCTTGTAGTTTACGTAAAAGACGTCTTCGAGCGTCTTTCGGTGTCATCACTCGAAATAAAGGAAAATAGTTGTTTCTACTGAAGATTCTACTAGCAAGAGTAATCTTACAGAATGTAAGCATATGATTTAATGGTTTCGGTTTCTCCATGTTGTTATTACTTGTTGATTTGTATGGAAAGTAAATTGAAAGTAACGGAAAGAGAGCTAGTAGGAGCTAGTGTTGGGCCTGTTCCATTCTAAGTAATCCTAAACAATCACTTAAATGTTTGTAATGAATCTATTCTACGTCCGTACCTCACTGTAGCACTCACAGCACTCTCGCGCGAACAACTGGAGGAAGATAGAAACAGAAGCGAGTCGGGCGCGGTGAGACGATGTGATTTCTCGCGAGGGTGATTGCACACTGCACTTTGATGTCTTGTACGAGATGATGAGATGGATATTTTTGTCATGTTGGCACAAATACATGTCAATCAAATGTCGATTGGGATGAGGCTAACATTAGACAGATGGAATTAGAAGTAGGTTGTGAGATAATCAATCGATTGTGGTTTAAACTACTTTTATAGTTATCCGATCTGTGATTATCTAAAACATCAAAAATCTGATGTGGACACCACATGACTTCTTTGTACGCGTATATTTTTTTAATTGCACATATTTGTCATTAAATCTTTTATTTTTTGTTCTAATTCATAGCAAACTTAATTTAAAAAAAATATATATAATTTTTAAAGTTCCATATCTCGCTTATACAAAAGGCTAATTAAATAATTCTTAATGTGCTAGACGCAGAATTTAATTCTCTAAAACTTTTATTTGCAGCATTTATTTCTAAAATCAGAATAATACCATTTTTTTCAAGGAAAACTGTTAGCACCTTCATGTAATGTATCACTTCCGGTTAGTTCCTTTTAACCAAAATCTATTATGTTATTTCCATTGATATAATAGTTTTATATACTAAATTTGAAAAGTTTTGGATTATATTTTGATATAGTTTTTCATTAAACTATATTATAGGCTTCAAGTAAAGTACCACTTCCGGAAGTTATATAATGACCAAAAAGGGAGGTGCACAACTAATTTCAATTTTCTACGGCTTACCGTTTTTGAGTTATGCGAGATACATACGTACGTACGTACAGACGTCACGACGAAATTAGTCAAAATGGACTCAGGGAGAACCGAAAATTTTCGCGATTATAATACTTTTTTTACTTCATACAAGGAAGTAAAAATAACTTATAAACTAATTTAATATTTTATAAATTGTATCAAGAATACTTTTATTTATTTATTTATTTATTTATGTTACGCTGTACAACAGGAACTTAATCCCAATTACAGTACACGGTCTGCACTCACCGAGTCGCAGTGTAGTAGTTTATATAATTTTTAGCTTGAGTGAGATTCGAACTCGGGATCTCCGGATTCGAATTAGTAATTTAATATAAATAAAATATAAATATATCATCACATCATTTACCATTCCTAGGTGTGGCACTCTGCCAGAGCAGGTCTCGGTAAGTGATATATTTTTTCGCGTGAAATGCGGTTACCAATCGTCAAATCACGGAAACCAAAGATTTTAGTGGAGGGAGAACCACAGGGGTGGTGAAAATTGTTTGTCGGCTGTGGGGATCGAACCAGGGTTCTCAAAATTCACCACTGAGTCACCTACCCCATAATTTAATAAATAATATATATTTATGAAGTAGGTGGCTCTGTGGTATCAAGTCGGCTTGTGGATTTGAGAACCTGAGTTTGATTCTTACAGCAAACAACAAACAAATTAAAATTAAAACTACCCCTGTGACTTTGGAGGGCGTGATTTCATGGCTGGTAACAACAGTTCACGCGAAGAAATATATCTCTTACCGAGATCTGCTCGGCACAGTGCCACACCCAGTAATGGGTAAAAGATAGATATATTATTTTGTGTTTGCTTTTCGATTTCTTTGACTGTTTCAATCAGGGTTCGAAGATGTATATCGATCGATATATATCATGATATTTATTTTGATATATATCGTCATATTTTTGCAATGATATATATCCATTATATAAAAATATCAAATAGTTTTTGTGATATAGCCTCCGGAGAAGTGAAATTTTTCGTATTTTTCAGTTTTTCTACTATTCCGAGGCTATATCTCGAAAACTAAATGTGATATGAAAACGCGCTCAACGGCATTAATTTTCTCGTGCTTCAGTTAACTTATAAACATAGTTTCAGCGATTTTTATTTTTTTTCAATTTTCCGCCAAAAAATCGCAAAAAGCGGTTTTTTAACATTTTCTCGAAAACCAGAAGTCATATGCATTTGTAGATTGCACCACTGGATTCAGTGGGTCAAAATACATATGTATGTAAATTTTCGTTTTAATAATCCTACGATTAAGGATTTTTGGGAAAATTGAATTAAAATCTGAAAAAACCAAAGGGCTTCGCACTCGTTATGTTTCCATTTCCATAACAACTCATAATTTATGTCAAAATATTTTCAGCAATTTTCATACTACTTGTTATATTATATATGAAAATCGTACGACACTAATTAACGACCAATAGAAACACTTATACGAGCATGGGTTACCTAGCAACGTCAAGATTTTCTTGGAAATTTTTCATTCCTAGACCAACCTAAGTGAAATTAATAAGTGGAAATTTTTATGTCAAATTTGACAGTTGGACAATATAGTGAAACGTCATATTGAATGTTTAGAAATTATAGTTTTATTTTAACGGTCAGTATAATCAAGAAAGCAGTAACTAACGCATATTAATTAAAATTAAAAACACAATTGTTATAAGTAATGCTTCCTTTCTAAGAAGAATCTGATGAAGTGTTAGCAGTAGAAGAACAAATGATACTACCAGATTCAGGTTTTTTTTCATTCCTCATGCTTTCTATTATATTTTTATGATGTTCTGCATCCATTTGCAAATAAGGCCGAATAGAATGCGCATTACTATGCCCTGTAACTTTGATGAGCTGTTCTTCTCCGACACCTTTATCAATATTTTGTAATGACAGGGAACCAAAACGTGACATTTTGCTCGAATTTTTCAGTAATTGTTTTTTGTTGTCAATAATTTTATTATGTTGCTATAGTTATACTTGTATTCCAACTTGATTATTTCGAATAAAATTTAAATATTAATTTATGTATTTTTGCTTTTTGTAGCGGTGTCGTTACGATTTTCTTACCGAATCTACATTCGAGCATTAATTCATATCCGGGAAATTTTTTGTCGTGCATTCCAACAACGTAATCGGGCCCTCGTGTTCCACTCGGGCCGATTCATACGTTGTTGAAATGCACTCCTAAAAATTTCCGGAAAGAATCAACGCTCTTATGATATTATAAGTGAACATTTACTGAGACATACTTTAATATCTTGTTAATATCTAGTTAAAATTCCAAGCCAATAGATACATCCATTTTGGAATGACATGCATTCAAACATTCTTTCATTCTTTCAACAACAATCTCAAATTAAATTATAACCAAACTAACAATTAAACTAAACAAGTATTCATTCAAAAACCTCATATCCGAACTTAAGAAAGCAATTATAATGTCAGTCTGCAATTCAGCAACAATCTCAGTGCCAAAACTATGATAGAAACATCAAATAAATCGCCAAAATTCGTGACTAACTTTTCTGTGTAAACAAACATGCAATCATTGTGAATTACGTTTTATTACGTCAAATTGGCAACAAAGAAGAAAACAAAACACAGGCGAAGACGATGACGCCAATATTTTAGTAAATAAGCGAATAACTTTGCGTGGGTTGCTGGGTTATTGAACAATAAGGATTGCGAATTATGTTGGTGGGAAATACGAGAAAAACATTTATCATTGTTATTAATTGGTTTTAGACTTTTACTAACTAGGAAAACTATAAATAAATATGGAAGAAGTTTCCAGGAAGAACGCTTTAGTTATTTTCTCACTTGTCAATCTTACTATAATATATCATCACATATTTTTAGGGTTGTGCATTTGACCAGTCATATATTTTTCGGTCAATTGACCGACTATTTGACCGGTCAATTGACCAAGAAACATTTAATAAAAATCACAATTAAAATTGTAATTAATTTATATAGTACTGTTTACTACATCCAATATTACTGAAAATGAAATACCAACAACAACTAATAAACAAAACCACATCAAATTCAAAATAAAGGGGAAAATAAAGTAAAAGACGTAATGAAATGAAATAATATGTATTTATTTTATTTGTAAAGTAAAGTAAGCAAATTTTCCAGAACCCAGAATACCAAACTAGATATATTCATGTAATAATAGTAAGTAGCTATTTCTATTGAACAACAGATGTCGTGTGGTTCCATTTAGACCGTATTATTTGGCTGTCAAATATTTTTGATCAATTGACTACTGCACATCCCTACATATTTTACCTATTACTGCGTTCGCAAATAATCATATGGGGTGGGTGGCTCAGTGGTATTGAGTCGGCCTGTGGATCTTGAGAACCCTGGTTCGATCTCCACAGCCGACAAACAATTTTCACCAAATTATTAAATTTACCCTTGTGGCTCCCCCTACACTAACATCTATGGGAGCCGTGATTTGACGGCTGGTAACCGTACTTCACGCGACAAAATATATCACTTACCGAGATCTGCTTAGGCAGAGTGCTACACCCAGTAATGGGTAAAAGGCGTGATGATATATTTATTTTTTGTTGCTCTCCTAACCTCATCTTTGGGGGCCATGATTTGACGGCTAGTAATCCACATAAATATATCTCCTTTCAAGATCTTCTACGACAGTGTCTCACATCTAGTAAAGGATAAAAAGCGTGATGATATGTTTACTAATTTTTTATTTAAAACTACCCTTTTTGCTCATCTAGTATCATCTTTGGGGGCCGTGATTTGACGGCTAGTAATCCACATAAATATATCACCTTTCAAGATCTTCTACGACAGTGTGTCACATCCAGTAAAGGATAAAAAGCGTGATGATATGTTTATTAATTTTTTATTTAAAACTACCCTAGTTGCTCCCCCTCCACTATCATCTTTGGGGGCCGTGATTAGACGGCTAGTAACCGCACTTCATCCACATAAATATATCACCTTCTGAGATCTTCTATGGCAGTGTGTCACATCCAGTAATGGATAAAAAGCGTGATGATATATTTATTTTTATTTTTTTTAAGTACCTTTGTTGTTCCTTCTCTACTATCATATTTGGGGGCCGTTATTTGACGGTTGGTAATTACACTTCACGCGACGAAATATATTACTTATCGATAAGTAAAAGCCGTCATGATATATTTATTTATTTATTATTTAAAAACTACCCATGTTGCTCTCCTTCTACTATTATCTTTGGGGGCCGTGATTTGACGGCAGAATACCATTATTTATATTTTGTTACGCTGTACAACAGGAATTTAATCCCAATTACAGTACAGGGTACGCACTCACCGAGCCGCAGTGTGATAGTTTATATAATTTTTATCTTGAGTGCGATTCGAACTCAAGATCTCCGTTTTCGAATTCCATATTGCTATCCACATCACCGTAGTGACTGTTGCCTCCGGAAAAGATATGATTGTTTTAAAAAATAAATTCTCTATAAATGTATACAAAGAAAAAAATAATATCTAGTCGGTTTATCAGTAATTCAAAAACAATTTCTCAAAGACAAAGAAAGTGAATCAACAATGATTAGTTAGTCATCCATAATCGGGATTGAGACTAGCGCTAGCTATTGTTATCTCCCACTAAATATAGTCTCAAAATAAAACAAAACGTCTCACCGAGTGTCTCGATTTAGAGCAATCAAAGTATCAGTATCATTTAGACAGTATCACACACAGCTACCTGGCTATATTTGTCCTGTTTACAGCGTCGCTAGAGACGTCGTCCTTAGCATTTAGCGTCTTCATGGGTCACTACATGCAGATGTAGATGGTGCAGTGAGTTCTTGGCAACAGTGCCCAACTGAACTAATTTAATTTACTATGACATAAGACAACACTGGCTTCGTATTTCCGTGAAATACATATACATGCATAACATCACACTAGCACAAATCAATATCGCTTTAGCTAAAATAAACTTATTATTATTATTATACTAGAACCCAACAAATGGGGTGGCATGGACCCTTGATATATGCACAGAACATTAGGGTAGGTGGCTCAGTGGTATCAGAGGATCTTGAGAACCCTGGTTCGATCCCCACAGTCGACAAACAATGTGGCTCCCTCTCCATTAATATCTTTGGGGGCCGTGATTTGACGGCTGTTCACGCGCATAAATATATAATTTACCGAGATCTGTTTACGGCAGAGTGACACATCTAGTAATGGGTAAAAGGCGAATGGATGAATGTTTGTTGTGTGTTGATGGATTTTGGTTGTGAGGAAGGAAAGAGTTTGTATGGAGGAAGTGTTAATGTGGTTGAATCGAGTATCGTGTGTCAGGATGAGAATGTTGACGGGTTCGTGCTACCCCATTTAATGGGATATAGCGTGTTGTTATGTATGTATGTATGTATATATTTATTTTATTATTTAATTAGATTTGCTTCTTCCATACAAGCTCATTTATTCCTCACACCTGCAATCTTTTATTACGAGACAAACCTATACATCTGTTTCATTCGTCTTTTATTCGACCTACATTTCACATGCTCAACATACTAGCTCATTTATTCCTCACACATATGTTTTATAAATCTTTCATTCAAAATATCATTGGCCTAGTATTAAATCATAAAAATTTTGCCCAAAAACTAAAAAATCTAATGGGGTAGATGGCTCACTGGTATCAAGTCGGCCTGTAGATCTTGAGAACCCTGGTTCGATCCCCACAGCCGACAAACAATTTTCACCAATTTCAATCTACCTCTGTGGCTTCCCCTCCACTAACATTTTTGGGGGGCGTGATTTGTCGGCTGGTAACCGCACTTCACTTAAAGAAATATATCACTTATTGAAATCTGCTTAGGCAGAGTGCCACATCCAGCAATGGGTAAAAGGCGTGATGATATCTGTATTTATTTGATATAAAAACAAATATAAATGCTTGTATATGTGCTGTATGTGTTCTAAGATTTGCTTATTTAAAATGCGAGCGAAGCGAGCCTTGCCAAAAACATGTTCAATACTTAAATAATGTATGTAATTTGAAGTAATTTAATAAAATGGCTTGCATACGTGGATAATGTGTTCTATTGGCTTAGGATTTGTTTGTTACAAGTGCAAGCGAAGCGAGCCTTGCCAAGAACACATTTAATATATAAATAAATATGGGGTAGGTGGCTCAGTAGTATCGAGTCGGCTTGTGGATCCTGAGAACCCTGGTTCGATTCCCACAGCCGGCAAACAATTAAATCTACCCCTGTGGCTTCCCCTCCACTAACATCTTTGGTGGGCGTGATTTGACGGCTGTTCACGCGCATAAATATATCACTTACCGAGATCTGCTTAGGCAGAGTACCACACCTGGTAATGGGTAAAAGGCGTGATGATATATTTATTTATTTTATTTATTATATACATGTATGAAATTCGGTACAATTCGAGCTAAAATTGAATATAACGTTTTGCACGAGCTTTGAGTTTTTATTCTCTACTAAAGTAATTTGTTATAAATATCTTTAATTTTCAATATTTCATAAATTAGATATTTTTGCCTGGAAATGTAAATTGTAAGTGTAATTTAATTGTGGATTAGTCGTAATTTATAATTATCTAAAACTTGAATCAATGACAGTCCCGTGACCAAGTTTCTTGATGTCATTTCAAGGGTGTATCGACAATTAAGATGTTTTTAAATAAAATCCAATTTGACAGCTAGCCAGAGAATAGTTGTCAGTTTTCAAAGAGAGTAGTTCAAAGAAGAATTGTCATTTTTCAACCAATTACTCATAGATTTCAGTGTTGAAAATATTTATAAACAAACGACATGTTTTTAAACATTAATCATATCTTAAACAAATTCAATAATATTTTATTTCGAAGTAACAATAAAGAAATGTGTTTAAATTTGAATTGGAATCAGCGAAAATAGAACATGTATGTGGCTTGCAGGAAATAATGCATAACTCGGGTTTTCGCGTATATTTTAAGAATTAAAAATTAGCTATGCATTTATTTACGTCATACTTAGAAACAGTTCATTGCACTATTCAATTTATGTGGGTGACAGGACGCATATTTTTTTTATATTTCTACATTGTTTTTAATAATTAACTACACACAGTATAAATTATGTTACAACTTGATTGTACCGCCAAAAACAATACGAATTATCAATCTTTGATAGGTATTTGGAAAAAATTAATTTCGAGCGCAAAATTTCGAATATATTTGTAGTATTTCAATAAATAGGCTGTAGGTGGCAGCAGCTCCCGTAGTTCTTAAAAAATTCGCGGCTTCGCTCAGTCATATTTCAATTTAACAAAAATATCTTAAATAAGCGGTAAAGTTAATTATCTTTTGTGCATGATAAATAATTAATGTTGTAGTGATAAATATGTGTTAGTAAACTTTTTCCTGGAAGTTTTTTCCGAGTATCATACAAAGATAAAGGATTGTTTTTAGTATCACGGAACGCATATACAGTGTTTTCATTTATCTAATCCACCACCCACCTCTACTTTGATTTCTGCATTTCTACCCATCTCTGCCGGTTACTCCAAGCTCCAGGAAAAAGTTTCTGGAAATAATTTTACTTGCAAGTGAAATTGCATGCAAATTTTAACATTATAATCGTACAAGCACGTTCTATTTGTACAGGTTATAAATTTTTTATTTATTGTAATTTTAAACATGTCGTGAGTATTTTGTTTGATAGGGTTATTGTAAACAACTTCTTTAATAAATTTGTTTTTTACAGGAATCCCATATCTACAGTGTATTTTAGAGGTTTTCCAGAAGACATACCAAACGTAAGTACAAACATAACCTTAATATTAAACAATTTGTTTATATCTTTGTTGTCTTTCTATTTCTATAATAGGTTTATAATTTTGGGTGGTGGGTGAATTGATTTATACTTTACAGGATCAGTTAGAAACAGTATTTGCTGAATTTGGAAAAATTGTAAAATTTTTCGTACATAAAAGTCGTACGTATGGCATGGTAGAATATTACGATATAAGGTAATCATAAAACTTTTCAATTCTTCACGTCCACATTTTAAAACGAAATATTTTATAGTTCATGTTCGGAAGTAATTAGTAATTTAAATGGTAAATATCCTCTGAATCTTTACTTAAACATGGCAAAAACTCAATCTGCTGACAAAGGTAATTCAAGTTTAATCGAGCACAAAAGGTCAACAGGAAATAAATTGTAAGTGTTTAGGTTTTATTAAATTTATTTAATTATCCGTGTTAATTCTTATAGCAACAATCACACTATTGATTTTCATGCGGCTTACGAGGAAGACGATGTATTTGTAGACGAAAATAACAGCTTGATAAGTTTTTTACGTGATCCAGAAACCAATGAGATCTATGTTCCAATCCGATATGCTCAAAATATTCGAATTATTAAAAAGTTCGCAGTTCAAGCCGATAATGGTCTCCATCGAAATGGAAATCTGTAAGTGACAATGATTTGTAATTATTTATAATATTTGTTTTATTGACCAATGCAGAGACAAAAATTGTTGCCATAAATAATTTCATAATTTATGTTTTTGTTTCAATTCGTAACAAACATTGCCATAGCAACTTTTAACTCTCAAATTTTCAAAATAAAAATAATTTAAATTCAAAAATAAAAATTCTTATTTTGTTTTTAACCATCTTTATTGTTATTGTAACAATTAATAATTTCTTTTAAAAATAAATGTATTAATTATAGAAGCGATGATGATTGCTCGTCAGTTTCCAAAGGAATCTGTGGCCGCAAAGTGAAATTTAATCAATCTTCTCCTCATGATATGAAAATCGAACGCAATTTTAATGATGACGACACTGCGTTAGTTGCTGGTAACCGTAAAATAAATAAAAAACAGCATTACGGCAATCGTATGTCTACTGATGGTTTTAATTTAACTAAAAAGGATGAATCGAAACCCGGTTTTGGAAACCGTTTTTCAATTGATAATTCCGCTAATGATGGTGGTTTTAACTTTAATAAAAAAGATGACACACCTAAATCGAATTTTGGAAATCGATTTTCTGCTGATAAACGTTCTACCGACGGTTTTAATAAAAATGATATTCGTCGAATTAAGCCAGGCACTGGATCATCAGGCTCTGGCGATGAGGTTAAATCTCGATTTAATAAAAAAATCAATGGTGGAGCTAGTGAAAACCCAACAAAAAAAATACCCAAAAAGGACTTTACTAAATCTAAAGGGGATGGGGATTGGGGCTCTGCAAGTGTTGAACAGTCTTCTTCCATTTCTTCTTTTCCTATTGTAAAAAAATTTCCATTTAAACCGAAAACAAATAAAGTGTTATATAAAACTATCGAGTTACCGAAAAATAAATATACTCAAGTACGTGTTGAACAAACAGTCACTGAAACATTAGGCTGGGTTCAGATGACTGATAAAGAATCGGAATTTGAAGCTTTTATGCTGACTGTAATCGAGCAAGCTTTAATAACACCAGTTCCAACAACACCAGAAGTTGGCAAGATTTGCTTGGCGACGTTCGAAAGTGTTTGGTTCCGAGCTGTTGTACTAACAGTCTTCCCAAAAGTAACTGTGCGATTTATTGATTACGGTAACGAGTCCGTCGTCGAAGGCGAAATCCTAGAGATGTCTTCAGAAGCTCGTGATGTTCCTGCTTACGCTGTTTGCATTAATTTAGCCGATGGTGCTCCCTGCAAAATAAAAAATCTTCTTAGTATTAACGTGAAGCCGGTCAAAGTTGATAATGATGTGGTGGTTGTTCACGTTGAAAATGGAATCTATGAACAAGAACTGGAATCTCCAGTTGCGTCTACTTCTTCTGCCATTCTACCAACAGTTACTAATTCTTTGTCATCTTGTCAAGAAGCAATGATGGCTCAACTTGAAGCAAACATGACAGGAATGTTTGAAGCTACGATTCAATTATCTAGCACCAAAACTGTTGCATTTTTCTTACCATTACCTTTTGCCGATGATGCTCGATTTTTGGAAAACATTTCCAAGAATGTTGAGGAGGCACAATCCTCTTCCTTCAGGTAACAAATACTTTTCTTTATTTTTTGCTGTTTAACTTCATGCTATATCCCATTAATTAGTGTAACACAAACCCTTGCAATTAATATCCTTATTTTTTGTTGTTTAACATCATGCTATGTCCCAATAATTAATATGTCAAACTAGAGTGGAAAACGATAATTTTTTGAGTTCAAAGTAGAAATCGCGCTTGACTTTTTTCACGATATGCTTCAAAAATATTTATTCAAACTAGGGGAGGTACAAATAATTTATTTGAATCAAAATTGTACAAAAAAAATAAGATGTAAGTAAATATATTACTATTTAATAAGAATTTTCAATAAAATAGATAATTAATTATTTTTTTTGTAAAATAAAGAGAAGAAATTAATTTTCCTCATTATTTCGCGAGAAAAAAATGAACTTTCTGAGCATGTCGTGAAAAAAATGTTTTTTTCTAATATCACGACGCGAAATACGTGATTTTTTTATCATTTACACTCTAAAGTGTAAAATGAGCATTTTACACACTGTTTCGCAACCTAGAGCGCAAAATAAGTCTCGCGCACGCTCCCAAATTATTTTTTGTCAGGTTTTGTTAGTTACAACACATCATTAGTCTCAAATTAATATTATTGTTGATTGTTTTCCTTAAATTTACTTAAATAAATCAATAATTATTGTATTATTCTTTATTTACAGTTGTAGAAAAAAATGTTGTTTGTATTTCATGGGCAAAAACCCTTACAACATTTATTCATTACATTATTCCTGCAATTAATCGTTCCTTTCTTATTACACCACCTTCATCCACATTCATAATTCCTTCTATACAAGTTCGTTTATTCCTTTTATTTTACTTACACGCTGTCCCATAAAAATTGTACCACTTTTTTTTCCAAAGCTATTGCTTCTCTGATTACAGGAAAATATTTCAAATAATAGTTCTAGAGAATTAAATTCTGTATTTAAATCATTTATACTTATTTCATTACTGCTAAGATTAGTTTCAAAACTTATCTAAAAGTGATGTTATCTACACAGTTAGTCATTAAACTGGAATGCAAACAAATGTATAACGTTTAACTATCACACAACATATTTTAAACTTGATTCTAACAGTAATTAAATAAGTAAATTAAAATATTTAAATTGATTTAGAAACAAAATTTAATTTTCTAAACATTCATTTGAATATTTTTCCTGCAAAACTATCAGGGAAACAATGATATAGAAAAACGTTTTTCAATTCTCTTATTGTTAATTCAGTTCAACTCCTTTTTGTTACTAAATAATTAAATTAAATCAATAATCTATTAATTATTTATATTTGCGTCTAAATTTAAATAAATTATTGTTACATATTAATTCCAAAAGTAGTTCACTTATACATAATTTTTATTTCTTTTCCTTCACTCAATAAAATTACTAATTCAGACTTGTCATTAAAATTACACTTACTTGCAAGAATTAATTCCACTACTAGAATTAGCTTGAATTAATCCACCTTACTAGATGTTCATTTCGTCACGTGATAAATAAATTCCGATGAAAAATGTAATATATTGATTCTAGGCCAAAAGTAGGTGACTTGGTCACAGCTGTTAACGATGGTTGGAATCGAGCACTAATATTACAAATTGAAAACTGTTTTAAAGTTGCTTTTATCGACTTCGGAACTATAAAGACAGTTCAAGAAGTTAAACCACTACCAGATGATTTTAAAAACATACCACAATTTTCTTGCGTTGTTACAGTTTCAAATACTGATTTAACAAAAATAAATGAGGTATCAAATAATACAATGTTGCAATTTTCATCATATTAATGTAATTTGTTTTTAGAATAACGATGGACTTTCTTTTAAAATAACAAAAATACTCAACAACACTGTACATTGTAGTCTATTCACTACTGATGAAGCAGATCTTTGTAAAGTTACATTTGTTTTGTGGAATCCACTAGAAGAAACTTCAGCTTCTAAATCGTTTGGAAAATTGTCCAAAATTTCTTCTACTTCTGCTTCTAGTTTCGAGACTGTGAAACAAGCACAGCTTCAAACTAGAAATAAATTGGAGCCAGCTGAATTAAAACTGAAAAATGGTGACGATGTGAAAATTATTGACGAACGTAAAGGATATTTATTTGTTCGGACTAAAGAAGCTGCCGATATCTTGAAGAAAGTCGATAAATATATTTCTGAATATGCTCCAAAAGGTACGAAATTCATTTTTTTAAACGCTTATATTTCAAAATGTATTTGTTCAATTGACTTTAAATTTTAACTGTGTACTAACAACATATTTAAATATGTCTCATTAAAATTTCACTCTTGCATCTTGCATAGAAAACAAGAAAGAAAACTTTAAACATTAATAAAATTTGGAGACTTCAACGTTAGATCAGGATACAAAACTATTAAAGTGTTTTTGTTTGAGCGCTTGTCATGTGTCGATTGACTTTAAACTTTATTTCCTTGATTTGTTAAGCAATTATTAAATTATTATGGGGTAGGTTAAATTAAAGTTACTTCTGTGGCTCTCCCTCCATTAATCTTTGGTGGCCATTTGACAATTACTCACCGCACTTCACTCGCATAAATATATCATTGCTACTGCAGATTGCCACACCCAGTGTTGGGTAAAAGGCGTAATAATATATTTATTTATTTTAAATATGTTTAATAAACGTGTCATCCTTATTATTTTTATAATATATTAATTCATCATATTTTATTTACCAGACCAAAAAAAAAAAAATTAATAATTTCACTGTTTGATCAACTTGAAATAATTAATATTGATTGATAATTTTAATTGTATAAACTGCGATTGAAAATATTGTATTAATTCTCCAGTGTAAATTAGGCTATAGTAGCGACAATTTTTATTTGAAACTTTTCTTTCTATTATCGAGATTCAAATGCATACGAATCTTATTTGCAACACCCTGTATATCAAATAGATAAGTTTGTTTTTGATCTACTGTAATTGGGAGTAAATAAAATGACTATTTAACCGAATGTAAAATAATTAAATGTTCTAATTAATTTAGCTCCCAAAATTTTGGAGAAGCCAGTAGTGGGCCAATACGTAGCAGCCCAATATGATAACATGTGGTACAGGGCAAAAGTAATAAATGTAAAACAAAATACTGCTGATATTCTCTACATTGACTACGGAAACGAAGAATTAAAACCATTCTTCTCTTTGAAACAACTTGACGAAGCAAGCTGCGATGAACCATGCACTCTCATTAAAATCAAACTAAAAGGTTTTGTTGAGAAGCCCTTCACTGCAAAATGTCTTGCATTCTTTGCAAACTTATCTGAAACAAACTATATTTTAAAAGCGGTAAGTAATGTTGAAATATTTAGATAATTCTCAAATTAATATATAACTTTTATTTAGACTTTCCAAGGCTCTGAAGAAAATGGTGTTGATTTAACAATGAAAGATGGCAAAAGTATTACTGATGAATTAAATAAAATGATTGCAATTCCAAAACCATTTCAATCTAGAAAAGAGCTATACATGAAAATTAAAGTTCCAAGTAAAAATACAAAATTGTTGTATTAAAATCAGCGCTTATATGTTCTTAATAATTCCAGCACCAGATGATCCAAGAGTTTTGGCATTAAGTTTGGAGGAAATTCCATTTGGAAAAACAGAAGTCAGATATATGTGTGATATCACCTTGAAATATAACTCGATTTGTGTTTCTTTAAATAAACCAGAGCTGTTACACAAAATTCAAGTAGAACTTTTAGACCAAATGACAAAATATGTTAATCATGTTGCTCCGAAACAACCTTATAGACCGATCAGAGAGGAGGTTGTCTTGGTCGAGGACAAAGGTGAATTACGAACTCTTTCACATTCATTAAATTCATAAATAAATATATCATCACGCCTTTTACCCATTACTGGGTGTGGCACTCTGCCTAAGCAGATCTCGGTAAGTGATATATTTTTGCACGTGAAGTCGTCAAAACACGGCCCCAAAGATATTAGTGGAGGGGGAGCCACAGGGGTAGATATAAGTTGGTGAAAATTGTTTGTCGGCTGTGGGGATCGAACCAGGGTTCTTAAGATCTTATTAGATTCATCCTAGAATTAATTCATGATTTGCGTGATTTTTGGGGAAGTTTTATTAAAAATGGTCACTTCGGAAAGATAATTTAAGACGATTTGGGGGATTTTTGTAAAAAAAAAGCTGTCTTGGAAGTTTTAAAAGAGTTTTTGAGAATATGGTTGTCTTAAAGATGATTTGAAAGATATTCCGGGAAAATAGATGTGTTAAAATGTTCTGGGAATGTTTCTTAAGAAGATGGCATTTTTAAGACTTTGGGAAATTTTTAAAAGAGTTTAAGAAAAGTGGCTGTCTCTGAAAGAGGATTTGGGAATTTTATATTTTTTGCAAGATAACTGACTTAAAGACAATTGGAAATTATTTGGGGAAATTAGGTGCCTTAATAAAAAAAATTGGAGACTTTTTGGGGCAGACAGTTGTGTTATACAAAAGTTATGAAGTTGAGTTTAATGCTTTAACCCTTACAACACTCCCTAAACATTTATTCTTGCAATTAATCGTTCCTAGATTCACTTAATCCACACACATAATTCCTTGTTTATCCTTTTCTCCTTCAATCATAACCATCATCCACACAATCTCTCATTCTCAATTTTATCATCATTTGACATACATTCCACATACCCAAACCATCTCAACTGACTTCTAATAACAATCTTCTTAATCGCAATGAAAGCTCAAAAAAAGAAGCATCAAATTAAGTGAATAAACTGTAGATTTCTTTTATTTTTATTTCGTATTGATTTGCAAGAGAATGTACTTAAAAATAATTACTTAAATTTATTTTAGAAAAGTGGTATCGAGCCATTTGTCTTGAACCAGAACAAGATGATGATGATATTGTAGTATTTTTCGTAGATTACGGATTTAATTTATCTGTAAGTGCGGATAAAATTCGTCGAATTCCTCAAGAATTTGTTTCGGATGAGTTGAAAGCTCTAGGTATTTTTGCTAGTATCTGCGGTAAGAAAATACATTTCTCAACTTTTAAATTAATGTCAATACTTTCGATAAAATATGTTTTAAATTGAATTTATAGGGTTACCACAAGAGTTAAACAAGGAGTTGATCGATCGTCTTGAAAGTTTGTTGTGTAAGAACGAAACTTACCAAGTTGATGTTAAAAGCAAAGATGCGGATGGAAATTATGCCATGGATTTTCCTGATATATTACTACAACTAAAGTCGGAAAAATTGATTTAGATTTGCTCACTTTCTCAATTAAGACTTGCTTACTTTTTCCTGCTCTTTATCATGAACATTTTTTTTTAATTTTTAGTTTAGGATATTGAAGATATATATAATAAATAATGACGTTATAGTTTTATAAAAGTTACGCTGAAAGATTATAGTTTTGTACCATTCCTTCAACAATTTATTACAATTAGGTATATTCTTAAATTTTATTATATTTTAAACCAGTATTTGTTCGAATATCTAATTATGACTGAGTAAATAAAGGAATGTTTCCTAAGGTGTTTTAGAATTTTAATCGCTCCATCCACATTCCCCTTATTTATCCCCAAAATAACAATTCCCCTTTTATAGTAATTTGTTAACAGATTAAAAACAAAATATCTTGACAAAAACAAGTTTTAAGAAATCAAGAAAATATTTTTTGCTTACAAGATATCTCTTATCCGTTAATATTTATGATGAACGTTCAGATTAAAGATTCTTCTCTGTATTGACAAGTGTCTAGTGGATAATTAATGATCTCCTTTCATAAAACCATCATTTATATACATCGTGTTTACCACTTGAGTCAGCAAGATATATAATGTGCTAAATCAGCACAACATTCAGTCATTTGGAATATATAAAACGGTTCAACTTGTATAGAATTACCTAAATATGCTTCGTAATAAGACAAATTATATGAATATGTTTAAATAATTATGTTGTTTATATTTGTTTTTATTTTCACGGAATTTTGCGTTTTTATTATGTTTAATCGGTTTTAACGTATGTAAATATCATGTATAATTGTTAATAATAGTTTGTTACTTCAATAGTCTAGTATTTTGTAAATAATTATTTGATAAAATGCATTGTTTTTTGAGTTTTCAGTGGGAAATGTGTGAGCGCCAGATTTTAAATTTGAAAGGTCGATAAGATAGACGATTCAGGAACGTTAGTACGAAGAAGAACATAAAGAATGTAGAGGTCAGCAGTGCCGCTGAATAGTGACAAAATGGCAATGGAATGTAGCTGTGTGGATTGAGTTCATTCATTTTTGTTGTGATGATCTCGAAATGTTTTCAACTCATTTCAATCAAAAGTGAAATAAATCTAAAGTGTACATTAAGGGTTACGTTTTGTGAGTTTCATGTTACACGTAGAGCAGTTTTATAATGTCCAGCACCAGGATTTCTTTCCAGTTACAAAGCTTTTAGTTTAACAATAGGTAAGGTCAATTCAACATGTCTATTCTTTACTTTCATTTTTTTTATCCCAAATCGCAGCGAATTTCTTTCGCACTTGATTCCTTTTATTAGAAATTAATTAGAATGGTGAAAAACCGTATGTGTGATGAGTAATCTCTGTAAATTTGTTTCTATGTGTCCGTTTGTAAATAAGATCTGACTAATAATTTGGAATGTGGTTTTAACTCAGGTGTACATAAAATATTAACGTTGATATAACCTGCCAGAATTCAATCTTTGTTTCATAATTTTTTATCTATTAAAACTAGTAAAAAGTGTCATAATCATTGTAATTATTCATGTATAATGTGATATAAAAACTTAAATGTGATGTGACATATTATTTATTGACATTTAAAAAATAAAATGGATCAATCATATTTATATATCATGTATGAAAAGTATTAGTTAATTTTGTAGGAATCTAAAAATATATTCTAATATCGAATTGGTAACATAAACAGTGGTTACGGGTTATGATTTATTTATTAAATGTAGAGCGTTTTACAATTTAATTGGAATTGATTAGTAAATGAATAGCATATTACCGATGACATCAAATATTGAAAGACAGTTTATTTCTATCTAATATGAAATGCCTATAATTGTCTTTGCTTGGACAAGGAAAAACAAAAACATTGTTATTAGATGGTATCTATAATCTTATCTTGTTTCCAATAAAAATTAAAGTGTTTTGTTATGAAGTGCGAAAAAACAATAGGCAATTTTCAGTTTATAATTATCTTTTGTTATTGATTATAAAGAAATGACTAAATTCGCAAATATTTGTGACATACTTAATAACTGTGTTAATTAAACTGATATCATAAATTGCATTATATCTACATCTATAAGAATAGGATTAAATTTTAATTGACTAGTAATTTCAATTAGTCGGTGAAACGAACATAACCATCGTATTAGGTAACTCACATTTTTATTATACATTCCTTTGGCTTTAGTCTAAATGTGTTGCTTGCAAAATAACTTATTAACCACATCTTTAAATTCTGGTCAGACGAAAACCATTATTTTGCCATAAACATTATTTCGAGTGTCTACAAAGTTTCAGTTTTGACAAAGTTGTATGTGTACTTTCATAACAAAGCAATACAATAATTGTTTAAATATATATTTATTGTACGAATTAAATTGCAGTTTGCCAAATATAACAACTTGGTTAAAAGGTACCCTTCACTCATATTTTAGAAGGCCGTGTATGATCTCATATCGCAAATATTGCACTATTGAAATCTTTGTATTTCCATTATTTTATT
Organism: Pterostichus niger; assembly: GCA_947425015.1. Classification (NCBI taxonomy): domain Eukaryota; kingdom Metazoa; phylum Arthropoda; class Insecta; order Coleoptera; family Carabidae; genus Pterostichus; species Pterostichus niger. The sequence continues at coordinate 40,068,346 of OX380337.1, forward strand.
GTTAGTCCATTATTTTGTATCTTATTGTTAAGTTTTGACAACATTTTTGAGTTAACAATAATATAAAACTGCGTGAGAATGGTTCGAATTCCACTATTGGTTGTTGGTCCTAATTTATTTATTTGCAGAGATTATATACATACTAATCAATCAATCAATCAAATATATATTAGAACCATTCCGCAATCAATTTTCACCAAATATTATTTATCATTATCACTTTCTCCTTATTCACATATATAATTCCCTTCATATTCATTCACTTACTGCCAGGAGCTTCGCCCTCAATCTCAACACGTTTTGTCCACATTCACTCCTCTTATCATCAAGAATATTCATGTATCTACTCCTATAGGACGTCCATGCTTCAACCATGCACATTCCTTTATATACTTCATTAGCCATCTATTCCTTAGGACGTCCACGCTTCATGCAGCACTTAATCTTTCGCTCTCTTTAGAGTATATTCATCATCTATTCTTATAGGAGATCCTTGCTTTATCCACAGTCCTTATTTTCATACTTTCATTTTCTGGTCGTCATATTCATCCATTCGTCCACGTTTCATACAAATTCATTCCAATATTCTAAATCACAACATTTTTACTCACCTTTCAACATATACATCCATTTACTTCAAAGATATTCAGACTACATCCACATTCATAATTACTTTAATACAACACACCAACTTTTCTTTATCAGCTATATTCATTCTTCAAATTGTAAAACTTTCATACAATCATGCACCATCAATTACGTGTATTCATCTATTCGCAGGCAGTCCTACAATCTCACCATATTTTATCTACTTTTTATCTACATTCATTTCTTCAATACATGTCACTTTTTAGCATAATTAATCCCTCTATTCCTGAAGACGTGTACGCTTCATCCACATTCATAATTCCTTTTACACTATACCTAGTCTTTTTTGTTATTATCACTTACATTCATTCATCTATTCTTAATACGTCCGTACAATCATGCACCTACATTCAACTCTCATATGCTCGTCATTTGTCCTTCACTATCAATTATATTAATCTTCTTTTCCTAGGAAGTTTACAAAATTTCACCACACTTTCTTTACATTTATAATTCTTTTATAATTCATCCATCTATACCTAGAGGGACAGGCGTTTTGAACCAGAGGTCTCTGGACCTTCAAGGAGTACGTGAAACTACGTAAATAATTGTTTATTCTATTTGTATTTTTAAACTAGTAAGTCAATATGAAAGAATACGTGGCGTTTCACAGTAAAGCCATGGTGTATATAGATTGAGAAATGGTTCACACAGCATATCTTCTTATCTTTATTATCAGTCATATTTTTTTATCTACTTCTATCATTATTAATCATCATCCATCTATTCCTAGAAAGTCCATGTCATCTTACCACGTTCCATCCACATTCATAATTCCTTTCATTCTCTCGCTATCAATCATGTTTATCTGAAACAAGTGGATAATTTTGTTGCATTTTCAGATGAATAAATCAAGCAGAAGTTTGTGCTCGCAATGTAAATATTGCACCGAGCGGCCAACATCATAACCTCTCCTTCACGCCAGCAGCGTCTGCTCGTTCAGGTGGAGACTCCAAGTCTCTGGGGCCCCGCAGCGATGTGGCGGCCGCTCGGCACTGCAGCGTGGGCTGCCGTCATCCTTCTCGTCCTGGGGCTGCAGACCGTGCACCTCACCGCCATCTCCGGCGGCGCCAAATCCTTCACCATCCACTGGAACAGCTCGAATCATATATTCCGCATCGATAACACCGACAACGTTATCGACGTGAACCGCGGAAACTTAAAATTCGAGTACGATCAAGCGAATTTAATCTGCCCGGTGTACACCCCTGGTACGAAGGATGAAGACATGGAGAAATATATAATTTATAATGTCTCGAAAGATGAATATGAAACCTGCAGGATAACGAACCCAAATCCGAGAATAATTGCGGTTTGCGATAAACCTTACAAGCTAATGTACTTCACGATCACGTTTCGACCGTTCACGCCTCAACCAGGAGGCTTAGAATTTCTACCAGGGCATGATTATTATTTTATTTCAACATCAACTAGCGATGATTTGCACAGAAGAATCGGTGGACGGTGTTCGACGCACAACATGAAGATTGTTTTTAAAGTGTGGAGTCCACAAGAAACGACGTCCGCTCACACTACGAGTATGAGTCGGACCACGTGGTCGACCCCCACGTTCCCGCCGAGGGTGAGCAGCACGTCGGCACCGACGCCGCCAGCTACACCCTCCACAACGACCCCGTATCCCAAGAAGAAGACGCCGGCGCCTGGGAACGGGAAGAACAGCAACAATGTGCTGAAGAGCGAGGAGTTGCCGTTGACAGGCACTGGGAGTGGAGCTACTGGTGTTAGTTTCACTATTTGGGCGCTTGTGGTGGCACTACTGCTTCGCTGTATGCGATGAAAAACCCCCTGAAAACTGTTAATTTATACGTGTGTTCCCTCTGTGTTGAACGGACTAAACAACGACCTATTTTCCTAATTTTTTACATAATTTTAAGAATAAACATATTTTATTTTTTATTATTGCCAATATTTGATACACACACTGTGTACAGTGGAGTGGAGTGGAGTGGCGTGGCGTGGTGCGTGAATGTGTTTTGTTGGACCAAGTTGGACGACGATAGCGATGCTCTAGAACCAAGTGATGTTTGTTTGTATAATTGTTAAGACTTGACTGACTGATTGAGGACGTTAGCAGTTCACTGTGTCGATATATGAAGTATTACATGACGTAGTAAAGTATTTCGCTGGACACTGCATGCGATGCCAACTTTGACCCCATATTGGTTATTTTTGTCTAAAAAGCTGCGTTTACACCACTGAAAACTCACAACAAAACCCTTGAGTACTCGGCATGGATTTTCAGTTGGCAATTGTTGGATGAAACACACACACGCTCCTGTTTATGATTATTTCTTAAATAGATTTTAAAATAAGTACCAGTTTTTCTAAAGAAAAATAAGAAAATATTTGTTGTCAATAAATGAATGTATATAAAAATGAAGATTAAGTAATTTTTTAATGATAGCTGACGACAGTGTGTTTGTAGCAGGATGGCGTCGTCCATGCAGAGCACCCAAGTCCCCTAGTTTTAGTTCAGTGGTAAAGACGCAACGCAACGCAATGCAACGTGAGTTACGAAAGCCTAAATGGCTAGCCAGTGTCCAGCCAATCGATTTGTGTGTAGACAGTATAGTATTACAAGTATTGTAATCAATTATGTATCTTTTAATTAACGAGCCATAATGATAGACCATTGAATTGGAAATATAACAGAGAACAAAAGCGAAGCGTTTGCGATGATGTTCCTGTTTTATGTTGCGTCCATTCTCTCTTTACCTGTATGTGTCTCTCTCTCTCTCTCTCTCTGTAACTGTCGTTCTCTCTTCTATTTATTTTCATCTTTCGCGGTTCGATTCGATTCGATTTCTTCACAAAGCAGCTTAGCTAGCATTATTTTTATATATGAAGGATTAATTTATATTTCTATATTTAAGTTATAAAGTATAAGTAGTAATGGTACTTAATCGTATTTTATATAAACGACTTAATGCTTACAAAATAACGTATTTTTAAGGCCGTATTTCCCCAATTTCTCTGTTATTTTTCCATTTGTTGAATATCTGAACACTTGTATGTATTAATTGGGAATGTAAAATGCACTATCTATATATACATATATAAAAATATAAAACAATTGCCATTTTAATGTTTCACTTTATTATTATTATTATATTCCTAACTATATTAATTATTATGTTACAATCCATGTACTTCTTCTCTAAATGTACTATACTTATTAGCTAGTTGAACCGCCAGAAGTTACATTTTCAACTAACTACTAAATTTAACTTTAGACTGTGAAACTTGTCAGATCCATAGTATGAACAACAACCGATTAACTAGTAGTTAACTAACTTTATTTTTCAATTGTCCCAACGATTTTAAATTATCTTTGAGAAAATTATAGATAATTTAGAAACATTTGCAATTAAAAATAAAGTTACTTGATATTCAAATTATTGGTCTTGCTAGTCAATGTATGCATTTACATAACTATATATAAAACATTTGCTATTCTTATAAGTTCCATTAAAACCGAGTTTAACGGCTTGGATTTGTGGAACTCGAGTTTAGGGTTTGTTTATTTAAAAATAAATTACATTAATTGGTATGTACATTGACTGAATTAATGTAATTATTTTTATAATATTAATGAGTTTCGGTCTTTATTTAGAATAATTTTATTTCAAATGATCTTTAATACTGTCACAAACAAACAAAATTAACACTCTGTAGAATAAAATAGTTTTAATAAGTTTGAAATATGATACACAAGTATAGTATTTTCTAAACAACTTAAACTATTAGCACTGCCAAATATATTTAAGTTGTTTTAAAAATATTTTACAAAACAATTTATTTTCAAAATCATAAACAAAATACTTTTACAAACACAATCAGTTATCTCACCATCTACCACATATAATTTAAAACAAATTTATATTTTCACGCAATCTATTATCTCGCCGCCTTCTAATTCAAGACTTTCCGGTGTATCACTAGATTTAATTAAGTCCCCATCAAAGTAGAACTTTAAAGTTTTCACTGCAACATCAAGTTCTGCAGCACACTTGCACATTAAAACTTCCATTCGATTTTCAGCGCTAAGCGAAATCAACAGAGGATGTTTTCTATCTTTCGTCTGAACTTTAAATTCTAGTTTATCTGTATCCTGTTTTGCAGAATTTCCTAAAGTTGTTTTAGAACTAAGAATTCCTCCCTCGATGATGGTAGCAGCTGTGATGTTTAAGCTTTCTGGTGTATCATTTTTTGAAATAATTTTATCTTTTATTGTAAATAATAATCTATTTTCAGGTGTATTTTCTTTATTGGAAAAGTGTTTGAAGATGTTCGTAAGCTTATCAAATCGTCTCATGGTGAATTTTTCTAGGTTTTGCGATTTCCAAAAAACTTTAATTGTTAATTCGTAATTAATTTCATTTATATCTGGAGCATCTTGAACTATGCATACATCAGATTCATTTAAAATATGTACTTCTTCAGGTTTTCTTAGTCTTTTACTTTGTCGTGTTCTTCTAGGAGAACATTTTACTCTTGCTCGTAATATTCTTTTACTAGTTCTTACTTTTTTTTTGCTTCCTCTAGCTATTTGGAGAATGTCATCTATCGTAGAAATTATATTAATTGGAGTAGTATCAAGTTCTTCGTCCGAAAGTAAAATAGGATCATTATTGTTTTTTGTTACTTTAACATCTTTGGTGAGTTCAACTGCTTCTAAATCTTCTGACTCTGATTCATCCAAAGCTCCACTTCTTGTCAATTTAGGCGTTTGTGGTTCTATTTCGCTACTGATATCAAAAAAGTTTACGCCATTGCTGTTACACGAGTCTATTTCTGAATCTATACTTATATTTTTATTCGTTAGTGCCTTTAAAAGAGACACTGAATTTGTGTATGAATCGTCATCCGAATCAGATGACATTATATTGTACAGAAATGTCAAAAAGACATTCAATGATAATTATTTCAATTTAAAGGTTATTTGAAAGGTTACCTGTAAAATAGAACCTATTGATTTTTTTCTATATAATTACTGCATTATATTGTAAATACAATATTAATTTGTTTTGTTATTTACCTGATTATATTTATACAGAAATGATCCAATAATTTTGTAAGTTTATTTTTACTACATAGAACATAGATCAGCTTTCTCACGAGGTAAACAAATGCATAATAGAAGGAGATGGATAGAAATGGGAAACCGGAATAATCTTCTTTAACTTTACAAAAATTATAATTTTGATTTCATAGATATTCATTTCAGATAGTATTAAATGTATCCTAATAATTGGTATATGTATATTTGTGAGTATTTTCTAATATAACAATGAAAAACAATATTTGAAAAATAGCTTTCCTCTCTGTCTATGTCGAGGGAAATCGGCAGTGTCCGTTTTAGCGGGAAGCTACTGAGTGTGCGCACAAAAATTGGTCCAATCCCTGTTGAGAGAATATTGCAGAACGTGCACTTTTTCATGTGCAGCGGGTGTGTGGGGTTTAGTTCGGCTAACGTTAAAATAATTTTTATTTAAAATCTACAATATTGGGGACCACGTTGTATTCCAACCATTTCATCATTTTCCTAGTCACTTCATAAATAAAACTGAACCATGAGTGGAGAAGGGGACCTGAAATTAACGGAGAAATTCGAGAAAGCAACCGTTGTTCTAATAGACATCGCCGGCACAAGTTCCTCCATTTGCTTCGTTAAGGTACAGCCACTTTCAATATATTGATATTCTTTTGTTACTGATTTATTGCATTGTTTTTAAACAAACGACTGTTTCCATGACTAACTTTAATCATACAATAACATATTTCATTGGTTCCAATTGTTTTCACAGGAATAGTGATTATGATATTGTACGGGAAAAAAACATTTTTAAATTACAATAATTAATTATTGTAGTGTATATACTCGTTATAATTCAATTTATCAATTATGTTTAGCTAAAAATATGTCTAGTTTCACAAATATATTAGATTATAATTCAATTATTTTGAAAAAATCGCGAAAAACCGGTATTACAGTAATTTTAATTGCATGTTATTTACATACCATATTCGCACAAATTTAAACTTGAAATGATTGAAACTAGATTAGTTTTGAGGGAAATATAACAAGTTGTTTGAAATTTACGTTACATTCTTTTGATTCTTTGTATTGTGTGAGGTCGACTATACCCTTATGCACGTTGCTAGCTGACCTTGGTCAGGTAAAAATGCGTCGCCCCTTGTTTGACCCGGTGCATTCACATTTGCTTTACCGGCGAACATCGGCAGTACAGTTTCTCCATAAGCTCGACCAAAATATTCTCTTCATTGTTCAACTTACTCGTATTTCTTCTATTAGCCATCTAGATTTTTTAAATCTCAGTACAGTTACGTGTTTGCTGAAGTACGATTCGTTTTACTGTTGTTTATAATTAACAATTGTTAATTACTTGATACAGTTACCTGTTTGTTGACTATGTTTTTGTTTTTTCATTATATGAGCGAATACATTTTCATCTTATTATGCAAATTTTAGGATACACTTTTTCCTTACGTGTTAAGCAAATCGGAAACATACTTAACTGACAAATGGGAAAATACAGAAGTAAAAGAACTTGTAAAAGTTTTCAGAGAAAACGACCCTGAAATTCCGAAGGTGTGTTCACATTTTTATCAACTTATAACTTCATTTTATTAATTACTTTATATTTTATAGGATGGAGAGAAAGATGCTATCATAAAATCCATCGCAGCTTCCATCAAATCACTTACAGAAAAGAATTCAGAGTTAGAAGGTTTCAAAAAATTTCAAGGTTTAATATACACAGAAGGTTACGGCTCCGGTGACCTGAAAGGACAGTAAGTATTAATTATATTAATAATTATCTCCAAAATTACATTTTTCACTTTTAGTGTTTACTCCGATGTTGCGATACAGTTGCCTGTCTGGGCAAAAGACAAAAAGGTTTGCGTGTATTCTACAGGAAGTGTCGACTCACAAAAATTGTTGTTTACTCATTCTTCGGAAGGAAACTTATCTGAACACATCTCCGAATACTTTGACATGGCTGCCGGAGTCAAAACTGAAGCAGCTAGCTACAAATCCATTGCTGAAAAACTTAAATGTAAACCAGAAGAGATTATTTTCTTAACAGACACCGTAGGAGGTATGAGTTTACATTTTTATTCATTATTACTCAATTTAATCACAAACTTTGTTTATATTTCAGAAGCCAAAGCCGCTGGAGAAGCCGGCGTGAATCCTGTTCTTGTCTCTCGCGAAGGCAACGAAGAAATTTCTGAAGATGACAAGAAAAAATATTCCGTCATATCTTCATTCACAGAATTGTCGATGGAAACTTCCGGGAAGAGGAAAATCACTGAAGAAGGCGACAAAGAGGTGTGAACACAATTTTCGATTATTTTGTAGTATTGTTGTAGATGTTTGTAAATAAATAATTGTTGTCGGGTACATGTTTTAAATCAGGCTCCACCAGCAAAAGTAGCGAAAACAGACCCTGAAAAGGTTGAATCTGCTGAAAAAATCACTGAAGCAACTCCTGTAACGACAGCTGAAGCTGAAGCTGATGAGAAAATGGAAGTGGATGCACCAGAAGTAGTTGCTGAAACCAAGGAAGATGAACCCATGGAAAAATGCAACGACATGGGTAAGTTATCTCAAAATAATAAAATAGATAACCATTTGACATCTTGCTGTTCCAACACAATTTAATATCAAAGTAGGGTATTTATTTTTAGACTTCAGATAAGAAATATTAATATTAAGTTGGTAATTATGCAAATAACACAATTATTTATGACTGTTTTGCATGATACTAATATAAAATATGTATATGTGTTTCAGAAACTGTAACGAGCACAAGCGATACAACCGAGGAGCCAAAAGAAAAGGTAGAATCGAAGGCAGCTGAACCAGCCGCCGAAACAAAAGAAGCCGAATCGAAGAAAGAAGAAAAACCTTCAGAAAAGGAAAAAGAAAAAGATGTGCCTTCCACAGACAAAGCAGAGGTAAAACCTAGTGTTGAAGAGAAAAAAGAAAATAAGACTGAAGAAATTGAGCCAGTGGTCAGTGAAAGTAAACCAGAAGAAACTGAAAAACAGACTGAAAAAGCTAAAGCTGAAAGCACCGAAACAAAAGAAACTGAAATTAAAGAGACTGAAAAAGAAAAAGTAGTAGAAGCCACTAAAGAGAAAGAGACAGTAGACAGTACAGAAAAGAAAGATACAGTAGACAGCACGGACAAGAAAGATACTACAGTAGACAGCACGGATAAGAAAGAAACAGTTGTCAGTACGGACAAGAAAGAGAAAGTAGATAGCACGGATAAGAAGGAGGCAGTAGATAGCACGGATAAGAAAGAGACAGTAGATAGCACGGATAAGAAAGAGACAGTGGACAGCACGGATAAGAAAGAAACAGTAGACAGTACAGATAAGAAAGAATCGAAAGAGACAAAAGATAAAGTAGATAGTTCAAACGAAACTAAGGAAGAGCCGCCTAAAGTAGACAACAAAACAAATGAAGCCACAGCCACCGAAACAAAAGACAAAGAATGTGAAGAAAAACATGAGACTGAAGAAACAAAAGAACCCGAAAACGTAAAGACTGATTCCGAAGTAGCGAAAGTAGAAGAAAAAACTACAAATGAACCAGAAGAGAAAACAAAGAAAGAACCTGTACCAGAAAAAGAAGAAGCTGCACCAGAAACGAAAGAATCGAAGAAAGTAGAGACAAACGAAGCTACACCAGAGAAAAAAGAAAATAGCGAAACAACAGTGGATGGCGCCACCAAAGAAACAAAACCTACCGAGAAAGCTGAATCAGAAAAAGAGGAAACCCCAGCGAAAGAATCCACCGATGAAGATAAGAGTAAAAATGGTGATGCAAAAGAAAATGGCAGCACAAATAATAAATCGGAAGAGAAAGAGAACAAAAGTGAGTTAGCTAATGGTGCTCATATCGAGAATGGCGATGAAAAGAAGACTCCTGAAGAGGAATCTGAAATCAAAGTGAAAAAAATCGAAACTGAAAACTCTGAAACTGAAGCTGCTGTAAGTGTAGAAGTGAAAGCATAAATGGAATTAAATTATTCCTTCTTACCGTCGCACAGAAACATTCCTAGAGTGGGAAATATTTTGATATTAAAGTTTTTTTTACTTTCTTGATACTACTTAACTTTCGTAAGTGTTCCTGTATTTTATATCTTTTGTCTTTTTTATGTTTTTTTTTTATTTATGTGTTAAATTATTGCATATCGTGCCAAATTCCTATGGTTCTTGTGATTGGATGATAAGTCAATTTAAATTTTGCATAAGACTGTTTTCAATTCCATTTTTCATACTCAAACTAACTAAATGTAACTAGATGATTTTTAGCAGTATCAGTATTACTTAATGTATGTATAAAATGTGGATAGTATGAATATTTTTACGTATTTCTAACCTTCCAGAATGGATTTTCGTTTCGTTGTGATTTCTTCTACTATCCATCATGTGAAATTTTTTTTAAGGGAAATCCTAGAGTAGACATGCGTGATCACAATTCATTTTTTGATTATTTTCTTAAAGTATGTTGTTCAATGCGATGATTCGAAGTTTTATTAAATGAAAATTCCAGTGAATAATTCGATTCATCTAATCTTGATTTTGAACAACACTACTTTTAATCTAATTTTAATTATATGTATCTGAATCTCTTAAACAGTATTTGTATACTCTTTTCATCTAGTGTAATAAAAATTTGCATACTTAGTAAACGTCGATATTAATAAATGCCCATTTGACACTGGAATTACTTTCTTGTCATTTTATCACAACTTTGTTTCCATTTAAGAGCGACTAATTTACCAAACTTTTCTAAATTTTAACAGATAAATAATACATGATAAAACTACAACAGAGATCAGTAAAAAGAAAGGTATTAGTATAATATTAATTTTATTAATGAAAAATGGCAGTATACAAATAAATAAACTCTAATATTTGTACTATCTAACTAAAATATGTTAAACTTAAATAACTATTCATTCAAGTTTAATTTCTAAAGGAAAATCTGAAGCAGGATTACTAGTTTCATCTGGGTTTAATTCCAAATCGAATTCTTCTGAAGAATGATTAGGAGATTCTTTTTGTTGTCTTCGTTTCATCTGCATATATATTCTATTTCTTTCATTATCACGACGACGAATACTTTCATCCTTTCTTTTCATTCTCATTGCTATCCTATTTCGGGTGTTTTCTCGTTTCCTATATTCGTCATTAGCTCGTCTGTTTCGCATTGCTATTTTATTTTTTTCCTTAAGTGACGAACGTGTTGTTTCATCAGTTTCATTGAAAACTCGAGTCCTAATACTGTTCATTTTGTTTTTAATCCTTTCTATTTCACAATATTCTGGATTTTCTGCTCTCAAACGTCTCATAGCTAATTTATTCCTTTCTCGTTGTACTTTTTCGCTGCATTTCTTCTTTCTTCTCTTTTTTGTGCCTGTAGATGTTTGATCATCTGCGCTCATCGTTACTGAAATAAAGAAGAGGAATAAACTGGATAATACGAATTCTTTATTGTTTACTCTTTTCTTGACATTTGACAATTTTACAAACGTCAAAACGAAAGAATACGTCAGATATCTCAGTAAAGCCGTGGGGGCAGCACTTTTAAGTAAAAATTTCAAATATCATTGTTGAAATGCGTACATTATTTGTGTTAAAAAATATATAAAATGTATTATTTTAATATAATAATTAAAATGTAATATTTCAGCTACATTTTCATGTATTTTTGAATGAAAATTAATTAATTTTTAGTAGATAAAACTGGAACAGAAAGTAGAATTGGAGGACAGATAATCATTGTTTTGTATTTATTTAATTTATTTTACTTTGTGATTATTAATTGTAAATATGTAGAAGAATAAAATTTTAACGCTCTTACAATCGATACTATTTCTGTAACGCATGCGCTAGTAAATTTCTGACGTAATAGAAAATTTAGTTCCAGCAAACATCGCAGCATCCCCGACTGGTATTTGGTTCACTTTCACATATTGTTGGGCGGTTCTACATTGAGCTTTGTGTGTAATAACTAATGAGAATATAAGTATTTTGGCCTTAAGTGAGTTGATTAAGGTTGAATAAGAATAGTTCAATTGCTATTCTTTACCATGGAAGGCAATAAACTTGAAATATCCGGTCGTGTGACTTCAGATCCACCACCTGCTTCTTACAAGCAGATCCCAGATTCAGATGCTCAGGGTATGTTTTAGGAATTGCTATAAATTTTATAGTTTTATAACATTAATAATATTTAGGAACTTTCAAAGAAAGACCAAAAAGTTTAACGAAATCTCTGAAAAGTAACAACGAAATGGATGGAGCAGACGAACAAATGTTACCAAAGGACGAGAAGAAGGCTTCTCCTGATTCTAAGGTAGATGTTGGTGATGTAAAGTTCACGTCTAATGAAAAACAAAATGGTGAAGCCAAACTGAATATTGGTAAGTGTAAGTTCATAATTATCTCAGCTTGAAGTTAAGTTAAAATTCGATTACAGGTGACATAAAAACTGCTTTTGTTGGAATGAGCAAAGAAGAATTAATGAAGTTCGCAAATGATCCTTTCTGGGTTCGACTACGTTGGATCTTATTCATATCTTTCTGGCTTCTATGGCTGGCAATGTTGGCTGGAGCAATTCTTATTATTATTGCAGCACCCAAATGTTCCCCGCCTACCCCAAGAACTTGGTGAGCATTTTTTATCTTCCATTTCATTCATAAACATGAAATTTACTTGTAAACAGGTATGAAGAAGGTCCATTAACAGAAATCTCCTCAGATGTTGTAAAAAAAGACTTGCAAATTTTGAAAGACAACAAAATCAAGGCGGTCATAATATCAAAAATTAACGACAGTTATAATCCAGCAAATGATTCAACCGAACTCATATACATTCTTCAGCTTGCAAAAGAGATGGAAATAAACGGAATCATTGAATTATCGCCAGCTGCTTCCAATTTGTGGTTTGATAAGTCTGAAGGAAAGGTTGATAATTATACTGACTACTATATTTGGTCAAATTACAAAACCAGCAACTTATCAGGAAGCCCGGAACCTCCAAATAATTGGGTAACAATAATTTCCACTGGTTAAAAGTACTTGCAATTGAAAAACATTTATCTTTTAGATGTCACCGAATGGTGGCTCAGCTTGGAGATACTCTGGCCCACGAGATGAATTCTTCTACGCACCAAACGGAACTCCTCACTTAAATTTCCGGAACCAAGACGTGGTGGATGAATTCTCGAATATTATTAGACAATGGCTCGATTTAGGAGCGAAAGGTATTCGCCTAAAAGGTGCTCCAACTCTCCTGGTTAATGAAAAACTAGCTAATGAACCGATGAGCACTGTGCCTGGATCTATTCATGATGAGTACGGTTTTTACAAACATAAAGGGACGACTGTAGATGTTGAAGGCCTTGGCGCCATTCTTAAACAGTGGCAGAGTGTTGTTCGAGAGTACAAAGACAATCAAGGTAATATATAGTTTTTAATACACCCATAACGTTATACCATTCACTGAACATACAAGCTCGATTATTCCTCCCACCTTCAACTGTATCCATCAATTTATTCCTAGGGACCCTAAGTCGTCCACTCAATTTCATCAACGTACAGCTCATAATATATTATTATAAACATTCATGTTTTAAATTTAGGGCCGCTGATGGTAGTAGAAAATATTTATGCCCTCGATTCGTACCTGGTGAACAAAACCTTGTCTTTCGATTTACCGCGTCATTCAAGATTGTTTTACATGCCTGAAAAGCTGAATAACGCTTCATTAATCCACAAAGAATTAAATTCCACGTTTGAAAAACTTGGGAAAAACTGGCCATTATGGCAGGTAAATGAATCCTTTTTCTCGAGTGTTCTTGTCTTCTTCAAATGTGATAATTGTTTTATAGTATGATGAGAAATCTCCAGCGTTACCAGCAGATGTTTTGGACATCCTGGTGATGTTACTTCCAGGAAGTGTTCTGGTGAGTCCTAATGCGCAAATCAACCCAGAGCTGTTGAAAATTAGGGGCACACCGTCGGTTATGTTCGGGGACACCCACAGGGACCTCTTAGCAAATAATACCGTATTTGCTTACTTAAGGTAATTTATATACCGGGAGTTTTTTTATCAGTAAATATAGGAATTACCATAGTTACAGTTAAAAAGTTTGACAGCTAATACATTAGAGCGTTTATTTTAAAAGTAAACATAGGGAAAATAATATTTTCAGCAATGCATTGAAGTGTAATAGTCTATAGTCTAAAAGAAACATTTTAAGTTGAAACAAATTAAATGAATTTGAATTACTTTAAATTACATTAAGTAAACGTTAGGTATAAATTTAGAACCTCAAAACAATCCAAAAGTTCTTTTGTGTAGAGGTTTGTTCGCAAATTCTTCGTTTAAGAGCTCGTACATACAAATAATGAGAATTTTTGGTTGAACCAGTTCAAATATCGAAAATTATTAAAATGTGGTTCTATATAATTCAGACCACGAGAAATCGAATGGCGCAAGGCGCATCTTCATATCTTTTTTAGTTTTTGAATTACAGCGATTTTTGACTTTTTTTAAGCTCAACTTTGAAAGCCTATAACTCAAAAACTAAAAGAGATATTGAAATGCGGTTTGAACGAGTGTGCTACTTAACTTGTACAGGTATTTTGAAAATTTTCAAAATTTTTCAATTTTGTCAAAAATTTTCTTCCCTAATATTTCAAAAACTTGAAAAGCTAATGAAAATCTGAAAACACCAGTGTATTTCTGGCGTGAAAATACATAAGTATGCAAATTTTCACAATAAAATTCGCACGGATACATTTTTTATTACAAAAAAACGAAAAATGGCCAAAAATCGTAAAAATCTTAAGGCTAACCCCTTAAGAAATCTTAAAAAACGGCCATTTTTTATTTTTTGTAATAAAAAATGTATCCGTTCGAATTTTCTTCTGAAAATTTGCATACCTATGTATTTTTACGCGAGGAATTCACTGGTGTTTTCATATTTACATTATCTCTTCAACTTTTTGAAATATCGACAAAAGAAAATTTCGAAAAAAATTGAAATTTTTTCAAAATACATGTACAAGTTAAGTAGCGCACGAGAAATACACTCGTTCAAACCGCATTTCAATATCTCTTTTAGTTTTCGAGTTATGGGCTTTTAAAGTTGAGCTTCAAAATTCGCTGTAACTCAAAAACTAAAAGAGATATTGACATGCGTTTTGAACGAGCGTATTTCTCGTGCTCTGAACTATATAGAACCATATTATAAAAATTTTGACTTTTTGAACTGGTTCAACCAGAAATTCACATCTGCATGTTTATATGTCAGAATTCTGGTAATTATTGGCCATGGCAGTTCTGCAATAGCAGATCCTAATAAACTACACATTTTAAGCCGCAGTTCTGCAATAGCAGATCCTAATAAACTACACATTTTAAGCCGTCAAGTACAGTAACCAGTTGTCAAATCACAACTACCAAAAAAGAAAATTTTATTTAGTTTAAATAGGAATTTTAATTCAATAACTGTTCAAAATTACCCCCATTTACCTGTAAACAATAGCTTAAACGATTATAAAATGAATTTATAGCATTATTTATTTGCTCTGGAGGAATCTCATGCGATGCAACACTATGGTAATGGCATATCCCTATGTTTACTGATAAAAAAACTCCCGGTATTTTTATTGGTCATTATTAATTAATTGATGAGCATTTTTAATTGTTTGTGCTTGCTTGAGGAAGACAAGGGTAAGAAATTAACAGCTACTAATTATTATTATTGTCTGGAGTACATTGGTGCATGATACGTGGTAGTGTAACAATAGATGCAATTGTATCAATGGAATTATAGTGCAAATTAGTTGCAGGATGAATCGAATTTGTGAAGGATGTGTTAATAAAATTTGTGTTAAATTTAGGGTGGCTTCCGGCAATCCAGGGTATTTAGTAGCCTGCAATCCTACTGATAATTTAACGACAGTTGACTTCACAACAATGAAAAAAGTGTCAGATGAAGTTACTATTCAAGTTCTCAGTGCCAATTTTAATGTAACCATACATGACATTCCAGTTATGACGCCAGGGTAAGTTCTAATGAAATATTTCTTGAATTACGATGATAAATAATTCTGTTAATAGTTTAAAGATAAAGGCACATGATATTCGCATTCCTCCAAAGTCTGCGATTGTGTTAACATACGTGCCAAAATCCACGTAAATAGAGGAAGTTCATCGTGATGATGTTTACCTATGACGACGATTTGAATCAGCATATTTGTGCTTTTATTATTAAGAGTTTTTTTCTCACATTTTGACATTTTTTATTCGATGTGTCTTTGTATTTATTGTGAGCTATTTTATGAAATAAACTTAAGCTGCAGAATACACCGAATTTATATATTTACATTATATCCCATCACGAACTCTTAATTTGCGACAATTTGTGTGATTCTTAAATACGATTAAGGAGACTTTTGGGAATGTGCCTATCTTAAAGATACTTTGGGAGACTTTAAAGATAATTTCTAAGACCTTTTTGGGAAGTAATTGTCTTAAATTTAATATTAATGTATTTAGAACTTAATCGAAAAATAATAATACATTTAAATTTACATACACACATCGCGTCTCATCATTCTGCTACAAATCTGTCAAACCATTCTCCATCCACATTCATAATCTCTTATTCAAATTCATTTCACCTTTTGTTTACGTAATAATCCTTCAATCATATCTATTATTATTATTAGAGTGAATATAATGAATGTATGTTTTTGCCGCGCATTCTGAATGTTTTTGTCCCCACCATGTCTGGCCGATAACATCAGTTCTCTGCTTACCGCAACGCTACCAAACATGTGGCGCATCATTTTTGCCATTTAATTCATTTTTCATAATTCATAGTTGTTAAAATTTGGACAATTGTAAATTAAATACGTGACAATGGGTGTACCAGCATTTTTCCGGTGGTTAACCAGAAAATATCCATCTGTGATTGTCCACTGCATTGAAGAAAAGGTTAGTTAGGTTATGTAGTGTATATTTTTATGTTTTCCAGTTTTGAAAATAAAAATTGCAATTCATACACAACGTAACATCTTTTTAGACTGTTGATTTGAGCGGCACTACCATTCCAGTGGATAATTCACAACCAAATCCAAATAGAGTAGAATTTGACAACTTATATTTAGACATGAACGGCATTATACATCCATGTACTCATCCAGAAGACAAACCGGCCCCCAAGAATGAAGACGAAATGATGATTGCAATTTTCGAATGCATTGATAGATTATTTCGAATTGTACGTCCGAGAAAAGTGTTGTACATGGCAATTGATGGTGTTGCACCAAGAGCTAAAATGAATCAGCAAAGATCACGTCGTTTCAGAGCTTCGAAAGAAGTTGCGGAGAAAATCCGAGAAATCTCTAGAGTTCGATCTGAATTATTATTAAAAGGGGCTTATCTCCCTCCAGAAAAACCGAAAAAAGATCATTTTGATTCAAATTGCATCACACCGGGAACTCCATTCATGGCAAGACTCTCAACTTGCTTGCATTATTACATTCATGATCGTTTGAATAATGATCCAGGATGGAAAGGTATTAAAGTGATTTTGTCTGATGCAAATGTTCCCGGAGAAGGCGAACATAAAATCATGGATTACATCCGGAAACAGAGAGGTTGGTAAAATATTTAGTTTTTCTTCTTGAGTTTATTTTATTTATGTTACTCTGTACAACAGGAATTTAATCCCAATTACAGTACAGATTCCGTACTCACCGAGCCGCAGTGTGGTAATTTTTAGCTTGAGTGAGATTCGAACTTGGGATCTCCGGATTCGAATTCCATATTACTATCCACACCACCGTACTGTTATTGTTGATTTATTTTAATCAGCAAGGTACTGCTCCATAATTCACATACACTTGTTATTGAGAAATATGACTCTGATATCAACTTATAATCTCAAATAGAATTTCGTGTAATTAGTTAAAAATCCGTTGTGAATTATGGCATTCTAATTTGGATTTTTATTTAAAATCTTGTTGATTTTTAATGTATTTTTTATAGTTAACTATAATTATATATATAAATCAATTTGTATTTTATTTGGAGTATGCATGAATCAGAAAATTGTTTAAATTTTCAACTTTCCGGAGATTTTACTTAAATTTCATCTTCTGTCACATTTAGTAACTAAAAATAAGACTGCGACAGAGTTATTGGGATTAATTTCCTATATATAGTAAATAAAAATGAGTCCTAAATGTTTTTTATGTTCCGTTCAGCTCAACCAGACCACGATCCAAATACCCAACATTGCTTATGCGGTGCTGATGCTGATTTAATTATGTTGGGTCTCGCTACACATGAACCAAACTTCACCATCATTCGAGAGGAATTTAAACCCAACAAACCACGCCCTTGCGACGTTTGCAACCAAGTTGGTAAGTTATAGTTGATGTTCATCTTTTAACTGATTTCTGGAATAATTTTTGCTGTCAAATGTTACCAAATTGTACGCTGCACAAAGCTTTCAATCATTTATAGATCAGAATCATTCTGTCATCGACATTCATCTTCTCCTAGACATCCATACAATTAATACTTTCAAGATCATCACATTTTATCAACATTCATTATTCCTTTCATCATCATCTGTGGCACTACAGCCCAAATCGGGCCTGGGCCTACCGGGCACACCGAGCCACAGTTTTTACACTGCCGTACTGCCGGTTTTCGTAATCAAATGCTACATTATTTAAGGCGTATAAGTGACTAGCTTATAGCGCCCGAGTGTGATAAATACATGTAACTATATTTTATATTTTTACGACAAATCACACATTGTCGACAGGCGGATTCAAACTGACGAACCTTGACTCGGGTGACGTCACAGTATGTTAAGAGATGTGCCTTAACAAGCTCGACCACCGCGCCTGTTTATTCCTTTCATACATTACGTTAATTGGAATCTTATCAGACGTCGTTTTCCTGAAAAATATCCTAGAACATTTATAAGACAGCCATCTTCTCTTTAAAAAATCTTGTACATTTTTCAGACCGTAATCTCCCTAAAAAAATTGGATTTATTCGCTTCATCCATATTCATTCACATGGAGTAGGTGGGTCAGTGGTATCCAGTCGGCCTGTGGATCTTGAGAACCCTGGTTCGATCCCCACAGACGACAAACAATTTTCACCAATTTAAATCTATCTCTCTGGCTCCTCCTCCACTAATATCTTTGAGGGCCGTGATTTGACTTCACGCGAAAAAATATATCACTTACCGAGATCTGCTTAGGCAGAGTGCCACACCCAGTAATGGGTAAAAGGCGTGATGCTATATTTATATTTTATTTATTTATCCATATTCATAATTCCTATCATATCATCAATCACATTAATTTCAGTTATTTCTGTTTCATTTATTTATTTATTTATTTATTTACGTTACGCTGTACAACAGGATTTTAATCCCAATTACAGTACAGGATCCGCACTCACCGAGCCGCAGTGTGGTAGTTCATATAATTTTTAGCTTCAGTGCGATTCGAACTCGGGATCTCCGGATTCGAATTCCGTATCGCTATCCACACCACCGTACTGACGGACATTATTCTCAATTTTGGTAAAATTGTGCAGCAGAAATTACAGCCAGTAGAGTAGATTCTAGTATTCAGAAGCTAGAAACATTTATTCAAATTCTTTTTAGGTCATGAAATGAAAGATTGCATCGGAGCCGAACGGAAACCTGATCAAGACGAACCAATTTTCGGTTCTGAAGTTGATTTTATATTCGTACGTTTGTGTGTTTTACGTGAATATTTAGAAAAAGAACTAGAAATGCGTAATCTACCATTTAAGTATGATTTTGAGCGAGCTATCGACGACTGGGTTTTCATGTGCTTCTTTGTTGGCAATGACTTTTTACCTCATTTACCCAGTCTTGAAATTCGGGAGGGTGCAATTGATAGATTAGTTACTCTATATAAGGATTGTGTTTATAAAACTGGGGTAAATATCAAATATATCTAAATGACTGACTGTTTATCTAATAAATATTAATTTTAGGGGTGGCTAACTGATAGTGGTGACGTAAATTTAGATCGGGTTCAATTAATCATGACTGAATTAGGAAAAGCAGAAGATGAGATTTTTAAAAGAAGACAGCAGAATGAATTGAACTTTAAATCGCGAGAAAAAGCTAAAAAACGAAGGACTGATGGGTATAATAACAGAAAACCAAACTGGAGTATTTTGAACAACACTCAGTTTGCCCCAAAAGTAAGTACAAACATTCATAATTCTTCCACATTCATTCATTCATCCATCCATTTCTTCTTAGGGACCCTAGCAATTTCGCCAACATTCCACTTTTTAACAGCATTCTTCTCAAACTAACACTCATCATACACCAACTTATTCCAGACGAAATATATCCAAAATATTTCTAAATTATTTTCGTAAATTGATATCAAATGTCTTTGAATTCGTTACAGATAAAACTTTTATTTCAAATATTTGCCAAAAAAAATAATTAAGAAACGTCTGACCGCAATAAAATAGTTATTTTTGTATTAAGAGCGTAAAGTGATTCTTTGTTACTCGAACACGGTAATTGTGTAAGAGGAACAAAGACACTTTACACTCGTGAGGAAATAAGCGCGCATTTAATATCTTTATCATCGTAAAGTTAACGTTTTCTGTGGAACAATCGAAAAATATCTTTTTTGCGCGTTTCCAATGCCAACGCGCGCATTTAACGTCTTTTTCGCGTTTTGCCATTGGAGACGCGCAAAAAAGATATTTTTCGATTGTTCCACAGAAAACGTTAATTTTACGATGACAAATAAGAGCGTAATTGTCAACTTTTCATAGCAATCGTAGAAAAAATAATTTGTATTATTTTTCGCAGTCTATCGACGATGCAGCAACACCAATCCTCAACGCTCGCCAAGCAGCCTTCGACATCCGTCGTGCTGGCATGCACTCATCAGGTAACACTCGAAAAGGTCTAGAAGCCATGATGGTCCCAGAATCATCCAGACAAGAAGACAGCTCAAAGAATAGTCCGGATAAATCCTCGACCGAAGACAAGAAAGAAGACAATGACGGAGAACAGAAGTTCCGAGGAATGAAACGAATGTTGGAGGATAATGAAGAAGATGATGATCAAGCTCATGATGAAGTAAGGTTATGGGAAGATGGGTTCAAGGATCGGTATTATGAATCAAAGTTTGATGTTCCTGCAGAACATTTGGATTTTAGGTGAGCGAGAACATTTTTATTATGGATTAGCTATTAATTATTTTTGTATATAAGTGCTATAAGTTGTGAAACATCTTTGAATATCCTCCAGCTTATTCCTAACTAATAGGAAGCGAGTATTTTATCATGTTTATTTAAACATATACAGATTGACGTCATTGACACTTCAAGTTCTTTGTAAACTAAAGTTTTTGTGTTTTCTTTATAAAATGAGTGATTCTGAGTGAAATTAATTTCATGTCTTGAAAAGTTCCCACATTTTTAAGACAAAAGTAATTAACAAATTAATTTAATATTGTACTGCATGCAGATCCATTACTGACAAACATTATGTTATTTTAGATTTGATTATAAATAAATATATATATCATCACGCCTTTTACCCATTACTGGGTGTGGCACTCTGCCTAAGCAGATCTCGGTAACTGATATATTTTTTCGCGTGATGTGCGGTTACCAGCCGTCAAATCACGGCCCTCAAAGATATTAGTGGAGAGGGAGCCACAGGGGTAGATTTTTAAATTGGTGAAAATTGTTTGTCGGCTGTGGGGATCGAACCAGGGTTCTCAAGATCCACAGGCCGACTCGATACCACTGAACCACCTACCCCATTATAAACCATGCATTTTAAGTTAACATCTCAATAAGCCTTTAATTATTATGTATTTAGTTTTTGATCTACAATCGTAAATTGCATCATTTTTTTTTTTTTGGTACATAAACATATAAATTAATATTTCTAAAAGGTAATACATTGACATAAACGTTATGTAATATAGTTAAATATTTATTTTCTTTACTTGTATAGAATTTGAATGAAATAAAAAATCAGGTATTCATAAGTTAATAAAAATCAAATCTGTCAACATTTGATTGTTGATGTATTCTACTTTTATGCAATTTGCTCTTGTTCGTTAACTGTCATTCATTTTTATTCACACGTTTTACGATGTTTTCTTGTATTTGCCAGATATTCAGTAGCTCTGCAATATGTTCGAGGTCTCTGTTGGGTTTTAAGATATTACTACCAAGGTTGCGCATCATGGAAATGGTATTTTCCTTATCATTACGCACCATTCGCATCAGATTTCATCAACATTTCTGGACTTAGCACCGAATTCGAATCTGGAACTAAACCTGTAAGTCTCACATTGTTTTCAAATAAATAAATATACGCTTATTCTATTTTCCAATTGAATCTAACTTAAACTGAAATCTAGATAGGTAGGAGAAGATTTGATATGAATGATTTGATTTCAGTTCCGTCCACTAGAACAATTGATGGGAGTATTTCCAGCAGCAAGTAGCAGTCACGTTCCGAAACCATGGGAAGAATTAATGCACGACCCAGTAAGTCAAATCAAACAACTGTTATTCTCAAATTATTTTATGCCTATGGCACACTGGTCGAAGAGCGTCAAAGAGCATTAATGAGCTCTTTGATGAAACAACAAAACGCACCCGAGACTCCTCTATTTCCATCGAAGAGCTCATCGGTGAAACGAACATGTCTCATTTCACTCGTATCTTTTGTGTCTCATTTCACGTTAGCATATTTTTGAAATTTAGTATTTCTTTCTCAACTTTAGAAGCTTTTATTGTTTGTCAATGAAGGGTGCGTTCTGTTGTTTCATCGAAGGGCATTAGAAATGAACTTGCAACTTTTATTTGAAATATTTCTCTCTAAAATAATTTTAAAATGATTTTCGAGTGACATAGTTTGATTTATTTAGGAATCGACAATAATCGATTTCTACCCCGAAGACTTCAAAATCGATTTGAACGGCAAGAAATTCGCTTGGCAAGGAGTAGCTCTACTTCCTTTCGTAGACGAAGAACGACTTTTCAAAGCTCTTGAACCTTATTACGATCTTTTAACTCCAGCAGAAATAGCTAGAAATATTCGTGGAGACGACAGACTGTACATCGGACCAGCCAATTCAGTATTCACTTTAGTACAGTCACTGTACAAAAATAATGTCAGTAGTGACCAAGAAACTATTATTACTGTAGATGGAATGAGGGGGTCTGTTTTACTAGCAGTTGATTGCGTTTCGGAAGGAGGGTAAGATATTTTCATCTACATTCATACAAATAAATATATCATCACGCTTTTTACCTATTACTGTGTGTGGCACTCTGCCGTAGCAGATCTCGGTAACTCATATATCTATGCGGCTACCAGTCGTCAAATTATGGGATCCAAAGATGTTAGTTGAGGAAGTGCCACAGGGGTAGTTTAAATGTGGTGACAATTGTTTGTTATAAATAAATATATCATCACGCTTTTTACCTATTACTGCGTGTGGCACTCTGCCGTAGCAGATCGCGGTAACTCATATATTTATGCGGTTACCATTCGTCAAATTATGGGATCCAAAGATGTTAGTAGAGGAAGTGCCACAGGGGTAGTTTAAATGTGGTGACAATTGTTTGTTATAAATAAATATATCATCACGCTTTTTACCTATTACTGCGTGTGGCACTCTGCCGTAGCAGATCGCGGTAACTCATATATTTATGCGGTTACCAGTCGTCAAATCATGGGATCCAAAGATGTTAATGGAGAAAGTCACCTACCCCATTCAAGCTCATTTATTCCTCCCATCTTCACTCATACCCTTAATTCACCAATATTTTATTCGACAAACATTCCTCACGCTCAGACTATTTCAACTGACTTATTGTAATTGACATTAAAAAATGGGGTAGGTGGCTCAGTGGTATCGAGTCGGCCTGTGGATCTTGAGAACCCTGGTTCGATCCTCACAGCCGACAAACAATTTTCACCAATTTAAATCTACCTTGTGGCTCCCCCTCCACTAACATCTTTGGGTGCCATGATTTGACGGCTGGTAACCGCACTTCACGCGAAAAATATATCACTTACCGAGATCTGCTTAGGCAGAGTGCCACACCCAGTAATGGATGCAAGGCGTGATGATATATTTATTTATTTATTTTATATTATTTAAAAATGTTTTGTATTTTTTAGTATTCTGGATTCGCCTGTTAACGGACTAGCATGCGTTGATGAGAACAACGTCTACTGTATCCGTTTCCGGGATCCAGTTTACCCAGATGGGTATGTATTTCCGGCTGTAAAACTTCCGGGTGCAAAACTACCGCCCAAAATTCTCAAACCATCCGATTTGAGCCCCGATCAACACAGAAACTGGCGGCCTCAAATAGGTAAATACAAATAATAAATTGAGGTCGGGCTAACTAGAAGATATCTATTTATTTATTAAATTTATCCTACTAGGAATGGCTCCAGCTACACAACGTGGCTATCTGGGAAATGCTGGACACAGAATGTTGGGACACCACGGATATCAAAGACAAGGTGGGGCCCAACAAACTTCGCCAGGACAATATGCAAATGTTCCTCCTCCAAGTAACTTCAGCCGAGGACGCGACGGCGGATACCGTGGCAGACAAAGTGAGCTACACTTTTATTTTCGATTATTTATTTTATAAAAATATTTTTTAGTGTCAAAACTAATTTTCATCACATTTAATATACTCTTGTGGTTCCCTTTCCACTAACATTACTTACCAAGATCTGCTACGGCAGAGTGTCACACCTAGCAATGGGTAAAATGCGTGATGATATATTTATTTCTCTATTTTACCTACATTTTAAACTTATTCACTTAATTTTCAAGAATTTTAGAAGAAAAATATATTTTTAATTAAAATATTATTTATTTATTATTTATTATTATTTGCAGATTATTTTTAATGAATCTTGACAATTTAAGCTATTTTGAATCTAAATAGTTGGTTAATTAATTAAAGCATCTTGATTCACTTTCACATTTTGAACTTTTAAGTTTATTTTCAAGAATTTTAGAACAAAAATATGTATAAAAACAAAATTTCATTAATGAATAAATAAACGCTGTTTAATTAATTAATATGATTAAATAATTAGTTTGAAAGTGAATCAAGTTTTTAGTAAAAATATCATCAAAACTCGTGAAATTTTGAAATAAATATAAATAAATAAATATATCATTACGTCTTTAACCCATTACTGGATGTGGCACTCTGCCTAAGCAGATCTTAGTAAGTGATATATTTCTTCGCGTGAAGTGCGGTTACCAGCCGTCAAATCACGGCCCCCATAGATATAATAATAATAATAATAATATTAGTGGAGGGGAGCCACAGGGGTAGATTTAAATTCGTGAAAATTGTTTGTCGGCTGTGGGGATCGAACCAGGGTTCTCAAGATCCACAGGCCGACTCGATACCACTGAGTCACCTACCCCATTAAATTTTGAAATGAATCTTTAAATATTGTCTTATTTGTTACTTTGTTCAACAGGAACTTAATGCCAGTTCTAAGACACATCCAATAATGTGTCATTTAAATGTAATTTCTTTGAGCATCTTTGCAGTTAGATTTCGAAAGAACGGATGAATCAATTACCAAACTAAAGCACTCGAATTAAAATTCAAACTCCCAACATCTTATTCCACATCCGTATCCGTTCTAAAATAATTTTCTCCTTGTGCGAATCATCAAATCAACGAATGTCGTTCATTGATTCAATAGAATTTCCTGACGCGTGTCTAACTTCACTTCACTTGATTCTGAGTGACGTGAAGTTGTCGCGTGGCGACAATCAACAATTAAAACAAACAATCGCCGGCGCATGGCCCCATTGTATCCGTCACGTGACTAGCGCAAGACTAGGACTGATGCTAACTATGTCTATGGTTATTATCGGGTTGTTATTGCGTCAACTTGCAAATATGAACAGGGTTTGAACCCTGTAATTAGTTAGAAATAAGGCCAGGGACTCGGAGGTTTTCTTTCGTTTGCTTGCTTCAATTAAAAAAGGGCGATATTAGGTCAGCGGGTCCCCAAATTTTACAAATATTTTTTGTGACCTCTCAGTTTCTACAGAAATTACGAATATTATATTTTAATTTTTAAATAAGGATTAATATACTATACAGTCCTCAAATATATAATTTTAATTGATGTTTAAATTTTTAAAACATTGCTATTTTTAAAGGCGAAAATAAACAAAAAATTCTTTTTTACTCTTACCAATGCATCTACCCCATTATTATTTTAATTTTGCATAATTATCGACAAATCGTGAAAAAAGAAGAACTATATTCTCATTTTATTTTTCTATATCCTTGAAAATAAATAAAAATTTCTTTGTAAAATCAGTCTCATTACCTTAATATGCAAACATAATGAAAGCATCTTTTTTGCCGTCGTGAAAAAAAGTGTTCTTTCATTACTAGTTGTACATATAAATTACTGTTACATTATGAATGATGATTATACATTAATATTTCACCCCAATTAATTGATAAACCATCCCTCAATATATATATATATATATATATATATATATATATATATATATATATATACATATATATATATATATATATATATATATATATATATATGAAACTATGATCGAATTACTACCCCTTGGTACGCATTCCTACGCAGTAAATAAAACACCAACACTTTCACGCATCCGTCTCTCAGTTCCGCACCCCCTCATCGGGGTAAATTAGGCGCGAGGCTGGCGTTGACGTCCGCACAATGCCGAGTAATTACTTCTGTGCCCCTTTCACCACTTCCACCCTATCTAGAGCTGTGTGTGGGGGTGGCGTGTTGTTTTGTTACTAGGCGACGATGCTCATTGATGGTCAGTTTATCGAATTGTTTATTATATACGAACCCTAAAAACTTACATTTAGTTTTGGTGTTACTAAACATTATTTAATAAGTTTTTAAGTTGTATAACGAATAGTGTCCATATTTCACCTAAATTGAAAGCTAGATTTAAAGTTTTTACGCAAAGTTTATAACTTTAATGATGTTTAATAGTTGAAACATATTTAAAATATCTCTATTTATAAGCAAATAAAAAACAAAAGTTCGCTTTAAATTATAATGTCGCAGACAGTCGGGTTTAAAGTTGTAAATCGACTTGTGTCCAGTTTTCATATAAATTAAAAGCTAGATTTAAAGATTTTTCGCAAATTTTATAAATTTAATAATCTAATATTATTAAGTTGTGTGATTATTAAAGGTAATCATACCTGTAGTTTTTTACTAAAGTTAATTTATATTATGACAGAAAAATTCTGATGACGCCATATTTCGAACACAGATGACGTGGTGTAGCGGTTAGCATCTCTGCCCGGTATGCGGAAGGTCCCTGGTTCGAATCCAGGCGTCATCAGAATTTTTCTGTCATAACATAAATTAACTTTAGTCAAAATTTAATGATGTTTAATAGTTGAAACATATTTAAAATATCACTATTTATAAGCAAGTCAAGGATAAAATTTCGCATTATATTCTAAAATCTGATAAAGTAAATACTTGATTAATGGAAATCAAATTAAATTGTAAAGAGAAAAATTGGGATGCCGCCAGGATTTGAACTGTGGACTTTATGAACTCCAGTCATATATTCTTTAACCAAGAAAGCCATGATTACTTGTGATTGAATTCTGTCAGTTTATGAAAGAGTCACATAACAAAAATAGAGAAAAATATTGGAATAAAATCAGATTTCATAAGGCCCCAGGTTCTCTCTTCATCATTTAATTTGTGTTTAGAAAATGTCCCAAAAAATAATTTGTATCCAATTAAATGATGAAATTATGAATAATTAATTACAAAGCGCATGCCATATTTCAAGTAGCGTTTACAAAAGAGAACATTAAGTTCATTTACAGTTTACACTGAAGCATCTTTAGAAATTTCAGTAATTCTCTCATTGAACTCTACAGCTCTTCAATAGT
Source organism: Pterostichus niger (assembly GCA_947425015.1). Lineage (NCBI taxonomy): Eukaryota > Metazoa > Arthropoda > Insecta > Coleoptera > Carabidae > Pterostichus > Pterostichus niger. The sequence goes on from OX380337.1 coordinate 40,096,129, forward strand.
AACGTTGATTAAAAAATAAACCTGGCCTGTTTACCGGTCTTCAAGAGGTCTTAACGACTTGTATTCAGACTTTAGTGGAGCTTTAAATGTGTGGTTAACATTTTACCTACCACCGAATTCTATTGTGTTCGGATTATTTTATATCTTATTATTTTCTGAAGTAAAAGAACGAATTTCATCAAGTCATTTGGATTTTATAATTTAATTTGATTAACTGGCAATCACACTGGGATCTGCAATTGCACCTCTACGAACTCTAAAGTTATTTATTATAATAATGACAAATAAAAACAATATTTCATGACATAATTAAAAAAAAATATTCTTTTAAACATTTTTCCGGTTCCAGATAAAGTAAAATTATAAATATTAATATCAAACTTTTCCTATAATGAACTATTTAAGTTTTTTAATGTAAACTAATTAGGGAAGCCAATAATTGAATATTTCATAAATAGTATTGATAATGCTATGGTGCGGCCAGCCTGTATATATACAGGGTGTTTCAGGACTAGTGTAACAAACTTTAACAGCTTATTCCTGAGGTTATTTTGAGCAAAAAATGTCATATAAACATAGGTCCTATTCCTTCTAATTACCAAAATACAAGAGGTTGAAGTTCTATAAATAACACGACATTTTCAAATTCTTGTAATCAAGATACTTTCGGAAAACAAGAATTTTATTGAAAAGTCATACCTTGTCTTAATTAAAAATTGTTGTACTTTTGATTGTATTATTATTTTCATAATGGATGGTTATAGTACTGCTGAATATGCAGATATGATTTTTATTTATGGATTATGTAATGGTAATGCCCGTTATGCGTCCAGAGAATACCAAGACAGATATCCAAATAGACGCCAACTTTCCCATCCAATATTTGCGCGCATTTTTGTTTTCCAAAAGTATCTTGATTACAAAAGTTTGAACATTTCGTGTTATTTATAGAACTTCAACCTCTTGTATTTTTGTAACTAGAAGGAATAGGACCTATGTTCATATGACATTTTTTGCTCAAAATGACTTCAGGAATAAGCTGTTAAAGTTTGTTACACTAGTCCTGAAACACCCTGTATAGAGAACGTAAAAGGAAAAATTGAAGACAACTAGACGGTCTAGCGAATTAACCGGGCGAGCGAACACACTGATTGCCAATATACTGACCGCATCTAGCAGCCACTAGCACTTTATATTCCACCCTCGTGGGTGCCGTCGCCCCAAGGCGTCGACGCTCTTTTGTTGATGGTCACCAGTCTAGAGGATCAACTTCTAAACTTATTTAGAAGTTTAGATAATTGGAATGACCGGAGATTGATTTGAATTTGCACAGTTGTTGAACATGAGGTTTCAAAGTTTGTCTCTGAACATTCAACGTTTTGAAACTAAATAAATAAATATATCGTCACGCCTTTTCCCCATTACTGGGTATGGCACTCTGCCTAAGCAGATGTCGTAAGTGATATAGTGATTAGCGCCATCTATTCCGGATTGGAAAAAAAGTTTCAGATAAAATTAACTTATTTTTTCTCGCAGAATACGAATCTGCAATAAAAAATGGGGGTTCCCATTTAAGGTTTCAAAGTTGCCCGCCGCCCCACCCCCTGGGGGTGGGAGTTGGGGTTTGTGTTTGGTGTGCTTAGATAGGTTTTTGCAAAATATGAAACAAGTGTTTTTTGTTTCTTGATTTGATGTGTATTTCTCGAGATATTTCGCCGTCCCGGAACTATTTATCACCCTGTATATCAAAATTTTTATTTAATTTTTCAAAATAATTAAATATAGTTATATTTGAGAACTTGAGTTCGGTTTTCACATCCGATAAACTTTACTTCTCATTAAAATTACCACTAACGTCTATAAGAACCGTGATTTGACAGCTGGTAATCATATTTCACAAATAAATAAATTAAGTTAGCAGAATATCAGCACGCCTTTTGCCCACTACTGAGTGTGGCACTAGACCATAGCAGGTCTCGGTAAATAATATATTTATGAGCTTTAAATGCGGTTACCAGCCGTCAAATCACGACCCCTAAAGATGTTGTGGAGAATGAGCCACATGATTAGTTTTAATTAAAAAATATTTTATTTAAATAAATAATAAATATATCATCACGCCTTTTAACCATTACTGGGAGTGGCGCTATACCTAAGCAGATCTCAGTAAGTGATATATTTCTTCGCGTGAAGTGCGGTTACCAGCCGTCAAATCACGGCCCACAACCATGTTAGTGGAGAGAGAGCCACAGGGATAGATTAATATTGGTGAAAATTGTTTGTCGGCTGTGGGGATCAAATCAGGGTTCTCAAGATCCACAGACCGACTCGATACCACTGAGCCACCTACCCCATAAAAAATATCTTATTTAAATATATATATCATCACGCCTTTTACCCATTACTGGGAGTGGCACTATACCATAGCAGATCTCAGTAATTGTTATATTTCATCACATGAAGTGCGGTGCAGAGTGCCATACGCAAAAATTGGCAAAAGGCATGTTGATATATTTATTTGTCGAGGTTTGTAGATCGCAAGACAAGAAAACGAATCACAATCCAAAATATTAATTTTTTTAAATATTACATTTGACAGAACAATACTAACAATCGAACATAAAACAATTTGATTGACAACAGAAGGTGGGTGCATGCGCCTACTTATAAGGGTGAATTTTGTGAGATATTTGAACATTATTTATTTCTCAACCCCTACTAAGACTTACACAAGCGAGTGTTCACCAAAATCATTATTTTCTTAAAGACATTTCGTTTTATTTCTAGATTACAAAGGTTCCGGTTCAAGTTACAGCTCTAGAGGTTACAGCTCCGGCGGTTACAACAGCAGCTCCAGTACTAACTACCGTCCTCAAGGTGGTTACAACCCCAGTAACCAAACCTACAACTCGGGCGGCAATAATGCCAGTTACCAAAACCGTAGCGGTCAACAAAACCGAAGCTATAATACCGAGGGTTATCAATCCGGTAACCGGAAACCTAACCAGGGACAGGTCAATACTCAGAGACATGAGAATCGACCGCCAGGACCGTACAGAGACAGATACGTGCCAGGAGCGCCTAGGAGGTAATTTTACTGAGTACAGGACCATCACATAAGTAAGTTGTATTCAAGATTACAATATTTTGTCGTCCATATTTAATATTCATCAAGATTGAAAGATGTATAAATGTACATAGAAATTATTACATTTTTTTCAGAATTTTCAACAACTTTTGATCAAGATTTATTTGTAGTTATTACAAAATTAAATGAGCATTAAGAAAGTGTTTACTTTTTTAAAAATTAAATAATGTTTTATAGTAGGTACTTATCAGCTTGTTTGTACCTCTTTGAGGGTCAACCGGGTCTGGTGAAACTATATAAACATTTTATATCAAAAATAGAATAATTTAGTAAAAGTACAGGGTGTATTCAGATTATTTTAAGCAGTATTTAATTCAGCTTAACTGAATATCCCGTATGAATAAAAGTTAATGAAATTGGGATATTGTAAAAGTATATTTTAATATTGTATGTAAGTATAATTATGTATTTTATTCTTCATTCTGTTGTTATTGTGAATAACAATGAGTACAAACTCTGAATATATAATAATATTGTCATACAATGCATATGCATTTGTTCTTGTAAGAATATTTTATTATTAGATGTTAAAGTCAGCCCTTAATATAAAGAGCTTACTTTAAATTAAAAATATAAATGTAACCCTTCATTATTTAATTATTATTTCGCATCCCTCTATTTTTATCCGTTTTAGTGAGAGGATAAATAAGGGTAAGTTTTATTTTTACCATAGGTAGAAAATACAACTTTAACCAAAAATATAAGTGTGTCAGAATGGTTCAGATTCTACTACAAATTGTAAGTTCCCTTTACTGTAATTGAGACTCTTGTACACAGCTGTAGCACCGTGGTAGGCCAGTTGCTTCACTAGCAAGAGATAATTATTGTCATCACTGTAAGTTGCTGTGTTATGTTACGCTGTACAACAGGAACTTAATCCCAATTACAGTACAGGGTCCGCACTCACCGAACCGCAGTGTAGTAGTTTATATAATTTTTAGCTTGAGTGAGATTCAAACTCGGGGTCTCCGAATTCGAATTTCGTATCGCTATCCACACCACCGTACTGACTGTAACTTTTATCTCATCCACATTCATAATTCTTTTTATACAGCACCTTAAAAGAAATTGTAAATCATTTTTAAACAGTCATTTTCTTTTATTAAAAAACAAATTCTAAATATTTTCCAGATAATAATTTTCTTTTAAAATAATTCCAGAAGGATTTGAAAGAACCATTTTTTCCTTTAATACAATAACAAAATATAAGACATCCATCGCAAAAAAAGAAAAAAAATGTTGGGGCATTTTCCTTTATTAAAAAATCCAAAATAAATAAATATATCATCACGTCTTTTACCCATTACTGGATGTGGCACTCTGCCTAAGCAGACTTTGGTAAGTGATATATTTTTCGCGTGAAGTGCGGTTACCGGCCGTCAAATCACGGCCTCTAAAGATGTTAGTGGTGGTGGAGCCACAGAGGTAGATTTAATTGTTTGTCGGCTGTGGGGATCGAATCAGGGTTCTCAAGATCCACAGGCCGACTCGATACCACTGAGTCACCTACCCCATAAAAATCCAAGAATGAGACAATTATTCTAGAAGACAGCTATATTCTTTAAAAAACAGTCCACCTCCCTAATGAAATACCTACCAGCTCACCTAAAATGATAGATCTGTCGCTGCAGAAGCGAGAGGCGATGCTTGACTCCACGTCTTACTTCCTCATGACCTCCATGCCCTTGCACATTACATCACATCCAGCGTTACACACCATTCTCCGTCTCTAGGACACTTGAGACTTTTTCACTTTGTGCCGTGCCGTCAGCCCCTGGGTGTAACGGTGCGGCTGGCTGGCGACTACGACTACTACTGGGCCTGGAGCGCACTTCACTCGCTCGAGTGCCCATTGTTTTGCCATGGTAATGCTGACGTATTGTACAGTTGTTAGCGGATAAGATTTTTGTCTTTGCTTTGTACGAAACGGCGTACTAGTTGTGTGCGCTTTATTTTTCACTCAGATTTATCGTTTGGGACATTTCCACGAATTCAAACTAGGGATAATACTTTAACTTTATCCACATTCATAATAGCATATAAATAATCCTCAAAAACATTTATTAGACACCTATCTTCACTTAAAAAAAATATTAAACTAATCTTCCTTCTTTTTTGAGCATTTATTTTAAGAAATAGATAACATAAAGTAATTTTGTCTCAATTTTCAATCAAATTTCCGCTCATATATTTCTAAAACAGTTAATCAATTTTTTGGGTCAAATTACATTGTTCTAAAGTTCAGTGGTATCGAGTCGGCCTGTGGATCTTGAGAACCCTGGTTCGATCCCCACAAAGACAAACAATTTTCACTAAATTAAATCTATCCCTGTAGCTCCTCCTCCACTAACATCTTTGGGAGCCGTGATTTGTCGGCTGGTAACCACACTTACACTCATAAATAGATCACTTTATTAAGATCTGCTACGGTTTTATTTGCAATTTTTTCTCTAACTATAACTATTTAAAAATTAATTGTAATTAAAAATTCACAATTTCATATTTATTTATTTATGTTACGCTGTACAACAGGAATTTAATCTCAATTACAGTACAGCGTCCGCACTCACCGAACCACAGTGTGATAGTTCATATATAATTTTTAGCTTGAGTGAGATTCGAACTCTGGATCTCCGGATTTGAATTCCATATTGCTATTCACACCACCGTACTGACGGATTTATTCATATAAAAATATCCACTGGTCATTTTCCTTAAAAATATACCTGAACAAATAATAAAATATTCTTTGTTCCTTAAAAAAAAAGTTGGAGCATTTCAAAGACTGCCAACTTTCTTAAAAATAATTCTAAATCTTCCTCTAAAAAAACTAAGAATGTTATAAGAATCGAGAAAAACACTGATTCAAACCGCATTTCAATAGCCTTTTTAGTAACAACAAAGACAAAATTAATTGTCATCCATACACTTGGTGAAACTAGGTTTAATAACAAATATTAAATAAACACTTGGCAAAGTCTCACATAATTCAGCCTCCAAGTCACCTTATGAGGGCATCGTCAGAGGCTGGCCAGCACAGTTAGTAACCATAGACACGTTTCACTTTTATTAGAGCTCATCAGTATGGTATAACTCACTTCTTCATCTAGAACAAAGTTAACGTGAAGAAGCTTTCAAGATATGGTCTCACAAAGTTGAGATTTTAAAAAGATATGATTTGCCTAAGCGGCATTCAATTTGTACAGTGGTTGAGACTCCACAATAAGCAACTGTAATTATTCCAAATAATTTCTTGTTCGCGAATTTTACAAGTCAAAAGTCATAACACATGGCTGCATGGGAATCTTTCCGGAAGTAAATCTCCTCATAGTTCGTTGCTTCGTGTGGGAGCTTTACTGGGGGGTAGCGCGCCCTGTGGTGTCCCGCAGCGACGCCACTGGCGGCCCCTGCACCTCTGCTGATTACAACAATCCACATTCGCATCTTGCCATTGTTGACGGAACGCAGTCGCCGTGTGGCCGCAATGAGAGCTGCTGATTAGTGGAATGGAAATGAATTTGGATTCCGTTAGTACTTGATTATTTTGAGTGTTTTGAGCAATGTAGAGTATGACATTTTTGAGGAACGGTTGATGCAGAGAAAGAGCAAGTACTTGACTATGATGCGCGAAAAATACGCGCGTTTCCAATGGCAATGCGCGAAAAAGATATTAAATGAGCGCTTATTTCAATAGTTACCAGGGATACAAACAAAATAGAAACTTGTCATATTGACAGTTGACAGAATGAATTTATTTTCAGTACGTATACGTTTTTAAATAATTTTAAGATGCAATCGTAGAAAAAAATATGTGTGTATCACGAGCGTAAAGTGTCTTCGGCTCGAACTGCAATTACCGTGTTCGAGTAACAAAGAATCACTTTACGCTCTTAATACACAAATAACTATTTTGTGATTTATTGTACGCTTCACTGAATTATTTTTATTTAAATTGTTTCACTTTGTGTACCTATTTAGTAAATTTCGGGTAAGTGAAGTGTGCCTACCAGCCGTCAAATCATCCATTATGTTAGTAAAAAACGGTATTAGTTTGTAGGGTAAAAACTACCCTTAACATGTCAATACAATGTAAAACATTATATTTAATCTGCCTCCCTCCACTTTCTAAACCGCAAAACATTTGAATTACCATTCGTCGCTTGTTTCAGTTTACCACATTTCCAATACTTTTTTGTTCGCTAACGCTGACCAAGCAAAACAAAAAAGCATCAACGTTTCAAGGGTCCTCCAAACAGCGTTCTCGCTGCAGCAACCAATCACAGCGTCGCGCTAGCAGTTGTCACAATGTAGCCAGTCGCGTATTGGCTGGCGATTGTTGCGAATGGCTACCGTTGCTATGTGGAGCGGGGATGTTGGATGAGGAGATTTGGAACATCTGAACGCTGTGAACGGTGTGGTAAGAAGACCTGATGAGGGATTGTTTTATTTGTTTCTAAGGGGATGATTGCGCGGCGTTCATGGGAGTGCTAACTGGGATTATAGGACAATGGGTATGGTTTTGTTGTTATGAGGAAATATCGTGTATGGCGTTACCTTTCATGACATTTTATTAATTTATCCAACACCCACTACTTATAAAGTCATTATTGTTATCATTTTAGATGAGTAAAGCGGCTTATAAGTCACACGTGAGTTATAAGTCATAAGTCACGCATAAATTATAACTTGTAACTCACTGTTGAGTTTAAATATAACAAAGTTGAAAAAAGGTTGCAGCTGTAGTATTCGACAAATTTGTAGCATCTATGTACTGGATTGCGATTGATTTGAGTTAGTTGTAGCACAATGGTAGGACGGTTGCTTCACAAGCAGGAGTTCTCAGATTGAAATATTAATATACTCAATTTATAACTATTATTTTAGTGGTTCAAATTTCACTACAAACTGTAGCATCTTTCTACTGGATTGGAATTGATTTGAGACAGTTGTAGCACAATGGTAGGACGGTTGCTTCACAAGCAAGAGCATACAGATTAAAATATTAATATATTCGATTTATAATTATTATTTTAGTGGTTCAAATTTCACTACCAACTGTAGCATCTTTCTACTGGATTGGAATTGATTTGAGATAGTTGTAGCACAATGGTAGGACGGTTGCTTCACAAGCAAGAGCATACAGATTAAAATATTAATATATTCGATTTATAATTATTATTTTAGTGGTTCAAATTTCACTACAAACTGTAGCATCTTTCTACTGGATTGGCATTGATTTGAGTTAGTTGTAGCACAATGGTAGGACGGTTGCTTCATAAGCAAGAGTTCTCAGATTAAAATATTAATATACTCAATTTATAACTATTATTTTAGTGGTTCAAATTTCACTACAAACTGTAGCATCTTTCTACTGGATTGGAATTGATTTGAGATAGTTGTAGCACAATGGTAGGACGGTTGCTTCACAAGCAAGAGTTCTCAGATTGAAATATTAATATACTCATTTTATAACTATTATTTTAGTGGTTCAAATTTCACTACAAACTGTAGCATCTATCTACTGTATTGGTATTGATTTGAGATAGTTGTAGCACAATGGTAGGACGCTTGCTTCACAAGCAAGAGCATACAGATTGCAATATTAATATATTCGATTTATAACTATTATTTTAGTGGTTCAAATTTCACTACAAACTGTAGCATCTTTCTACTGGATTGGGATTGATTTGTGTTAGTTGTAGCACAATGGTAGGACGGTTACTTCACAAGCAAGAGTTCTCAGATTGCAATATTAATATATTCGATTTATAACTATATTATTTTAGTGGTTCAAATTCCATCTATTCATCTACTGAATTAGGACAGTTGTAGCACAATGGTTGGGCATCAAAACTGTATCTTTAACAGCTGTTTACAAATAGTTCAAATACCACAACAATCTATTTGCACTCAGAATGAATTTATGAAATAAATAAGCAAGTTTTCTTCCTCCCAGTCTGATTTAGCACACAACCCCTGTGTCACACAAAATTAAAACATAATCCATCAACGATTCTGACCACGTCGCCGGCTTACTGTCAGCAGCAGTGCTCCTGGCGACCGCTCCTCGTCCTGGTGTCGCCGACAACTGTGAAATTGTGTATTTATTCGCAAGCAGCGAGTGTGAGGCCCGCGCGGACAATATGCATATAAATACGATCATTTGTCGACACGACAGCGATATAAGAGTGCCCGGCTATCTCGTATTTTGATGAGATGCTGATTGTTTTATTTTGTGCCAGATTATAAATATGAATTTTTGAGTTTTTATTTGCTCCAAAACTTTCATTCAATTCATTTTTAGTTGGTTATAGTGGAATTTGAACCATTGAGATGTAATCATATTTTTGATATTAGTTGAAGGCAGTTAGATTTGAACTCGGGATCTTTTGCATATTCATTTTAAATGCAAGTTTTTTTTGTTATTTCTGGATTTGGATTGTCGGGAATAAAATTTGAATCAGCCATCGAGATCTGCAATTGCTTCATCTATTAAATCCATTATTTCAAAGTAGAACATATAAGAAGAATGGGGTAGATGGCTCAGTGGTGGATCTTGAGAACCTGTGGCTCCCCTACCACTAATATCTTTGAGGGCCGTGATTTGACGGCTGGTAACCGCACTTCATGCGAAAAGATAGAGTGCCACACCCAGTAATGGGTAAAAGACGTGATGATATATTTATTTATTTATTTATAGAACATAGAAAATGGAAATAAACTATGTAACATAGAAGCATTGAAAAATGTTGATTCAGTGAACCCGGTTTTTAACCCGAAAATAGTGGGTTCAGTTCCGGTTCGGATAAAATAACATCGATTCGAGTTTGAGTTCAAGTTTAAAAAAAAAAGTTCAAAATGGTTTATTTATGGTAATAATACCTATAAAGGATTATTGATATAAAATAAAATAAATATATCATCACGTCTTTTACCCATTACTGTATGTGACACTCTGCTTAAGCAGATCACGGTAAGTGATTTATTTTTTTCGCGTGAAATGCAGTTACCCGCCGTCAAATCACGGCCCTCAAAGATATTAGTGGAAGGAGAGCCACACTGGTAGATTTAAATTGGTGAAAATCGTTTGTCGGCTGTGAGGATCAAACCAAGGTTCTCAAGATCCGCAGGCCGACTCGATACCACTGAGCCACCTACCTCATTATTATTATATAGAAGGAAGAAATAAAAATGTTATAGCCCTAAAACTAAACAGTAATGATAATTTATTTATTTATGTTACGCTGTACAACAGGAACTGAATCCCAATTACAGTACAGGGTCCGCACTCACCGAGCCGCAGTGTGATTTTTAGTTTGAGTGAGATTCGAACTCGGGATCTCCGGATTCGAATTCCGTATCGCTATCCACACCACCGTACTGACGGAACAAATAATTACGTCACATAACAAGACACGCAGAAGTCATGTAAGTGTATTTGCGACAAAAAGTCCTGTATTTTAACGTGTTCAATAGTGCTCTTTCCAGCCTAGGAACGTAATGTACTATTACACACGTGTGTTTAAAGTAATCGACAAATGTCTACATTCCCTACATTAAATAAATGTATAGGAACCTACTTAGCAGCATGTTCATATAAATAATTTAGTACAATTCTTTATTACGAACATATGAGATCCTTCAAATTAAAAAAAAACTGACTCCAATATGGCGATACATCTGAATGAAAAAAATCATACCTGCAACATTGATAATCTGGAAATTTTACACTTTACCAATAAAGGGCGTAGAATGAACTTCTTAGAAGTATTTGAAATTCAGAAAGCTATTCATAGCGGCTTAAATGTCCTCAATGACCAGTTGGATTTGTTTCATTCTGATACTATTAAGATCTTTGTAAATGAACTTGACCGTTAATCACTGTACTATATAAACTGTGTGTAACTTGTATTTTAATCAGTCAACGTTCTGAAGATGGCCTAATAAGCCGAAATCGATCAACTTCGTTAATAAATAATTTTGTGAAACTACATCAAGTGTCTACGTTCTTTATTCCAATTCTTTATTATCAAATCAATCTGAAGCTATGTTATAAAAAATAAAAAATCAGACTAGCCGGTACGTATGTAAGTTGTGCCCACTTAAAAAACAACCACCCTCCATCATCCCCTGTACAATACCCCATCAGAATCACAAAATACGCCAGAAACTAAAAGCTCTCAACTCGGTGCAGGCGACGCTCAAGTGTTCATTGTTGCTTAGCAATCGTTCGCTCGCAGCGCTAACAATACCTAGCAAACCAACCACCGTCGAACGCACTGTACGCACCCTCCTGTCCCCATTATCCCGCTGTCATGCATGTTCGTTACAGACGCGTGAAGTGTTCACCCAGCAGCAGCAGCAGCAGCAACTCGCTATAGCCATCTACCTGAATCTTGTTTGTTTGCTTGTTACGATATGTTCGGTACACTAGTTCATGTCTTTACGTAGAGTGTTTAAAGCGGATTTAATGATCTGGAAAGTGGATGATCTTGATCTGAATCAGATTACGGAAATATTTAAAAGGTTGTTTTCTCAGATAATTGAGCAGACATCCCGGAGTTCAACTATTCATTATGTATTTCAGATATTGCTGGAAATAATTAACATCTTTGGTGGAAGCAATTGACGGCTGGTAACACACATACTGTTTACAAAGTATAGAAGTAAAAATGTGGAAATAGCTAATTTAATGGGGTAGGTGGCTCAGTGGTGGATCTTGAGAACCCTGGTTCGATCCCCACAGTCGACAAACAATTTTCACCAATTTAAATCTATCCCTGTGGCTCTCCCTCCACTAACATCTTTGGGAGGCGTGATTTGACAACTGGTAACCGCACTTCACGTGAAAAAATATATTACTTACCGCGATCTGCGTAGGCAAAGTGCCACACCTAGTAATGGGTAAAATGCGTGATGATATATTTATTTATTTATTTATTTGTTTTCAAATAATTTTGCTTCTTAATTAGTAATAGACAGAGCGAAAAGTTTTGAATAAAAATTATAGATACTAAAGTCCTATTTACACTAGATACTGAATATTTTTTTTTCAGTCGTCCATTTTTTAAATTTAACATAAAGATACAATTTTTTTAAATGTAACATTTTCTTGAAAATTATGTATTTAAATAACATCTTTGGAGGACATAATTTGGCGGCTGTTAACCGCACTTCACGTGCATAAATATATCACTTATCGGAATTTGCTACGGCGGAATGCCACACTCAGTAATGGGTAGAAGACGTGATGATATATTTATTTAAATATAGTTATTATGAGTGATATCAAATCGAACAATTTTCACCACATTAAAATTACCCCTGTGTCTCCTCCACCACTAACATCTTTGGGAGCCATGATTTGTCGGCTGGTAACCACACTTACACTAATAAATATATCACTTATTAAGATCTGCTACGGTTTAATTTGCAACTTTTTCTCTAACTATAACTATTTAAAAATTAATTGCAATTAAACATTCACAATTTCCCCATTTGGGTTCATATTTATTTATTTATTTATGTAACTCTGTACAACAGGAATTTAATCCCAATTACAGTACAGGGTCCGCACTCACCGAACCGCAGTGTGATAGTTTATATAATTTTTAGCTTGAGTGCGATTCGAACTCGTGATCTCTGGATTCGAATTCCATATCGCTATCCACACCACCATATCCTAGTGTTCTCTGTATTTTTTTCTGGTAAAACAACTTAAATTGATAAATTTTTGTCTAATTAATAGATCCCAATATAGGAAACATCCTGTATTTATTAATTTTACAAAACACACTTCCAATTAAAAATTAATAATTTTTATTTTTTCCCAATTAAAACATCAACCACCAGTGAACCATCACCTTTCTCCCTTATTTGCCCTTGCCAACAGGGTTGCGCCCCCAGGGCAATTGGCAATTCGTCAGCAATTAAAACAAGACATCATTAAATCAACCACCACAGCACTGCAAATTCCGCTTTGTGAAGTCACGTACTTCGACCAAGTGCGTGAATGTGGAGAGAATGATGTCGGCGAGCTACGCATCGATTCCCGACATTCACATCGTACAAACTGCGGGGTCTGGAGCTGATATCGCACGTACAGATTTCAGATATTTCAATTTATAATATATAATATAACAAATACTATTTATTTCTTGTTGTGAAGGCTCATAAATAATATAAATATTATTTTTATATCTACTCCTTTTACCTAATAAGTAATTTAGGGACATAAAAGCTATAATAAATTTTAATTAAAATGTAATACTGTATAGCAAAGAATTTAAATTTTGCCTCTTTTCCGGTTCCGAGATTAACAAATGTCATAAAGTTAGTTGAACCCCCTAAAGATGGCAGAACAGTCGCGCAAGTGTCATATTGTAAATGTATTTTGCTTTTAGGCGATAAATAAGGTGAAATTAAATGTAAAATATGTGTTAAAATTGTTTTAAATGTTTGATTTGTTATTTGAGATAGTTTTTTAGTCGGGAAATATAAAAAAATTTGTCATTTTTTGTATTAGTTACATTATAACCATTAACAATATAAAACGTTTATTATACGTCACATATTTGTGACAGCTGCATCAAAATGGCTGCTCTACAACTAGTTCAACAACATAAATATATTGATTTATACTTGTGGGTTGTTTAGATTAATCGATTTTTCTGCCAATTATTTCGAATATAACCAAAATTTTAACCAGTGTTTGTGAGAAGTGTCATGTTTCGGTTTTCTGATGTTGTTTGCTGTGCAAGACTTTAACAACAAGAAAACTGGAAAATAGTGTGTGAAAAGACTTTCCAGGGTTTCCGTGGAAACGCAGAGAACTTCAGTTAAATGTATGTCAATAATTTATTATCAATTTTGATATTTTTACATGGTTACCATGAAATAATGTTTGGTTATGGGTACATTTTTATTTTGTATATATGTATAGCCAAGGAAACATTGATGAGATGGAAGGTAAAAGTTTGTGTGGACGACCGAGGATCCCTAAAAACAAATAGGTTGATATGATGGAAGGTTTATTACGAAAGATTTCCTATGTATGAAATAAAAGCGATATTTGGCGTAGATTAATTCTGGGATTTATGTTTTATAAGCACCTGCTACCCAATTTAATAGGATATATTGTTAATATATATTATTTGGGAAAATATAAATAGTTGTAGCACTATTGTAGTGCTGTTACTTCACAAGCGAGAGTCATTGACTTCAATCAAAATTTGTATGGTTAGGATTTCACTATAAACTGTAGATGTATAGACCTCCTGAGCTGTAACTAAGATTCTTATGGATAGTTGTAGCACTATGGTTAGCGCTGTTCCTTCTGAAGCGAGAGTTTGTTCAATTTTTAATTTTAAAAAATACAACTGTGCCTCAGTGATTTGGAATCTACAATCAAAATAAACTGTAGGTCTCCTGTTCTATAACTCAAACTCATATGAAGAGTTGTAGCACTGTGGTAGCGTTGTCCCTTCTGAAGCGAGAGTTTGTTCAATTTTTAATTTTAAAAAATACAACTGTGCCTCAGTGATTTGGAATCTACAATCAAAATAAACTGTAGGTCTCTTGTTCTATAACTCAAACTCATATGAAGAGTTGTAGCACTGTGGTAGCGTTGTCCCTTCTGAAGCGAGAGTTTGTTCCATTTTTAATTTAAAAAAATACAACTGTGCCTCAGTAATTTGAAATCTACAATCAAAATAAACTGTAGGTCTCCTGTTCTGTAACTCAAACTCATATGAAGAGTTGTAGCACTGTGGTAGCGTTGTTCCTTCTGAAGCGAGAGTTTTTTCAATTTTTAATTTTAAAAAATACAACTGTGGCTCAGTGATTTGGAATCTACAATCAAAATAAACTGTAGGTCTCCTGTTCTGTAACTCAAACTCATATGAACAGTTGTAGCACTGTGGTAGCGTTGTCCCTTCACAAGCGAGAGTTACTAGCTAAAAATTATAACCATATTATAATGGTTGAAAATCGAACTGATATTTATTTTTTCATATCAATATTAAAATAAATAAATATATCGTCACGCCTTTTACCCATTACTGGGTGTGGCACTCTACCTAAGCAGATCTATTTTTTTCGCGTGAAATGCGGTTACCAGCCGTCAAATCACGGCTCCCAAATATATTAGTAGAGAGGGAGTCACAGGGGTAGATTTAAATTGGTGAAAATTGTTTGTTGGATGTGGGGATCGAACCAGGGTTCTCAAGATCCACTGAGCCATCTACCCCATAATTATTTATTTTAAAATATGGAAACCGAAAACCGCTATCATTTTAGTGGTTTTATTAGGTGTGAGATATTCTCAGGAGGGAAGTTCGCTAAAAATAAGTAACAAAAACAAAAGCATCCTTTTCTTTTTGGCATCATGAACTTCCTGTGACATTTGATCTGTACGGATATTGGTAGTCACGTTCATCGAGTAGCATATCGAAGCAGTTAAGAGAGGCAAGGGCAAGGGGGTATTTAAATCAACCCTCTTCCTTTTCCGGCACGAGACAAGTGAAGATCTACCCAGGCTGCTGTGCTGTGAATGTATGAATATCGTAGTAGGCCAACCCTACCATGTTTTGTTTACATACAGCTCCCGTTTGAATTATTGAATTGAAATTTGCTTTTTGGGAAATCGTTTTTATGTGATGGGTCTGCCAATATTTGGCTTTAAATGTAAATAAAGCTTCGCTGTACTAAAATCATTATTAGAGATAGTAAGATCATGCCGGTTGAGATATTTTCTACTGCTAATATCATTCAAATTAGAAAGTTTTAGAGAAATTTAGTTACCTACGCAAAACATATTACATTTTATCTTCTTTATTTGCCGTTGAAGATTAATTTTTCAAAACATAATTTAAGTATTACACGATGGATATTATTATCTTTTTTCATCATACAGGTTTCTGTTTAATTATATTTTTATAATTTCCTGTTTCCCTTATTATTTTAGAGAAAATATCTGATGTGGACACCACATGACTTCCTTGTACACGTATTAAACTATAGATATTTTTTTAATTACACATATTTGACATTAAATCTTTTATTTTTTGTTCTAATCCATAGCAAACTTAATTTACAAAAAAATCAAAAAATATATAATATTTAAATTTAGATATCTCGTTTATGCAAAAAGCTAATTTAAAAATTCTTAATGTGCTAGACGCAGAATTTAATTCTCTAAAACTTTTATTTGCAGCATTCATTTCTAAAATTAAAATAATACCATTTTTTTCAAGGAAAACTGTTAGCAGCTTCATGTAATGTGCCACTTCCGGTTAGTCTATTTTAACCAAAATCTATTATGTTATTTCCATTGATATAGTAGTCTTATATACCAAATTTGGAAAGTTTTAAGTTATATTTGAATATAGTTTTTCATGAAAATCTATTATAGGCTTCAAGTAAAGTACCACTTCCGGTAGTTGTATAATGACCAAAAAGGGAGGTGCACAACTAGATGTTATAACAGTCCTAAATATAAAGTTTCAATTTTCTACGGCTTACCGTTTTTGAGTTATGCGAGATACGTACGTACGTACGTACAGACGGCATGACGAAATTAGTCAAAATGGATTCAGGGAGGGCCAAAACACCTATTTCCGTTGAAATCTGAGAACCGAAAATTTTCGCGATTACAATACTTCCTTTACTTCGTACAAGGAAGTAAAAAGCTTCAAAATCAATAAGAATTAATTTTGTTTGTTTCATAAAGGCAGAAATTAAATTAAAAATTAGTTTAAAAGTAAAGATACCCTTGGAAATGAAACAAAATTGTCAGAAGAAAAACTAATTTTGAATTATTTATTTTTATGATAAATTGCAGAAAAATAAATTCATGTCTTTCATTAATTATATAATTATCCACCAATTTTTCTTAAATTAAATTAAAGACTAATAAATAACTGCTGGTAATAAATTCATAAATAAATATATCATCACGCCTTTTACCCATTACTGGATGTAGCACTCTGCCGTAGCAGATCTCGGTAAGTGATATATTTTTCGCGTGAAGTGCGGTTACCAGCCGTCAAATCACAATTCATGACACAAGAAATATTTTTCTGTTGACAGATAAAATGTGAATCATTTGTTTAATTTTGTTTCATCTCTATTTTTAAGCCATTACCCATTAATGGATAAAAGGCGTCATAATATATTTATTTATTTTAATTTTATCTTGTATCTATAGTGTGGCACTCTGTCGTAGCAGATCTTGGTTAGCGATATATTTATGCGTGTGAAGTACGGTACCAGCCGTCAAATCACGGCCTCCAAATATGTTAGTGGAGGTGGAGGCCACAGGGATAGATTTAACACGGTGGAATCGAACCCGGGTTTATTTATTTATTTATGTTACGCTGTACAACAGGAACTTAATCCCAATTACAGTACAGGGTTCGCACTCACCGAGCCGCAGTGTATTAGTTCATTTTTAGCTTGAGTGTGATTCGAATTCCGTATCGCTATCCACACCACCGTACTGACGGACAATTACACTCCATATTTAATTATTTACCTCAAACAAATTGAGTAAAATTTTGAAATAAACTATGTGCCACCAAAATTAATTCTTCATTGAAGAATTTCTTGTATAAATATTTATTTAGGCGACTGAATTCTAAGCGTTGCAAAAGCGAATAGCAAAAATACCGGTGAAATATGAAAAAATTGTGCGCGATCTGCTAGTGACAGGCACACAGACATCAGGGATTTGAACCTGGATCGGTTCTGTCCTATCTAAACATGTACTATTGTGGAGCTGTCAGATGAGAGGTGTCGATTGTGTGTTGTTTCTGACTGACAGACGCTGTGAGGTCTCTATGGTTACGAGGAAGTGGTGACGAGACTTTATTATTTTACGGAGGTGCTTTGTGTAAGCGGATTTTATCAATTTGGTTTTGGTGGCTTCTTTAGTCGAAGGTCTTGGGTTTTAAACTCGCTGATTTCTACACTAAAATATTATTGTGTTTAAAAATAAATAAATAAATAAATATATAAGTTAATTTATATTATGACAGAAAAATTCTGATGACGCCTAGATTCGAACCAGGGACCTTCCGCATACCGGGCGTAGCGGTTAGCATCTCTGCCCGGTATGCGGAAGGTCCCTGGTTCGAATTCAGGCGTCATTAGAATTTTTCTGTCATAATATAAATTAACTTTAGTCAAAAACTACAGGTATGATTACCTTTAATAATCACACAACTTAATAATATTAGCTCTAAATAAATATATCATCACGCCTTTTACTCATTACTGGGTGTGGCACTCTGCCGAATCAGATTTCGGTAAGTGATATATTTATGCGCTTAACAAAATATAGTAATCTTGACTGAATATGAATATTAAAAAAATGTCACTGGTTTAATAGTTATTTCTAATATTAATAATTAAAATATAATTATAAATACTACAATAGTATGGGATAGGTGGCTCATTGGTATCGAGTCGGCCTGTGGAATTAAGGACCCGTCCCTGTGGCTCCTCCTCCACTAATATCTTTGAGGGCCGTGATTTGACGGCTGGTAACCGCACGTCACGCGACAAAATATATCACTTACCGAGATCTGCTTAGGCAGAGTGCCACACCCAGTAATGGGTAAAAAGGCGTGATGATGATGATATTTCCGTCAGTACGGTGGTGTGGAAAGCATTACGGAATTCGAATCCGGAGATCCCGAGTTCGAATCTGTACTGTAATTGGGATTAAATTCCTGTTGTACAGCGTAACATAAATAAATAAATTTCCAAAGCAGATGAACAATTTTCAACACATTACAAAAAACTCTGCTGACGTAGATCTCGGTAAATGAAGGAAGTGCGGTTACCAGCCGTCAAATTACGGACCCCAAAGATATTAGTGGAGGGGAGCCACAGGGGTAGATTTAAATATTTGTCGGCTGTGAGGATCGAGCCAGGGTTCTCAAGATCCACCACTGAGCCACCTACCCCATATTATTATTATTATTATTGTGCTTGAGAGGGTGAATTGCCCTAAATAGCTGAGTGCACAGCTGTTCAATTAGCAATTATAATTAATGGAATAGATATATTGAGTGTTTCAACAAAATATAGTAATCTTGACTGAATATGAATATTAAAAAAAATGTCACTGGTTTAATAGTTATTTCTTAAAATAAAAAATAAATATATCATCACGCCTTTTACCCATCACTGGGTGTGGCACTCTGCCTAAGCAGATCTCGGTAAGTGATATATTTTTTCGCGTGAAGTGCGGTTACCAGCCGTCAAATCACGGCCTCCAAAGATATTAGTGGAGGAGGAGCCACAGGGGTAGATTTTTTTAAATTGGTGAAAATTGTTTGTCGGCTGTGGGGTTCGTACCAGGGTTCTCAAGATCCACAGGCCGACTCGATACCACTGAGCCACCTAACCCATCTTATAGTTATTTCTTATATTCATAATTTTATTATAATTGTAAATCATCATCATCATCTGTGGCGCTACAGCCCGAATCGGGCCTGGGCCTACCGGACACACCGAGCCGCAGTTTTTACACTGCCGTACTGCCGGTTTTCCTAGTCGAATGCTACATTATTTAAGGCGAATAAGTGACTTGCTTATAGCGCCTGAGTGTGATAAATACATGTAGCTGTATTTTATAATTTACGACAAATCACACATTCGAACTGACGAACCTTGGTTCGGATGACGTCACAGCATGTTAAGAGATGTGCCTTAACACGCTCGACCACCGCGCCTGTAATAATTATAAATACTACAATAATATGGAATAGGTGGCTCAGTGGTATCGAGTCGGCCTGTGGAATTGAGGACCCGGATTCAATTCCCACAGTCGACAAACAATTTTCACCAATTTAAATCTACCCCTGTGGCTTCCTCTCCACTAATAATTTGGGGGCTGTCATTTGACGCCATGCGAAGAAATATATCACTCACTGAGATCTGCTTAGGCAGAGTGCCACACCCAGTAATGAGTGATGATATATTTTTTTATTTATTTTACAAAAAACTACTCCTGCAGCTTCTCCTCCACTAACATCTTTGATGGCCGTGATTTGACGGATGGTAATCGCACTTCACGCGAAGAAATGTATCACTTACCGAGATCTGATACAGCAGAGTGCCACACCCAATGATATTTAAAAGGCATGATCATATATTTTTATTTTTTATATTGAAAAATTTAATTATTATATTAAAAACTAAACAAGATATATTGATATATTTCAATATACTTCAAATCAATTTTATAACTGTATCTCTTGATTTAATTTGTACATTATTTTTAAAGTGTTTATCTTTTGTAATTATGTTTGTAATTGTTCCTGTTCTATTATTAGGCTACGGTCTGTTGGACAGTGTAATTTAAATAAATAAATAAATAAATTTAAATAAATAAATAAGATATGAAGGTGTCCGCAACAGCATCATTATTACTTAAATCTAATCGTAGCTGAAGCTCCTGGAAAAAGAATTAATTTTCTTTTATAAAATAAAATAAATAAATATATCATCACGCCTTTTACCCATTACTAGGTGTGGTACACTGCGTAAGCAGATCTCGGTAAGTGATATATTTTTTTCACATGAAGTGCGGTTACCAACCGTCAAATCACGGCCTTCAAAGATATTAGTGGAGGGGGAGCAACAAATATTTAATACTTTATTTGGTAAAAAGAAATCTAGTTTTTAATTCTATTAAAATTGATCAGCATTCATCATTATAATGATTAACAAGACATCCCTAAAATTCTATTTCACGTCCAAATTTAAAGTTTCCCGACTAGCACACCCCTACAGTCACCCCCTGCCTGTACACTCGCATTCAAAACCACATGAATACCAAGTCAGACCAACGACTTGGAAATATATAATAATCTGGACGCTTTTGCTCGAATGCACAGAAGTAATGAAATTATTTTTTCAAGTAATTTACTTCAATGCCAAGATTTTTTCTTGTGAAACTTGCAGGTCCTTGGGAACACATAGATTTTTTTATATTTTTTGAAGTGATTGATCAGTGATCTATGAATCTAGAATATTATTGTGTGGCGAAAAAGAAAAAAAATCGTGATTGGATTGAAATCTTTCGGCACCTGTGGTAAAAGACTCAATAGGATTGTAAGATTAAGGTTAGGTACTTGCTGGATTCTTTTGTGTGTGCGTTTTACGGCTAGTTGTGACTTAGTGGTTAGAATTAGTGATGCTCTACGAGATGCAACATCGATATTAGAATATAAAACTCGAGTGCGAGAGTCATATATTGAATTTTTTTGTATTTTCATCACGCCGTTTACCCATTACTGGGTGTGGCGCTCTGCTTAAGCAGATATCAATAAGTGATATATTTCTTCGCGTGAAGTGCGGTTACCAACCGTCAAATCACGGCACTCAAAGATGTTGGTGGAGACAGAGCCACAGGGGTAGATTTAATTTGGTAAAAATTGTTTATCGACTGTGGAGATCGAACCAGGGTTCTCAAGATCCACAAGCCGACTACCCTATTACCTTAACTATACCGGGAGTTTTTCTTATCAGTAAACATAGGGATATATCATTACCATAGTTACAGTTAAAAAGTTTGACAGCAATACATTAGAGCGTTTATTTTAAAAGTAAACATAGGGAAAATAATATTTTCAGCAATGCATTGAAGTGTAATAGTCTATAGTCTAAAAGAAACATTTTAAGTTTAAACAAATTAAATGAATTTGAATTACTTTAAATTACATTAACTAAACGTTAGGTATAAATTTAGAACCTCAAAACAATCCAAAAGTTCTTTTGTGTAGAGGTTTGTTCGCAAATTCTTCGTTTAAGAGCTCGTACATACAAATAATGAGAATTTTGGGTTGAACCAGTTCAAAAATCGAAAATTATTAAAATGTGGTTCTATATAATTCAGACCACGAGAAATCGAATGGCGCAAAGCGCATCTTCATATCTTTTTTAGTTTTTGAGTTACAGCGATTTTCGACTTTTTTTAAAGCTCAACTTTGAAAGCCTATAACTCAAAAACTAAAAGAGATATTAAAATGCGTTTTGAACGAGTGTATTTCTCGTGCGCTACTTAACTTGTACAGGTATTTTGAAAAGTTTCAAAATTTTTCAATTTTTTTCAAAATTTTTCTTCCTCAATATTTCAAAAACTTGAAAAGATAATGAAAATCTGAAAACACCAGTGAATTTCTGGCGTGAAAATACATAAGTATGCAAATTTTCACAGTAAAATTCGCACGGATACATTTTTTATTACAAAAAAACGAAAAATGGCCAAAATCCGTAAAAACACCAAGAAATTTTCAAAAAACGGCCATTTTCGATTTTTTGTAATAAAAAATGTATCCGTTCGAATTTTCTTCTGAAAATTAGCATACCTATGTATTTTCACGCGAGGAATTCACTGGTGTTTTCATATTTACATTTTCTCTTCAACTTTTTGAAATATCAACAAAAGAAAATTTCGAAAAAAATGGAAAAATTTTCAAAATTTTCAAAATATATGTACAAGTTAAGTAGCGCACGAGAAATACACTCGTTCAAACCGCATTTCAATATCTCTTTTAGTTTTTGAGTTATGGGCTTTTAAAGTTGAGCTTTAAAAAAAGTCAAAAATCGCTGTAACTCAAAAACTAAAAGAGATATTGAAATGCGGTTTGAACGAGTGTATTTCTCGTGCTCTGAACTATATAGAACCATATAATAAAAATTTTGACTTTTTGAACTGGTTCAACCAGAAATTCACATCTGCATGTTTATATGTCAAAATTCTAATAAACTACACATTTTAAGCCGTTAAGTACAGTAACCAGTTGTCAAATCACAACTACCAAAAAAGAAATGTTTATTTTTTATTTATTTATTTAAAAGAAAAAATGGTTATAATAAAAATGCACCCCTTACGAAATCATATTCACCTGAATTATATATCCACATCGGCAAATAAGAAACACATTAACATAAATATGTTCAGTGAGCTGAAACTATTATTTCAAGATGGCTGGTCATAATGTATACTCTGTATCGTACAGGTACCGTGTGAGACTTGCTGGCCCTCGCAGCAAGAGATGCGGGTTCAAATCTCGCAGCGACATCTGATAAACACCCGCTGTTATGAACAGAATTAATTCCAATACACGAATTGCTAAATTTTATATTTACAAGCGTGAGAAAATGAGGTGAATGTTGGTGAAATTGAGGGCGAATGATTGCGCGGACGATCGAGAAATAATTGGATGTATTTGATTGAAGGTGAAAATATAAATAAATACATATATCATCACACCTTTTATCCATTACTGAGTGTGGCACTCTGCAGTAGTAGATCTTGATAAATGATATATTTCTTCGCGTGAAGTGCGGTTACCTGCCGACAAATCACGGTCCGCAAAGATGTAAGTGGAGGAGGAGTTACAGGGGTAGTTTAAACTTAGTGAAAATTGTTTGTCGTCTATGGGAATCGAACCTGGAATCTTCAGTTTAAATGTTAACTAAAATAAATATGGGTCAAATAAATAGACGCAGACCTATATGACCCTATTTTATTTTGTTTGTTTATTCAAATTTCTTTTCAAATTTGTAGTACAATTAATTGCAATTTGGATCGAAAGTTTTAAGACGCTTCCACTAATTGTTAATTATAATTAAATAAAAATAAATATCATCACGCTTTTTACCCATTACTGGATGTGGCACTCTGCCTTATACAAATCTCAGTAAGTGATATATTTTTTCGTGTGAAGTGCGGTTACCAGCCGTCAAATCACGGCCCCCAAAGGTAGTTTTAACGTAATGAAAATTGTTTGACTCCCGTGGGAATTGATCCTGTGTTCTTAAATTTAATAGTTATTTACGTAAAAAGTCAGGAAAGCGTTCAATTACAGGATGAGTAATTTACGAATCCTGTACGACACTTTACTGACGTGTTATGTATAACATTTTACCTGAAACTTATAAACAAATAATACATATTTTAAATTAATTTAAAGTAAAAGAAATATTTGACTGACATATTCAGTCAGTAGTTGATGTTGCTAAGTAACTAGATACTCACGTTTCTTTCATTACCTGCCTAGGCAGGCAATATGTTATTTTCCTGACTAGGCTGAAAAGCAAAGCTTTCCTGAGTCTTAAAGCTCAGGCAAATGATTATTTTCCTGTCAGTTTCAGGTAAATATCAATTATAATAAAAATGTTTTGTTTTTAAATTTCTTTTCAAATTTGTTTGCAATTTTGTCAGTAATTCAATTACAGTACAGGGTCCGCACTCACCGAGCTGCAGTGTAGTAGTTTATATAATTTTTAGCTTGTGTGAGATTCGAACTCGGGATCTCCGTATTCGAATTCCATATCGCTATCCACACCACCGTACTGACGGTACTATTAATTGCAATTTGAATCAAAAGTTTTAAGACGCTGCCACTAATTGTTAATTATAATTGCTACTACTAACTACTAGCTATAAATGTAGCTTTCCACTAGCTTTTAGTAGAATTTAAATCAAACAGAGTTTTTTTTTCCGTATAAAGTTTGAATTCCTCTACGATTTAAATCATTATCAATAATTTCACAAACAATTTCCCGAGCATAAACAGATGATTCACGCGTTTTCCGATCACCGTGGTTGAATGTCTCCCACCCCAGCACCCCACCGGAACGGGAAACGTTTACTAAAGGGAACTAAACCTCCGGGTCTCGATTGTTATGTTAACTGCTCCCTAAACAAGCCAAAGATAATCCAGTATTATTGTAGCAAATATCAATTAGGTGGAGTTAACCTGAACGACGAACGCTTAGCTAGGGATGAAAATAATCCTCAAGGGTTGCTGCTAAAAGAGAAACATTCTACTCAGGTATACAGGGTGTAGCTCGAGCGTACATTGCATCCGAAATTATTTTCATTTTATGAAAATACACAATTTAAAGTTAAATTGATGGCAGAAAAATGTGACTATTGAAGTAAGCGCGTATTTAATATCTTTTTTTGACGGCACTTCACACTCATAAATATATCACGGAGAGTGCCACACCCAATAATGGGTAAAAGGCGTGATGGTATATTTATTTATTTGTTACATACATACATACATAACATCACGCTATATCCCATTAAATGGGGTAGCACGAACCCGTCAACATTCTCATCCTGACACACGATACTCGTTTCAACCACATTAACACTTCCTCCATACGAACTCTTTCCTTCCTCACAACCAAAATCCATCCATTCGCTCCTGTACACCTGTTTCGTAAATCTTCACTTACGCCCACTTCTCTAACAACGAATCTATAAGAAATGAAGGCAGCATCGCCTGCGCTTGTTTAAAAATACATTTAACACAATTGCAGTTGCACACTGTATAGTAAAAACTGAAAATGAAGAAAAAAAGATGAGGAAGGAAGGGAGTATCTTCCTGCGCTTGTTTTTGAAACTGAATTCCACACAATTGCAGTTATTTATTTGTTAATAAGTTAAAATATGTACTCTTATAGATGCAGAATTTTAAGATGCAATCGTAGAAAAATGATTTTAATACACAAATAACTACTTCGCGCGTTGCCATTGGAGACGCGCGATAAAGTTATTTGTGTATTAAGAGCGTAAAGTGATTCTTTGTTACTCGAGCACGATAATTGCAGCGCTAGCCAAAGGCGAGAGCTGCAATAGTGTAAGAGGAACAAAGAATCACTTTACGCTCGTGATACACACATTATTTTTTCTACAATTGCATCTTAAAATTATTCAAAACGTATACGTACTGAAAATAAATTCGTTCTGTCAACTGTCAATATGACAAGTTTCTATTTTGTTTGTATCCCTGGTAACTATTGAAAGAAGCGCGCATTTAATATCTTTTTCGCGCGTTGCCCTTGGAGATATTTTTCGATTGTTCCACAGAAAACGTCAACGTCAGCGTAATTGTCAATTTTTCATAGCAATCGTAGAAAAAAGATATTAAATACGCGCTTATTTCAATAGTTACCAGGAATACAAACAAGACAGAAACTTGTCATATTGACAGTTAAATTAAAAACTGAAATTGTCTAAAATTGCATACGAGGAAGATTTACGAAACTGGTGTACAGGAGCGAATGGATGAATGTTTGTTGTGTATTGATGGATTTTGGTTGTGAGAAAAGAAAGAGTTTGTATGGAGGAAGTGTTAATGTGGTCGAATCGAGTATCGTGTGTCAGGATGAGAATGTTGACGGGTTCGTGCTACCACATTTAATGGGATATAGCGTGATGTTATGTATGTATGTATGTAGGAATTCAATGTTTAATTTTTAAGATATATTAACTATTATTTTTTTGTATATTGGATGTATAAATCTATGAAGAATTATAAAACTTCCATATCCTATATAAGCTGCAGTAAATAATGAGTAATGTACGCAGCGCAAACATTTCATATTTCAGTTTCAGTTTGATATTTAAGTGTATAAATCTCTTGTCTGCTGCCACGCACAGAGCGTGGGATGTTTTTGTCGGTAGACTCGGCCGGATAAATCTTCCGGGTGTCAGTACCGGAGCACCGGACTCATACATTCGCAACGCCGGACATTCGCGCGCGCACACCCAAGCTTTCACGCCGTTTTATCGCCACTCGTCCAGCAACATTCTACCCGGATGTGTGATACCAATTACTAGATGAGTACAGAACATTCACTGCTAGTTGTAGCATACTGTTAGCGCTGTAATTTTACAAGGTAGAGTTTAATTGTAAGAAGTAAACTTACTGTTATAAATATAAATTCTAAAATTAAAACACTTGGTATATTTCACATAAATTTGTTTATTTATACGACGCGTTTCGACTTTTCAGTCTTCATCAGGTAATAATACAATGGTTTACAACATTACAACACTTATATGCTAAAATTAATATTAAGAAGAGGGGAGGAACTTACGTCCAATTGGTCATTGACTATATTTTTCTTTGAATTAACCGCCTTGCGAATTTCTAAATTTTCCAGTAAGTTAAGCTTAACGCCTTTCGGCTCAATATGGAGAATCCTATAATCTAATAGTGAATGGTTGTGTTGAATACAATGCTGGGAGAATCCTGTATTTTAATTTTATAATTTAAAATGTTTCGCCAAATGCCAACCACACAAACAATTAATATAAATAAAAATATAAATTCATTACTCAGCTATCAACAACTTACGATTATGATATGCCGCTGATAAATAAACAACTTGTAATATTTTTTCTACGGTTGCTATGAAAAGTTGACAATTACGCTGTGGAACAATCGAAAAATAATGTCAATGGCAACGCGCGACAAAGATATTAAATGTGCGCTTATTTCAATAGTTACCAGGGATACAAACAAAACAGAAATTTGTCATATTGACAGTTGACAAAATGAATTTATTTTCAGTATGTATACATTTTTTAATAATTTGAAGATGCAATCGTACAAAAAATAATGTATGTATCACGAGCGTAAAGTGTCTTTGTTCCTCTTGCACTATTGCAGCTCTCGCCTTCGACTCGCGCTACAATTACCGTGCTCGAGTAACAAACAATCATTTTATCAGGGTTCGAAGATATATATCGATCGATATATATCATGATATTTATTTTGATATATATCGTCATATTTTTGCAATGATATATATCCATTATATAAAAATATCAAATAGTTTTTGAGATATAGCCTCCGGAGAAGTGAAGTTTTTCGAATTTTTCAGTTTTTCTACATTTCCGAGGCTATATCTCGAAAACTAAATGTGATATGAAAACGCGCTCAACGGCATTAATTTTCTCGTGCTTCAGTTAACTTATAAACATAGTTTCAGCGATTTTTATTTTTTTTCAATTTTTCGCCAAAAAAATCGCAAAAAGCGGTTTTTTAACATTTTCTCGAAAACCAGAAGTCATATGCATTTGAAGATTGCACCACTGGATTCAGTGGGTCAAAATACATATGTATGTAAATTTTCGTTTTAATAATCCTACGATTAAGGATTTTTGGGAAAATTGAATTAAAATCTGAAAAAACCAAAGGGGTACCCCTTAGGAAATAATTAAAAATATTAAATTGCTTAAAATTGTATGAAAATTTGCTTATAAGTCAATTCGGACACGGGGAATTCAACGCCGTTGAGCGCATTTCCATATCTTGTTTAGTTTTTGAGATATAGCCTCCGGAAAAGTGAAATTTTTCGAATTTTTCAGTTTTTCTACTTTTACGAAGCTATATCTCGAAAACTAAATGTGATATGAAAACGCGGTCAACGGCATTAATTTTCTCGTGCTTCAGTTAACTTATAAACATAGTTTCAGCGATTTTTATTTTTTTTCAATTTTCCGCCAAAAAAATCGCAAAAAGCGGTTTTTTAACATTTTCTCGAAAACCAGAAGTCATATGCATTTGAAGATTGCACCACTGGATTCAGTGGGTCAAAATACATATGTATGTAAATTTTCGTTTTAATAATCCTACGATTAAGGATTTTTGGGAAAATTGAATTAAAATCTGAAAGAACCAAAGGGGTACCCCTTAGGAAATAATTAAAAATATTAAATTGCATAAAATTGTATGAAAATTTGCTTACAAGTCAATTCGGACACGGGGAATTCAACGCCGTTGAGCGCATTTCCATATCTTGTTTAGTTTTTGAGATATAACCTCCGGAAAAGTGAAATTTTTCGAATTTTTCAGTTTCTGAGGCTATATCTCAAAAACTAAATGTGATATGAAAACGCGCTCAACGGCATTAATTTTCTCGTGCTTCAGTTAACTTATAGACAGGGTTCGAAGATATATATCCATTATATAAAAATATCAAATAGTCTATAATAAATACAGTATACCTCTCATTATTACTTTCATAAATTCTGTTAAAATTATATTGTAAAGAAAATTCTTACTTTACTAGCTTTTGACTAACTTCACATCAACGACATAAATCCAAATTGTGTGTCATTTGTAATGTCATTAACGGCAAAGTCTGAACCATTTCCAAAATTTTTATTTGGTACTCATTTTAGAAATACAAATCATTTAATATGGTGGAAAAGTGTAACTATCAATGAATCAGAGTGGACAAATAAAAGTACGTAATCGTCTCGGTATGTTTAAATATTTAAACCAAAAAGAAACTACAAAAAAAAACTAATTTAGATTGGATTTGGCCAAGTGAGTCTCTATCTGCAACGCTATGTTCAGGAAGTTCATCAGAAGATGATGATTTGCCCCTATTTAGGATATAGGATTATTTAAATATTCTTACTATTCTTAGTACTATATAATATTTGTGTATCCATTCAATGTATATTTACTTTTTTTCATTACCTATGTTAATTTTTTATTTAGGAGTAATAATTTATTTTGTATTTCCTATTGTGATAATAAATGTGTACAAAAACTAAAATTAAAAAATAAATATCCAAAAAGTGATATTTATCTGATATATATCCTATATATCAGATATTTTGATATTTACGAACCCTGCATTTTACGCTCTTGATACATAAATAAATATTCTGAAAACATCTCCTTAGATAGACATCCATATTTATAATAACCATTATTTCTAAATTAAATTTGTAATTAATTTTGAGCTTAATACCGTTGCACCTCAGCTACTAAATAATTTGGTACGCTCAGAAAATAGTCTGCCTCGGCCACCAAACTTCTTCTTCGACGCATATAAACAATCATTTTACAGCCTAGATACACAATAGCTATTTATTTATTATGTGTTTACATTACTCGGCTACGCCTCGTTCTGCAAATTTCACATGCGTAAGGTAATAACCTTCATTACCTTACTAGTTTCATACAATATTTTTTCTACTTCCGTTCTAATAAATACGAAAGAGCGTTTTTGAAATTATGAAATTTTGACGTATTAATGACAGTTATAAATTCAAAAAATAAAAGTATAACACATCAGAATTTGTCTACCAAGATATCTGTTGCTATGTTACCTCATTATTTCACTAGTTAAATAATGCAGTTCATTACCTAACTCAAATAAGTGAAATAAAACGTCTATTTCCTAACGGAAGTAGAAAAATATATATATGTATCTAAATGAATGTAGGAGTTATAAGATAGCGCGCGCGCGTGAAGCCCTAAGACCATCAATACACATTGGATACAGTGTCACAGACACGCCACACATCGTTCAGAGCCCCGGAAACTCCGGACCTCGCCCGGAACTTTCCCCGACCAAATGTTTTATAAAGTTGCTATGATGCTACTATATTTCAAATTGTATTTGTACGAAAATATAAAATATATCATTACGCCTTTTACCCATTACTGGGTGTAGCACTCTGCTGAAGTAGATTTTGGTAAATGAGGGAAGTGTGGTTACCAGCCGTCAAATCACGGCTACCAAATACGTTAGTAGAGGAGGAGCCACAGGGGTAGATTTAATTGTCGCCTGTGGGAATCGAACTCGGGTTCTCAATTTCGTAGGCATTTAGTGATTTTGATTAACTTTAAAAAACAAAAACACTTGAGATTCTTGAATCTTGATGATACTTACATAAATTCATTACCATTTAGAGAACCCGGGTTCGATTCCCACATGTGACAAACTATTTTCACCACATTAAAACTACCTCTGTGGCTCTCCCACCACTTACATTTTTTTGCATGACATGCATAAATATATCACTTACCGAAATCTGCTACAACAGAGTGCCACACCCATTTATTTTTATTACCATTCAAAAATATAAATTCACAATATGAACATATCTAAACTGTCTTGGTAGATTCCGTCACGGAATCTGAGAAATGCTCAACCTATATTTTGTATTCCTCATTGTACCGCAAACTACTGGTTTCATGCTCGTTTATGGAGAATATGTCGGCGCTTTAATAGTTTAAATTTTAATATTAATGATGTAAACAGCGACTTGATTTCAACCACGTTAACCAGATTTATAGACTTAACCAAAAATATGCTATTAAATGATTTCTCCTGAGAAATGTCCTGAATCCTATGTTACATGTGAAATGAAGTATGTAAAGTCGTACCACTTATACGCACATATTGTATTTTTGGGCGATTGCCTGTTCGAATGAATACATAAATATTGCTATTTGAATCCGGAACCAAATTTAATCAAATTTGTAGAACTGTTCATTGAGAAGATATCCGATATTCTAATAGATCTGGAATACTCGACGCGATCAGCGAACCACCGGCATGGGGTAGTAAATGTAATATTGTTGTGAATATCGGATTTCAAGAGAATGGAATGTAATAACATAGAGCTTGCGCTGCGCCTCACCGCGCCGGCACCGGCATCAGCGATCTGCACTTGACCCGCCGGTACTAATGGTTACTTAGCAACAATTAATCACTTCTGTCGTTAGCGTCGGCTTACCTGCCGGTATTAAATAAGGGAGGTTTCACCCACGCGCACAGGGGTGACGAAATTGATTCCCTGATATTGGAGTTATTTGTCAGTATTGTTGGTCGTATCTACGTTCCACAATTTTTTATTTAATAAATATAAATGGGGTAGCATAAACTCTTTAACATATCCCAACTAAAGTCCATTCACATTAACACTAATACAAAAATTTAACCTAAAATATACATATAGGATGTTTCAAAATTATTGCAAAAAATCTGATGTGGACACCACATGACTTCCTTGTACGCGTATTAAACTATAGATATTTTTTTAATTGTACATATTTGACATTAAATCTTTTATTTTTTGTTCTAATCCATAGCAAACTTAATTATTTTTTAAATCTAAAAATATATAATATTTAAATTTAGATATCTCGTTTATACAAAAAGCTAATTTAAAAATTCTTAATGAGCTATACGCAGAATTTAATTCTCTAAAACTTTTATTTGCAGCATTAATTTCTAAAATTAAAAAAATACCATTTTTTTCAAGGAAAACTGTTAGCAGCTTCATGTAATGTGCCACTTCCAGTTAGTCTATTTTAACCAAAATCTATTATGTCATTTCCATTGATATAGTAGTCTTATATACCAAATTTGGAAAGTTTTAAATTATATTTGAATATAGTTTTTCATGAAAATCTATTATAGGCTTCAAGGAAAGTACCACTTCCGGAAGTTATATAATGACCAAAAAGGGAGGTGCACAACTAGATGTTATAACAGTCCTAAATACCTCAACTTTCTACGGCTTACCGTTTTTGAGTTATGCGAGATACATACGTACGTACAGACGGCATGACGAAATTAGTCAAAATGGATTCAGGGAGGGCCAAAACACCTATTTCCGTTGAAATCTGAGAACCGAAAATTTTCGCGATTACAATACTTCCTTTACTTCGTACAAGGAAGTAAAAAGGATACATATAAATAAAATAAATATATCATCACGCCTTTTACCCATTACTAGGTGTGGCTGTCTGCCTAAGCAGATCTCGGTAAGTGATATATTTGTTCGCGTGAAATGCAGTTACCAGCCGTCAAATTACGGCCCCCAAAGATATAAGTGGTGGAGGAGTCACAGGGGTAGATTTAAATTGGTGAAAATTGTTTGTCGCCTGTGGTGGGATCGAATGAGTATCTCGCGCACGCTCCCAAATTATTTGTTGTCAGATTCCATCATTGGTATCAATTGTATATTATTGTTGATTGTTTCCCTTCAATTTACTTAAATAAATCAATAATTATTGTATTATTCATTCTCACGCGCAACAAAAAACACTCATTTTGCGCACTAAATACAAAAATAACTATTAATGTTAAAATATTAACGAATTTAAAATCTTATGGGGTAAGTGGCTCAGTGGTATAAAGCAGGGTTCGAAGATATATATCGATCGATATATATCATGATATTTATTTTGATATATATCGTCATATTTTTGCAATGATATATATCCATTATATAAAAATATGAAATAGTTTTTGAGATATAGCCTCCGGAGAAGTGAAATTTTTCGAATTTTTCAGTTTTTCTTCTTTTCCGAGGCTATATCTCGAAAACTAAATGTGATATGAAAACGCGCTCAACGGCATTAATTTTCTCGTGCTTCAGTTAACTTATAAACATAGTTTCAGCGATTTTTATTTTTTTTTTATTTTCCGCCAAAAAAATCGCAAAAAGCGGTTTTTTAACATTTTCTCGAAAACCAGAAGTCATATGCATTTGAAGATTGCACCACTGGATTCAGTGGGTCAAAATACATATGTATGTAAATTTTCGTTTTAATAATCCTACGATTAAGGATTTTTGGTAAAATTGAATTAAAATCTGAAAAAACCAAAGGGGTACCCCTTAGGAAATAATTAAAAATATTAAATTGCATAAAATTGTATGAAAATTTGCTTATAAGTCAATTCGGACACGGGGAATTCAACGCCGTTGAGTGCATTTCCATATCTTGTTTAGTTTTTGAGATATAACCTCCGGAAAAGTGAAATTTTTCGAATTTTTCAGTTTTTCTTCTTTTCCGAGGCTATATCTCGAAAACTAAATGTGATATGAAAACGCGCTCAACGGCATTAATTTTCTCGTGCTTCAGTTAACTTATAAACATAGTTTCAGCGATTTTTATTTTTTTTCTATTTTCCGCCAAAAAAATCGCAAAAAGCGGTTTTTTAACATTTTCTCGAAAACCAGAAGTCATATGCATTTGAAGATTGCACCACTGGATTCAGTGGGTCAAAATACATATGTATGTAAATTTTCGTTTTAATAATCCTACGATTAAGGATTTTTGGTAAAATTGAATTAAAATCTGAAAAAACCTTAGGAAATAATTAAAAATATTAAATTGCATAAAATTGTATGAAAATTTGCTTATAAGTCAATTCGGACACGGGGAATTCAACGCCGTTGAGCGCATTTGCATATCTTGTTTAGTTTTTGAGATATAGCCTCCGGAGAAGTGAAATTTTTCGAATTTTTCAGTTTTTCTAAATGTGTACAAAAACTAAAATTAAAAAATAAATATCCAATAAGTGATATTTATCTGATATATATCCTATATATCAGATATTTTGATATTTATTATAAATATCATGATATTTACGAACCCTGGTATAACGTCGGCCTGTGGATCTTGAGAACCTTGGTTCGATTCCCACAGCCGACAAACAATTTTCACCAATTTAAAAAATCTACCCCTGTGGCTTCTCCTCCACTAATATCTTTGGAGGCCGTGATTTGTCGACTGGTAACCGCACTTCACGCGAAAAAACTATATCACTTACCGAGATCTGCGTAGGCAGAGTGCCACACTCAGTGATGGGTAAAAGGCGTGATGATTTATTTATTTATTTATTTATTTAAAAATAAGAGAATCAAACTCGGGTTCAAATCCACACAGCTATTTACCTAACTTGATTTATTTTTAATGTAGCATTTCAATAAAATACCGTTTGAAAATATTCGATTTAAAAAAATAAAAATATAACAAGACATCATCAAATGAAGTATAAAATAGAGCCCATTTAAAATGCCAAGAATACCTAACACCACTGAATACGGACACACGTCTATACGATCCTTCATCCTCCATTCTTCATGTAAACGATGATTACCGTCACTTATACGTGAAGTATCTGACAAAACACCATCTCATCTTTTGCGTCTCGCTGCAGGCATTTGTTTCTGGGCTGGCACACTGGTCGCTGTGGTCGCTGTGGTGGTCCAGTGACATCCGAACGCTACGGATTTGTTTATTTTCTCTGACGTCCCCGTCAGCAGAGTCAGGACGTGGCGCCTTGGAACAATGCCTTAATTCTGACTGACACAGGTACAATACGGACGTTTAAGGTGAAGAGAATGGTGTATGTGTGTGTGTGTGTGTGTGTGTGTGTGTGTGTGTGTGTGTGTAGGTGTGTGTGTGTGTGTGTGTGTGTGTGTAGGTGTGTGTGTGTGTGTGTGTGTGGATACCAGATATATCTACAGGGACGTACTCAAACTAATGATATTCAGGCTCGCATATTTCTTCTTTAAATCTACCCCTATGGGGTAGGTGGATCTTGAGAACCCTGGTTCAATTCCCACAGCCGACAAACAATTTTCACCAATTTAAAAAATCTACCCCTGTGGCTCCTCCACCACTAATATCTTTGGAGGCCGTGATTTGACGGCTGGTAACTGCACGCGAAAAAATATATCACTTACCGAGATCTACTTAGGCAGAGTGTCACATCCAGTGATGGGTAGAAGGCGTGATGATATATTTATTTATTTTTATTTTAAATCTACCCCTGTGGCTCCTCCACCGCTAATATCTTTAAGGGCCGTGATTTGACGGCTGGTAACCACACTTCACGCGAAAAATATATCACTTATCGAGATCTACTTAGGCAGAGTGTCACATTCAGTGATGGGTAAAAGGCGTGATGATATATTTATTTATTTTTATTTTAAATCTATCCCTGTGACTCCTCCTCCACTAATATTTTTAAGGGCCGTGATTTGACGGCTGGTAACCACACTTCACGCGAAAAATATATCACTTATCGAGATCTACTTAGGCAGAGTGTCACATCCAGTGATGGGTAAAAGGCGTGATGATATATTTATTTATTTTTATTTTAAATCTATCCCTGTGACTCCTCCTCCACTAATATCTTTAAGGGCCGTGATTTGACGGCTGGTAACCACACTTCACGCGAAGAAATATATCACTTATCGAGATCTGCTTAGGCAAAGTGTCACATCCAGTGATGGGTAGAAGGCGTGATGATATATTTATTTATTTTTATTTTAAATCTATCCCTGTGACTCCTCCTCCACTAATATCTTTAAGGGCCGTGATTTGACGGCTGGTAACCACACTTCACGCGAAGAAATATATCACTTATCGAGATCTGCTTAGGCAAAGTGTCACATCCAGTGATGGGTAGAAGGCGTGATGATATATTTATTTATTTTTATTTTAAATCTATCCCTGTGACTCCTCCTCCACTAATATCTTTAAGGGCCGTGATTTGACGGCTGGTAACCACACTTCACGCGAAGAAATATATCACTTATCGAGATCTACTTAGGCAGAGTGTCACATCCAGTGATGGGTAAAAGGCGTGATGATATATTTATTTATTTTTATTTTAAATCTATCCCTGTGACTCCTCCTCCACTAATATCTTTAAGGGCCGTGATTTGACGGCTGGTAACCACACTTCACGCGAAGAAATATATCACTTATCGAGATCTGCTTAGGCAAAGTGTCACATCCAGTGATGGGTAGAAGGCGTGATGATATATTTATTTATTTTTATTTTAAATCTACCCCTGTGGCTCCTCCACCGCTAATATCTTTAAGGGCCGTGATTTGACGGCTGGTAACCACACTTCACGCGAAAAATATATCACTTATCGAGATCTACTTAGGCAGAGTGTCACACCCAGTGATGGGTAAAAGGCGTGATGATATATTTATTTATTTTTATTTTAAATCTATCCCTGTGACTCCTCCTCCACTAATATCTTTAAGGGCCGTGATTTGACGGCTGGTAACCGCATTTCACGCGAAAAAATATATCACTTACCGAGATCTGCTTAAGTAGAGTGCCACACCCAGTGATAGGTAAAAGGCGTGATGATATATTTATTTATTTTTATTTTAAATCTACCCCTGTGACTCCTCCTCCACTAATATCTTTAAGGGCCGTGATTTGACGGCTGGTAACCACACTTCACGCGAAAAAATATATCACTTATCGAGATCTACTTAGGCAAAGTGTCACATCCAGTAATGGGTAAAAGGCGTAATGATATATTTATTTTATTTATATTTCTTACTCAATTATTTTAAATATTGTCAAATTAGTTATTTTTATATTAAGAGCGTAAAGTGATTCTTTTTTACTCGAGCACGGTGTTAGAGAAACAAAGATACTTTACGCTCGTGATACACACATAATTTTTTCTACGATTGCATCTTAAATTATTAAAAAAACTTATACGTACTGAAAATAAATTCGTTCTATCAACTGTCAATGACTGACAAGTTTATGTTTTGTTTGTATCCCTGGTAATTATTGAAATAAGCGCGCATTTATAATCTTTTTCGCGCGTTGCCATTGGAAATGCGCGCATTTAACGTCTTTTTCGCGTGTTGCCATTGGAGGTGCGCAAAAAAGATATTTTTCGATTGTTCCACAGAAAGCGTCAACTTTACGATGACAAATGAGAGCGTAATTGTCAACTTTTCATAGCAATCGTAGAAAAAAGATATTTTTCTGTTTATTCCACAGAAAACTTCAACTTTACGATGACAAATGAGAGCGTAATCGTCAAATTTTCATAGCAATCGTAGAAAATAATTATTTTAAATTAAATTACCTACATTTTAAATAATTAGACCGATGGGCCACTCCGTATAGTATATACAACTAAGAGGTCGTGAGTTCATATCTCGCTGATTTCAACTTAAAAAAATTTAAAAATATCTGATGTGGGCAGCACATGACTTCCTTGTACTATAGAAATTTTTTTAATTCCACATATTTGACATAAAATTTTTTATTTTTTATTTTTTGTTATAATCCATAGCAAACTTAATTTAAAAAAAAACCAAAAATATATAATATTTAAATTTAGATATCTCGCTTATACAAACGGCTAATTTAAAAATTCTTAATGTGCTAGACGCAGAATTTAATTCTCTAAAACTTTTATTTGCAGCATTTATTTCTAAAATTAAAATAATACCATTTTTCTCAAGGAAAACTGTTAACAGCTTCATGTAATGTGTCACTTCCGGTTAGTCTATTTTAACCAAAATCTATTATGTTATTTCCGTTGATATAGTAGTCTTATATACCAAATTTGGAAAGTTTTAAATTTTATTTGAATATAGTTTTTCATGAAAATCTATTATAGGCTTCAAGTAAAGTGCCACTTCCGGTAGTTGTATAATGACCACCAAGTGAGGTGCACAACTAGATGTTATAACAGTCCTAAATATAAAGTTTAAAATTTCTACGGCTTACCGTTTTTGAGTTATGCGAGATACATACGTACGTACAGACGGCATGACGAAATTAGTCAAAATGGATTCAGGGAGGGCCAAAACACCTATTTCTGTTGAAATCTGAGAACCGAAAATTTTCGCGATTACAATACTTCCTTTACTTCGTACAAGGAAGTAAAAACAATTACATCTGAGTTACTCAAATTTCACTACAAGCTATTGTAATTATTAGAATTAAGTTCCTGTTATACAGAGTAACAATTAAATAAAAAAGGAATGTTTGTGAAAATGTCCGTGAGTCCTACCCTGTTTCCACTAGCTAAATCCGTTGTAAAAACTGGCGTAGCTCCATCACAGTTGGTGACAGGCATTGTCAGCAACAGTTCACCACACAATGCGTTTATACAGCTCAGGTTTGACCACTGTTCACATTTCATACAACTCGAACGCTAAATTACATTATTTCACGCATGCCTCGTTTAAACTGTATCAGATTATTGAACTAATTTACTGTTTTGTTAATTCAAATTTTAATTGATTTTAGAGTCAAATATTTCATTGAAATTACAATCAGTGCTAAACAGCTGGCAGATACTAAATGTATTTTTAGGTGGCTGATAACTAAAGCTGATATTTACGCGCATAATTCAATCTGTGCATCTTGAGAACCCTGGTTCGATCCCGACACACGACAAACAATTTTCACCAAATTAAATCTACCACTGTGGCTACACCTCCACTAACATCTTTAGGGGCCGTGCGCATAAATATATCACTTAGCAGATCTCTGTAAGTGATATATTTATGCATGTGAAGTCGATGATAGTGAAAGAGGAGCTACAGGGGTAGTTTTAATTTGATTAAAATTATTTGTCGGCTGTGGGAATCGAACCCGGGTTCTGAAATTTGATTCACGTGTATAAATATATCACTTACCAAGATCTGCTACAACAGAGTGCCACGCCCAGTAATAGGTAAAAGACGTGATGATATATTTATTTATTTTTCACTGAAAAAGTAGTATACATTTTTAGTGCCACTGCTTCAAAAGTTATTATTAATATTTTAATAATTACTTTTTAATTGTAATTGTGTTGATTTATAATTAATAAATTTATTATTGTAAATAAAAATAATAAATATATCATCACGCCTTTTACTCATGACTGGATGTGGCACGCATTCATAGCAGATCTCAGTAAGTGATATATTTCTTCACGTGAAGTGCGGTTACCTTCCGACAAATTACGGCCACCAAATATGTTAGTGGAGGAGAAAATTGCTCATCTGCTGTGGGGATTGAACCCGGGTCCTCAATTCCACAGGTCGACTCGATACCACTGAGCCACCTACCCCATAATATTTATTAAAGTAATAGTACTATAATATCTCACTTTCCGGCCTGAAATCACTACTATAAACATGGAAATACGATATACCTCATGAAGAAAGTATCATTCTGTCCGTCAGTACGGTGGTGTGGATAGCGATACGGAATTCGAATCCGGAGATCCCGAGTTCGAATCGCACTCAAGCTAAAAATTATATGAACTACTACACTACGGCTCGGTGAGTGCGGACCCTGTACTGTAATTGGGGTTAAGTTCCTGTCGTACAGCGTAACATAAATAAATAAATATCTCTAGCTTTAGTCTCGCGAAATGAGACAGTATTTCGTAAAGAAAAGGCTCACTTTCTAGCTTATATACTATCAGCGACAGTATAGGTAAATTACATATTATACCATACTGATGAGCTCTAATAAGAGCGAAACGCGTCTATGGTTACTAACTGTGCTGGCCAGCCTCTGACGATGCCCTCATAAATTGACTTGACTGAATTTTGTAAGACTTAGACAAGTGTTTAGTTTGATATTTTATTATTAAACCTAGTTTCACCAAGTGAGCATTCAAAGACAATTAATTTTGTCTTTGTTGTTTTTTATTGAAATTAAATGTATTTCTGAAGTAAGTCCCTCTCTCTTTCTTGTGAATCTACAGCGCAACTATTGCGCTACAACTGTTTAATACTGTATCTAAATATTGTG
The DNA here is from genome assembly GCA_947425015.1 of Pterostichus niger. Classification (NCBI taxonomy): domain Eukaryota; kingdom Metazoa; phylum Arthropoda; class Insecta; order Coleoptera; family Carabidae; genus Pterostichus; species Pterostichus niger. The sequence goes on from OX380337.1 coordinate 40,136,234, forward strand.
TTGTTCGTTGGAGGCACGGCTTATAGCGATGCATTCTCCGCTAACTACATGTCATTTAAGTGAACACGTATTTGGACAGTGATGACATTGTGAGATAAGCAGCAAGTCATCTTTATCAAAGGTGGCCTGAGATGGTTCGAGCTGGCCTGGAGAGGTGTTGAAGGCACCCTCGGTGGTCCTACAACTCTGATTGGCTACTGTTCACAGCTTGCTGATTGTCAGTTTTATCATTCGCTCATTTGTTATGACTGAGAATACTTATACGTTATTTAAAATATAATACAGGGTAAATAGTTGGAACATTTAGATTGAAAGAATAAAAATGTATTTTATTCAACAATACATGTGAAAATGACATTTCCCTCAGTTAATTTAGTTGGGGTAGGTGGCTCAGTAGTATCGAGTCGGCCTGGTTCGATCCCCACAGCCTACCAACAATTTTCACCAATTTAAATCTATCCCTGTGGCTCCTCTTCCACTAGTGATTTGACGGTTGGTAACCGCACTTCACATGAAGAAATATATCATTTACCGAGATCTGTTTAGGCAGAGTGCCACATCCAGTAATGGGTAAATGGCGTGATGATATATTTATTTTATTTATTTATTCAGTGGTATCGAGTCGGCCTGTGGATCTTGAGAACCCTGGTTCGATCCCCACAGCCGACAAACAATTTTCACCAATTTAAATCTACCCCTGTGGCTCACTCTCCACTAATATCTTTGAGGGCCGTGATTTGACGGCTGGTAACCGCACTTGACGCGAAAAAATATATCACTTACCGAGATCTGCTTAGGCAGAGTGCCACACCCAGTAATGGGTAAATGGCGTGATGATATATTTATTTATTTATTTAATTTATTTAATTTCGTTGTGATGGTAACCGTTTTCCTCACTAATAAGGAAAGTTTTTTACTTTCCTCACTAGTGAGGGAAACGGTTACTATCACAACTAAATTGAGTGAGTGAAATTTGACATGATATATCTTCGGCGTTTGCAGTAATTTCACGAGTAATGTAATTGCGTTACAATTCGAGTTGTGTATTATACTTTTTCTACTTCCGTTAGGAAATAGACCTTTTATTTCACTTATTTGAGTTAGGTAATGAACTGCATTATTTAACTAGTGAAATAATGAGGTAACATAGCAACAGATGTCTTGGTAGACGAATTCTGATGTGTTATTCTTTTATTTATTGAATTTAAAGTGTCATTAAAATGTGAAAATTTCATAATTTCAAAAATGCTCTTTCGTATTTATTAGAATGGAAGTAGAAAAAATATTGTATGAAACTAGTAAGGAAATAAGGTTATTACCTTATTTATGTGTAAGGTAATAACCTTCATTTCCTTACTAGTTTCATAAATAGCTATTATCTACGACCATAAATAATAATAACAACAATTACAGAATATTTGTTAGGTTATATCAACTGTCAAACAGCAGTGTTACCACCGCTTAACAAATGAAAAATTTCTTGAGAACAGTTTCATAATATATTACGTAACTAGTGCAGTAAACCCTTAGTAACCGTAAACAAGCATTTACTGTTCTTGCAAATTGTTTTTAATGTCTTACTTACATATATGGTCGTAAATAAAAATTATTTAAGTTAGTCCTCGGTTAAACCGACCTCGTTATACGCATCCACAATTACACACCACCACAGTTGGTGGTCCATTATCTACAGATCACCCTCTATTTCATATCTCGATCGTATCATCAACAGTAGTCCATCTGATTCTTCAACCCCTCGTTACTATTTCATTGTCAATGTTCAGCTGGTCTAGTGTAGCCTGCAGGGACGTCCGTTCCATAGGGGGTCGCTAAGTGTCTATTTTACATTATCGTTTCATTCTTGTAACAATTGCCGGCGAACGCGTGATGCGTGATGCGCGTGATTTTTATTTGGGGGAGCTTTTTGTTCTGATAAACGGTTGTTGTACTTCTTTTGTTTACTTTGTGTGTTTGTAACTCTAAATCTAAATGTGATTATTGAATTCTGTTTGAATATATTAATTATTCATTGTTTCCACACTATATTACACATTAATTTTAACAAATTTTAGTGAAAAATTTAAGGAAATTTTTTCCGGCGCTTATTTTTGAAAGTGATTTTAATTTTTTTACAATAATAAATAAATAAATATATCATCACGCCTTTTACCCATTACTAAGTGTGGCACTCTGCCGCAAGCAGATCTTGGTAAGTGATATATTTTGTTGCGTGAAATGCGGTTACCAGCCTTCAAATCACGGCCCTCAAAGATATTAGTGGAGAGGGAGCCACAGGGGTAGATTTAAATTGGTGAAAATTGTTTGTCGGCTGTGGGGATCGAACTAGGGTTCTCAAGATCCACAGGCCGACTCTATACCACTGAGCCACCTACCCCATATAATAAATAATAATATATAAATATATCATCACGCCTTTTACCCATTACTAAGTGTGGCACTCTGCCGCAAGCAGATCTTGGTAAGTGATATATTTCTTCGCGTGAAGTGCAGGTACCAGCCGTCAAATAATAATACAATAATATATAAATATATCATCACGCCTTTTAGCTATTATTGGCTCCCCCTCCACTAACATCTTTGAGGGCCGTGATTTGACGGCACTTCACACATATAAATATATCACTTACCGAGATCTACTACGCAGGAATTCCACACCTAGTAATGGATAAAAGGCGTGATGATATATTTATTTATTTATAAATAAATTTAACTTAAATAAATAAATATATATCATCACGCCTTTTACCCATTACTAGATGTGGCACACTTCCATAAGCAGATCTCGGTAAGTGATATATTTATGCGCGTGAACTAGCCGTCAAATCACGCCCTCCAAAGATATTAGTGGAGGGGGAACTACAAGGGTAGATTTAAATTGGTGAAAATTGTTTGTCGGCTGTGAGGATCGAACCAGGGTTCTCAAGATCCACCACTGAGCCACCTACCCCATCTTACTCTTATAGATGCAGAATTTAATTTGATTTTCCATGATATTTAGTTACGACATAGTTTTTGTTGAACCCCCCCCGTGTATAGATTTCAGATCCCAGTCGAGCTACTACACTACGGCTCACTGATTTCCTGTAGGATGTCTGTTGTACATAACAGCATAAATAAATAACAGAATATTTCTATATTACATTTTATTTATTTGTAAAACATGTTGATATATTTATGAACATATAGTGCATTTACAGTCCAATATAATCAATTAATAATCAATGTTTCGGACGCTTATTCATTATATTTACATGAGGACATGACAAGAAGAAGGAAATTATTGAACAATTATTAATTGTAAATTGATCAGTTATCACTAAAGACAACGATGTATTAGTTACGAAGTAGATTCACCCTGTATATCATTATATATACCTCGTCTCACATAAGAATACATTTCTAAACATTACGATAGAAACTCTATTTCTATTTATAAAATAGTATAGCAGTCACTTGTTATGGTGGCTAAAAAAAATTGTAGTTACTGTGTTCTTATGTGAATCGAGGTATAGTACATTTAGAATAAGATAATTGCTTCTAAATCATTGCTTTCTACAAATATAAATATATGTACATTATTAATTATATGTACATTAATTAAACATTTTTTTCAGAATAATATTATTGCTTATGACAAATGTTTAATTCATTTGGAATGTGGATGAAAGTGCATTTTACAGTCTTAATAATAATTAAATATTTGAACTTAACTGTTACCAATCGATATATTAACAACAACCCATATATTTTTATTATTATTTTATAGACGAGTGTTTTAATTGCCGTGTCACAAGATTTTTCAAAATATTCGGCTTTATTTTATTGTGAAGTTCGTAATAAAAAAGTATAAATTATTATAAATATATCATCACGCCTTTTATTTATTACTGGGTGTGGCATTCTGCCGTAGCAGATCTCGGTAAGTGATGTATTTATGCCTCTTAATTTAGCTTTATTTTATTGTGAAGTTTGGAATAAAAAAAGTATAAATTATTATAAATATATCATCACGCCTTTTATTTATTACTGGGTGTAGCATCCTGCTGTAGCAGATCTCGGTAAGTGATGTATTTATGCCTCTCAATTTAGCTTTATTTTATTGTGAAGTTTGGAATAAAATAAAGTATAAATTATTATAAATATATCATCACGCCTTTTATTTATTACTGGGTGTAGCATCCTGCTGTAGCAGATCTCGGTAAGTGATGTATTTATGCCTCTCAATTTAGCTTTATTTTATTGTGAAGTTTGTAATAAAATAAAGTATAAATTATTATAAATATATCATTACGCCTTTTATTTATTACTGGGTGTAGCATCCTGCTGTAGCAGATCTCGGTAAGTGATGTATTTATGCCTCTCAATTTAGCTTTATTTTATTGTGAAGTTTGGAATAAAATAAAGTATAAATTATTATAAATATATCATCACGCCTTTTATTTATTACTGGGTGTAGCATCCTGCTGTAGCAGATCTCGGTAAGTGATGTATTTATGCCTCTTAATTTAGCTTTATTTTATTGTGAAGTTTGGAATAAAAAAAAGTACAAATTATTATAAATATATCATCACGCCTTTTATTTATTACTGGGTGTGGCATTCTACCGTAGCAGATCTCGGTAAATGATATATTTATACTTCTCAAAGATGTTATTTAAATATGTAATAAGTATGTGCTCCATTTAAAAAAAAATATCTTTATGTCAAATCTCAAAAATGGGCGACTGAAATAATTATAAGTTTTTATTTTGAATAAGGCTTTAATATCTACAATTTTTATTTGTAAGTGACATATTGATACGCTGTTACCAGCCGTCAAACCACGGTTCTCAAAGATGTAAGTAAAAGTAATGCTAATGCGGTGAAAATTGTTTTTTGTTTGTTTTAAAACTAAAATAGTTATTTTTGTAATAAGTGTGTTAAATGAGAGTTTTTTGTCACTTTTAGTAGTCATTAGAACGCGTCGAAAAACAAGAATTTCGCCCGTGAAATACAAACAACATTTTTACTAAATTGAACGAAAACAATCAAAAATAATATGTATCTAGTATTATTGATGTGTTGTAACTAACAAAACATAAAAAAAAATTTGGGAGCGTGCGCAAAATACTTATTTTGCGCAGTAGGGTGAAATACGCGTTGTCATGGTAATGTAAATGATGAAAAAATCTCTTACTTCGCGTATTGATATTAGTAAAAAAAAGTGAACATTTTTTTACAGTTACACATGTACTGAAATGACCTCTTTTTAATACTTGTTTCTGGCAAGGAAATGACTTTTTTCAGGTGTATTCAATGCAGGCTCGTTTCTGGCCGATAAAACTTCGTCACGCTTTGTTTGGCAATCTTTATTACTCGACTCGAAAACTTATATTAAATGAAACAAATAATTAAATTCATCTATAAAATAGTTATAAAAAATAAAAAGTTGTCATTACATATTGATATTGGATAATGATTCAGTTACAGAATACAGGAGATAGTATTGTATTTCAGTTTAATACAAGACTTAATGAATAATGAACGAGTTTGAAGCTATTTTTTTTAATGATTATTATTATGAATTCTCTAGCGTCTTCTAAGTACGTACACAGTTAATTTAAGAAAAAATAAAATACAGTTCAACCAATAGAAAGTGAAAATAGTTCAATTTCCCAATTTTTTAGTTCACATATTTTCCGTGGTTCACCTTCCATTGGTTGCACTATAAGTTTAAAAATATCATTTTCACGCAACTGTCGCACAAAGTACGCACAATTCAACTTTTTTGTTAACATATAAATAATATAAATATCACGTCCTTTACCCATTACACGACCGTAGCAGATCTTGGTAAGTGATATATTTATACGCATGAAGTCAAATTATGGCCCTCAAAGATGTTAGTGGAAGGGAAGCCACAAGGGTAGATTTAATTTAAATCGAACTTACAAGCCGACTTGATACCGGACTGTCAGCTACTTTTCCGGGTTCTAATAGCTATTTATGAAACTAGTAAGGAAATGAAGGTTATTACCTTACGCATGTGAAATTTGCAGAACGAGACGTAGCCGAGTTATGTAAACACATAAGTAAGGTAATAACCTTATTTCCTTACTAGTTTCATACAATATTTTTCTACTTCCGTTCTAATAAATACGAAAGAGCGTTTTTGAAATTATGAAATTTTGACATAGTAATGACAGTTACAAATTCAAAAAATAAAAGAATAACACATCAGAATTCGTCTACCAAGATATCTGTTGCTATGTTACCTCATTATTTCACTAGTTAAATAATGCAGTTCATTATCTAACTCAAATAAGTGAAATAAAACATCTATTTCCTAACGGAAGTAGAAAAAGTATAATACACAACTCGATTATAAAATTCCGCCGATAAACAAACAATTTGTCATTTCGAAATTAAATAAGTTTTGAGTTAACTTTATGCAGTTGCGTGAAAAATGTTTTGCACCTCGGCTACAAAAGATTTGCTGTTCTCAAATAATAGTTCAATTTTTTCTTGGATCATTTTGCGGCCTAGTAACACAAATAACAAATAATCAATTCAATGCACCAGAATTAAGATGTTCATTTTTTCACAACACAACAATTAGTTTCTTTTGGCTTGTCGCAAAGTTTAAAATAATTGTCATTTCCTCTCATCTACTATTCACTATCTACCACTTGACAAACACAACAGTCCTACTATTGACATCTCACTATCATCTTCAGCCTCACCAAGCCCGAGCTTGCAGAGGAAGATATGCACCACATTGTTGCTGATAGTTGCCTTGTTGACGGTACGCCGCTGCCATGAGCCCACCGTTCATGCACTGGGCAGCAGTGGCAGCGGAAGGTGGGGGCTGTTGTCCCACACATCCGGAGGAGGTTTGTTGGCCTCGGGAGTCACCTCCTGGACCGCTGCCGACACCTGCAGCGCCTGTGGATGTGGAGGAGCCGCCGGAACATGGTTTGCCGTCTTTGACGAGGACTGGGACTGCTACCCGACGGGGCGATGATGACGACTGAAACAAAAATACGAATTATTGATATAATAATGGGGTAGGTGGCTCAGTGGATCTTGAGAACCCTGGTTCGATCCCCATAGTAGACAAACAATTAAATCTACTTCTGTGGCTTCTCCTCCACTAATATCTTTGGGGGCCGTGATTTGACGGCTGTTCACGCGCATAAATATATCACTTACCGACATCTGCTTACGGAAGAGTGCTACACCCATTAATGGGTAAAAGGCGTGATGATATATTTATTTATTTATAACTGATATATAATAAGTTCACCACGTTAAAACTACCTCTGTGGCGTCTCTTCCTCTACTATCATCTTTAAGGGGTCGTAATTTGACAGCTAGTAATTGTATATCACTTCTGCTGACTGCCATATTCAGTAATAGATACAAGGCATGATATATTTATTTATTTTATTTTGATATAAATTATTGTTTTGCCATTTCAATATATATATTTCAATTGACGTTTAAGAAAATGGGATTTTTCCAAATGACATTTCATATTATTAGTTTCCTAATTATTTTACATCAAAAAGATAAATCGTTTTTGCATTTGTTATTGGTAATTTTCATTAATACCATGTAATAACAAAACAAATGTATCAATTAGAAGGCATTGTTTTTATCTGTCATTATTATAATACATAACTTTTTTTCAACATATGAAAATAACATTTTCCTCACTGAATTAAGTTGTAATAATAACTGTTTCCCTCACTAGTGATGAAAGTAAGTAACTAAATTGAGTGAGGGAAATGTAATTTGACATGGTGACCAAGGAAACGTGATGTGCATTTGCAAATACAACTCCTTTGATTTATATCAAATAATTATTGTATTTCTTGTATCACAAACGTAAAAAGGTAATTTTCACGTTTAATGTTGAAAAAATAGTATGTAACACATGTGGCAAAGAGTTCTTGCTTCAACTTTTGTACTCGTTTTGCAATTAAACTCTTTCCTCACTACATACATACATACATAACATCACGCTATATCCCATTAAATAGGGTAGCACGAACCCGTCAACATTCTCATCCTGACACTCGATTCGACCACATTAACACTTCCTGCATACAAACTCTTTCTTTTCTCACAACCTAAATCCATCAACACACAAGAAACATTCATCCATTCGCTCCTGTACACTGCGCTTGTTTCTGAAGATGGTCTCCACAAAATTGCAGGTAAACACTCGAAACATCTAACCAATGAATCTAAAATCAAGAATCATACGCTTGTCTTCATTCATCATATTTATCCCGCAATTAATTCATATCCTGATACACAACTTTTGCTTCAACCACATTCATAATTCTTTTCATACAAGCTCGTTTATTCTTCACGCTCAGAATCTTTCACTCACGCAACAACCCTTCAATCATATTCATCCACTTGTTCCTCACTAGTATTACAATATACTATTATTTGATTGGTAACCAAGGAAATTTAATTACAATGAAAAATTATCACTTATTAATTTCACTAGTGGAAAACTGTCATAATTTTCAAACAATTTTGTGATTCTATTGCTTAACACATATACGTAGTAAATTCCCATAATTATTTGAAAACTACGTGGTGTCAATAGACCCGCCAGGAAGTCCTGGAAAACTTGGAAAAAGCCTAAAATTGAAAAACCTGACTTGAAATTTTTTTATGTTGCTCACAAGCTATATATGCAGTTCGGTGAATTGTAATTAGTAAAGCCCGGATTTTTAGGCAATTGCCTAGATTCAAATTTTAATATACTTCAGGCAATTTAGTTTTTCTATACATAGGTAATATGTTTACGTGTAATGGAAGGTTTTTTTTTCGTGCCTTAGAGCCTATTTTTTCTATATTTTGGTTATTGTGCCTATTTTACCTTATACAGCCTATTTTACCTATTTTTGTTGCCTATTCTAACTTTTATTGAGCAGACAAGGTTTATCATCTACTTCGTTGACTAATTCAGCACTCGACAAAGTGTTTCAACCTAACTTATAATATTTAAAGTACTTACTTTAATCAAGTTTTTGTGTGTGAATTTAAAATGTCGAAAAAAAAACAACGTTTTTTAGTCAAAATTTTACGTGGCAATTCAATTGTGTCTTTGCCATTAATCTATGGAGCTGAGGTAACTTTAGACGATATGGCTAAATATAAGAATGCCCCGGTCACATTTTGTGACGTCGAACGAAGTTTTCAACTTACAAGCAAGTTCTGACAGACCGAAGACAGTCCCTTTCCGAAAATTTCATAGAGTAATTGCTCGTAATATTTTGTGAATTAAAGTATACTACATAATTTGAATTTACATAATAGTTAATAAAATGAGAACCCTACATTATTATTTTTCAGATTGCGTTAATTTTTGTTTAAAATGATTATTTTTTTCTAACGAAGAGTAGATACGAGTACCAATATTAGAAAAAGGATTCGTTTTTTTTTTAAACAAATTATTTACATTTAGGCTGCCTAAAATCCCGCCTATTTTAGAGTCATTACCGGCCTATATGCCTGCTTATTTGGGTGTTTTTAAGTGCCTAAATATCCGGGCTTTAGTAATTAGTATTAAGTTCCTGTTGTACAGAGTAACATAAATAAATAAAAACTTTTAGCTTGACTAGGATTTAAACTCAGGATCTTCAGATTAGAATGACGTACTGTCAGGCAGTTTAAATGATATCGACAAATCATAGAATAAGAAGAGGTACTTACTTTCTTATAGATAAGCTTTCTTTTTAAATAAAACACTTGTCTAAGTCTCACAAAATTCAGCCTCCAAGTCAACTTATGAAGTCATCGTCAGAGGCTGGCCAGCACAATTAGTAGTTTTCAAATAGATTCCACGATAAACTAAGTCCTTAATTAACTTATTAACGTATTGAAAAGCACTTAACAACAGTGAATAGTGTATATGTATGCCATGATGCAGACAACATTCTAAGGATACCGACCGACCACATTTCACAACCAAAATAAAAACTAGAGAATGTTGTGTATCTTCATCATGTCACTATCACACTACGTTCACTCTCGCGTTATGTCGTGGACTGTACCCGGCCGTGATGGCCGACGTGGTAGCAGCGGCTGTGATGACGTAGACACTTGAACGCGCCGCCGACTCGGATCTCAAGTGGGCTGGTGCTCTGGTGAACGAACGAAGGGAACGCAGGGAACATAAAACGAATGAACGACGGTCGTTCGATGTTGGTGCTGCTTGCAGGGATGTGGAAATTCTGGAGATCGAGGTGAAATTCATGTGGGAATTGTACAATCCTGGGTTTATTAGTTAATAGTAACAGTTTACAATATGCACGTGATCCTGTCCGTAAGGTTCATTGTTTTTGAAAAAAAGAAAAGTTAATTAAAGCACGAGAAATTCAACGTCTTTGAGAGCACATCTGCATATCTCGTTTAGTTTTAAAATATAGTTTATTTTTCTACGATTGCTATGAAAAGTTGACAATTACGCTCTTATTTGTCATCGTAACGTTGAGGTTTTCTGTGGAACAATCGAAAAATATATTTTTTGCGCGTCTTCAATGGCAACGCATGAAATAGTTATTTGTGTATTAAGAGCGTAAAGTGATTCTTTGTTACTCGAACACGGTAATTGCAGCGCGAGTCGAAGGCGAGAGCTGCAATAGTGTACGAGGAACAAAGACACTTTACGCTCGTGATACACACATAATTTTTTCTAAGATTGCATCTTAAAATTATTAAAAAACGTATACGTACTGAAAATAAATTCGTTCTGTCAACTGTCAATATGACAAGTTTCTGTTTTGTTTGGAAACGCGCGCATTTAACATTTTTTTCGCGCGTATTTACGAATTTATTTTTAGTATGCATACGTTTTTTAAATAATTTTAAGATGCAATCGTAGGAAAAATGATGTGTGTATCACGAACGTAAAGTGTCTTTGTTCCTCTTGCACTATTGCAGCTTTCGCCTTCGGCTCGCGCTGCAATTACCATGTTCGAGTAACATAGAATCACTTTACGCTCTTAATACACAAATAACTATTATTTATTTATTTATGTTACGCTGTACAACAGGAATTAATCCCAATTACAGTACAGAATCGCACTCTCCAAACTGCAGTGTGATAGTTCATTTTTAGCTTGAGTGAGATTCGAATTCGGGATCTCCGGATTCGAATTCCATATTGCTATCCACACCACCGTACTAACGAACTAAGTGTTTAATATCTCTTACGTTTGAATTATCACACCTAAAATAAAATACAAAACATACAGAACATTTAACTTTGAACAACGCAGACACAAAATGTTTGAAAGGATAATTTGAAAATAAGATTTCTCTTTTCAAGGTAACTAGTAACATGATGCTCTGTCATGTTAGTTGACTAATGACTAATGTTTTTTTTTTTCGAGCAAGTGATTTTTTTGTACCCGTGACGGTCTTGGAAACAAACACTCGACCAGAAGGTGTGCACACATCCGAGATACCTACTCAAAATTCTCAAATCAACACTTCATGTCCTTGAGCTATAGTTACTTTATAAAATCAACATGGTTTAAATGATCACCGTGATACGCACTGAGCTACGCTAAGCACATTCAACGCACGATGTCAAACGGATAAATACATATTTCCAATTGGAGTCATCTAAATTACTGTACATTTTATATATTAATAGAATTCATATATAGATGGTTATATATCGCGGAAATGGTATCATTTTATCTATATTTATTTATTGATTTATTTATGTTACGCTGTACGACAGGAACTGAATCCCAATTACAGTACAGGGTCCGCACTCACCAAGCCGCAGTGTAGTAGTTCATTTTTAGCTTGAGTGCGATTCGAACTCGGGATCTCCGGATTCGAATTCCGTATCGCTATCCACACCACCGTACTGACGAACAGAATGATACTTTCTTCATGAGGTATATCGTATTTCCATGTTTATAGTAGTGATTTCAGGCCGAAAAGTGAGATATTATAGTATTATTACTATAATAAATATTATGGAGTAGGTGACTCAGTGGTATCGAACTGACCTGTGGAATTGAGGACCCGGGTTCAATTCCCACAGCAGATCAGCAATTTTGTCCTCCACTAACACTGACGGACTAAATTTATATGGGATAAGTGGCTCAGTGGTATCGAGTCGGAATGTGGATCTTGAGAACCCTGGTTCGATCCTCACAGCCGACAAGCAATTAAATCTACCCCTGTGGCTCCTCCACCACTAATATCTTTGGGGACCGTGATTTGTCGGCTAGTTTACGCGCATAAATATATCATTTGTCGACATCTGCTACGGCAGAGTGCCATACTCAGTAATAGGTAAAAGGCGTGATGATATATTTATTTTATTTTATATATTGAACAAAAAATGGTGGATGTACAGATTGAGGTTTTTAAAGCATCATTTTTGTTGATGTCTAATAATTTTAGAGAAAAAATTAATGTACATGCTTATACAGCAAGGGCGGGGAGGGACGTAATTGTCTGATTAGTACATTAGTCAAAATGGATTCAGGGAAGGCCAAAATACCTATTTCCGTTGAAATCTGAGAATCGAAAATTTTCGCGATTACAATACTTCCTTTACTTCGTACAAGGAAGTAAAAACAAACAATAAGTTGTAAATTTTTGCCTAGTTTCATTTTAAATATGTCAATAATTTATCATTAAATATGACTGTGTATATAAATATCAATTTAAACTGATAAAATGTCGTATTGTATAAACAGGTCCGAACTCGGACATTTAACAAACTGGTATTAATTTGTGTTGCATTATGCAAACGTGTAACTAAGGTTCAGTTGTATTCGGGTGTTTGCTGTGTACGTTTCAGTGTTTATCGTGATTTCTAGACATATTTTGTGACTATTTGTGAATATATTTACATGTGAAATGAAGTGAAATATGTGGTTATAAGTGTAAAGTGTCGTGTTACAGACTGACGGTCGCAGACTCACAGATTTCCATGCACCAGGACCTGCTTCCAATCTGCGCAAAGTGAGTCCACACAAATCTTATTTCTATTTTACATGTTTTAAGTATCAATGAACACATTATTCTTTAGGTGAATAATATATGGTAACATATAATTTGTGAATACAGTTGAAGCTAGACTAAATAATTAGAGCTCTCGCCTCACAAGCTAATTTTAATTTAATACAGGGTTCGTAAATATCATGATATTTATAATAAATATCAAAATATCTGATATATAGGATATATATCAGATAAATATCACTTTTTGGATATTTATTTTTTAATTTTAGTTTTTGTACACATTTAGAAAAACTGAAAAATTCGAAAAATTTCACTTTTCCGGAGGCTATATCTCAAAAACTAAACAAGATATGGAAATGCGCTCAACGGCGTTGAATTCCCCGTGTCCGAATTGACTTATAAGCAAATTTTCATACAATTTTAAGCAATTTAATATTTTTAATTATTTCCTAAGGGGTACCCCTTTGGTTTTTTCAGATTTTAATTCAATTTTCCCAAAAATCCTTAATCGTAGGATTATTAAAACGAAAATTTACATACATATGTATTTTGACCCACTTAATCCAGTGGTGCAATCTTCAAATGCATATGACTTCTGGTTTCCGAGAAAATGTTAAAAAACAGCTTTTTGCGATTTTTTTGGCGGAAAATAGAAAAAAAATAAAAATCGCTGAAACTATGTTTATAAGTTAACTGAAGCACGAGAAAATTAATGCCGTTGAGCGCGTTTTCATATCACATTTAGTTTTCGAGATATAGCCTCGGAAAAGAAGAAAAACTGAAAAATTCGAAAAATTTCACTTCTCCGGAGGCTATATCTCAAAAACTATTTCATATTTTTATATAATGGATATATATCATTGCAAAAATATGACGATATATATCAAAATAAATATCATGATATATATCGATCGATATATATCTTCGAACCCTGATTTAATATAATTAAGATTACGAGATGGTCATTATTGTAGAGGATCGTTCTAGCAATATCCGAGGCATTAGGGAAAGCATTAGTGTCACAATAAAAAATTAATTAGCAATTAAAAAAATACATAATTTGTATTAATCATATATTATTGATTAATGGCTTGAAGGATCTACAATTGCAGATTAGACACGCGTAGAAATGCATACTAAACACCATAAAGTTTGTTTCATTCATTTACAACAATTATTTCAGGCGTAATTAATTTTTGAAGTTTACAGTCAATATTTTTGAAACAGACAGTAATATTTTGGATCGATAAAATAATATTTATTTGAATTCTAGTCACCACATGAAACCTATATAATTACAACAGATAGTACAAACGCGAACCACGACGTCCTAAGTAACAAGTTCAGACGGCGCCGTGACGTCACTCGACGCCGCAGTTCGGCGATTAGCAACAAATTTACTTTTTAGTCAAGCCCCTTGAATCTTGTTCGTATGCAATCCCGCTACATTCAGTTGTAATGCGGGTTTGTATACCTCTCTACCCGCTGTAGAACCGGTTGCCTAACATCGTAAATCTCTTACATCTTAAACTTATCGATTCATTCAATTATTTTTTACGTTTTTTAACCAATGAAATGTTTTATTCATTGTCACGTGTGAACGTTTTAATCAATCCTTTTATTATAATAAGAATAAGGCGTTTGTGATTTATATGATTCAAATTTGATTTTATGTTCATTTTTACTTCCTTGTACGAAGTAAAGGAAGTATTGTAATCGCGAAAATTTTCGGTTCTCAGATTTCAACGGAAATAGGTGTTTTGGCCCTCCCTGAATCCATTTTGACTAATTTCGTCATGCCGTCTGTACGTACGTACGTATCTCGCATAACTCAAAAACGGTAAGCCGTAGAAAATTGAAACTTTATATTTAGGACTGTTATAACATCTAGTTGTGCACCTCCCTTTTTGGTCATTATACAACTACCGGAAGTGGTACTTTACTTGAAGCCTATAATAGATTTTCATGAAAAACTATATTCAAATATAATTTAAAACTTTCCAAATTTGGTATATAAGACTACTATATCAACGGAAATAACATAATAGATTTTGGTTAAAATAGACTAACCGGAAGTGGCACATTACATGAAGCTGCTAACAGTTTTCCTTGAAAAAAATGGTATTATTTTAATTTTAGAAAGGAATGCTGCAAATAAAAGTTTTAGAGAATTAAATTCTGCGTCTAGCACACTAAGAATTTTTAAATTAGCTTTTTGCATAAACGAGATATCTAAATTTAAATATTATATATTTTTTGATTTTTTAAAAAAAAATAAGTTTGCTATGGATTAGAACAAAAAATAAAAGATTTAATGTCAAATATGTGCAATTAAAAAAATTTCTATAGTTTAATACGTGTACAAGGAAGTCATGTGGTGTCCACATCAGATATTTTTTTCTATTTTGTTATGTGTCAAAGGCAGCCCAGCCTCAAACCCATGTCTTTTACATATACTAAAATATAGCACGAAAGTCGTCTGCACTAACATTGTTATTTAAGAATAATATTCTCATTTGAAATTTAGTTCATATTTTTAAAAATAAATACTTGACAATTAGTAATATCCACCATTATTTTTTTAACGCAATTTCAATTATAATACTATCTCAATTTATTTATTATACAACCCAATACAATATTAATATTATTGAAATCAGAATAAATTCAATTACTTGCTACTCTAATTATTTTACATCAAAAAAGTTAAATATATTTTTATACTAGCGTATTATAACAACAACTTTTCGATTGTCATTTCCGTTGTTAAATGAAGTACTTTTAAGCAGGGTTCGAAGATATATATCGATCGATATATATCATGATATTTATTTTGATATATATCGTCATATTTTTGCAATGATATATATCCATTATATAAAAATATCAAATAGTTTTTGAGATACAGCCTCCGGAAAAGTGAAATTTTTCGAATTTTTCAATTTTTCTACTTTTCCGAGGCTGTATCTCAAAAACTAAATGTGATATGAAAACGCGCTCAACGGCATTAATTTTCTCGTGCTTCAGTTAACTTATAAACATAGTTTCAGCGATTTTTATTTTTTTTCAATTTTCCGCCAAAAAATCGCAAAAAGCGGTTTTTTAACATTTTCTCGAAAACCAGAAGTCATATGCATTTGAAGATTGCACCACTGGATTCAGTGGGTCAAAATACATATGTATGTAAATTTTCGTTTTAATAATCCTACGATTAAGGATTTTTGGGATAATTGAATTAAAATCTGAAAAAACCAAAGGGGTACCCCTTAGGAAATAATTAAAAATATTAAATTGCTTAAAATTGTATGAAAATTTGCTTATAAGTCAATTCGGACACGGGGAATTCAACGCCGTTGAGCGCATTTCCATATCTTGTTTAGTTTTTGAGATATAGCCTCCGGAAAAGTGAAATTTTTCGAATTTTTCAGTTTTTCTACTTTTACGAAGCTATATCTCGAAAACTAAATGTGATATGAAAACGCGGTCAACGGCATTAATTTTCTCGTGCTTCAGTTAACTTATGAACATAGTTTCAGCGATTTTTATTTTTTTTCAATTTTCCGCCAAAAAAATCGCAAAAAGCTGTTTTTTAACATTTTCTCGAAAACCTGAAGTCATATGCATTTGAAGATTGCACCACTGGATTCAGTGGGTCAAAATACATATGTATGTAAATTTTCGTTTTAATAATCCTACGATTAAGGATTTTTGGGAAAATTGAATTAAAATCTGAAAAAACCAAAGGAAATAATTAAAAATATTAAATTGCTTAAAATTGTGTGAAAATTTGCTTATAAGTCAATTCGGACACGGGGAATTCAACGCCACTGAGCGCATTTCCATATCTTGTTTAGTTTTTGAGATATAGCCTCCGGAAAAGTGAAATTTTTCGAATTTTTCAGTTTTTCTACTTTTCCGAGGCTGTATCTCAAAAACTAAATGTGATATGAAAACGCGCTCAACGGCATTAATTTTCTCGTGCTTCAGTTAACTTATAAACAGGGTTCGAAGATATATATATATATCCAATATATAAAAATATCAAATAGTCTATAATAAATACAGTTTACAATTTTCACCAATTTAAAAATCTATCCCTGTGGCTCCCTCTCCACTAATATCTTTGAGGGCCGTGATTTGACGGCTGGTAACCGCACTTCTCGCGACAAAAATATATCACTTACCGAGATCTGCTTAGGCAGAGTGCCACACCCAGTAATGGGTAAAAGGCGTGATGATATTTATTTAAATACAGTATACCTCTCATTATTACTTTCATTAATTCTGTTAAAATTATATTCTAAAGATAATTCTTACTTTACTAGCTTTTGACTAACTTCACATCAATGACATAAATCCAAATTGTGTGCCATTTGTGATGTCATTAACGGCAAAGTCTGAACCATTTCCAAAATTTTTATTTGGTACTCATTTTAGAAATACAAATACAAAACTATCAATGAATCAGAGTGGTCAAATAAAAGTACATTTATTGAACTATGTGAACAGTTACACACTGCTGTAACAGCCACAGCAGGGCTGGAACGATATTTCTCCACTTTTGGCATTGTCCAATCTCAATTACGTAATCGTCTCGGTAACGACAAAGCCGGTAAATTAGTTTTTATGTTTAAATATTTAAACCAAAAAGAAACTACAAAAAAAAACTAATTTAGATTGGATTTGGCCAAGTGCAACGGTATGTTCAGGAAGTTCATCAGAAGATGATGATTTGCCCCTATCTGGAATATAGGATTCTTACTATTCTTAGTACTATATAATATTTGTGTATCCATTCAATGTATATTTACTTTTTTTCATTACCTATGTTAATTTTTTATTTAGGAGTAATAATTTATTTTGTATTTCCTATTGTGATAATAAATGTGTACAAAAACTAAAATTAAAAAATAAATATCCAAAAAGTTATATTTATCTGCTATATATATCCTATATATCAGATATTTTGATATTTATTATAAATATCATGATATTTACGAACCCTGCTTTTAAGCACTAGTGCTTAAAAGTGACAGTTTAATGCATAAAAGTAAAAGTATACCAACTGTCAAATTGTTTGTAAGTTTCTTCATACAATTTTTTTGATTTTCCTGGAACCAGTGTAGCCAATGCAGCCTCTGCACCATTTTCAATATCAGAATCAATCTCTGAGTCACTCATTTTAAGTAAATTTATTACCAAAAATTCTCAAGAAAAATTATACACCGAGCACGTTGACATCAATGTTTATTAAACAACATATTGAATCGCATAGCAACAAAAAGATGAAACTGATGCCTGCCTTCTTTTAAATTTTGAAAAATTCAAAATGTTGACATTTGAGAATAAATATAAATAATTTGTTTTAAATCGCTAGTATAAAAAGCAGTCTTTCTCTCTCTAAAATTAGGGAATAAGAACGTGTTTCTTGTACATGTGTTACGAAAATATCATTTTACGCACTAGGGTGCATAATAACGCGCTAAATACGCGTTGCCATAGTATTGTAAATGATGAAACAATCACGTATTTCTCATATTGATATTAGTGGAAAAAAGTGAACATTGTTTGACAGTTGTAAAAAAATACAATTTTGTTCTTATGCTTGAAAACCACTGACTAAATATTGGGTTTAATAATACTGATAAATTATTTAGTTCGCGTAAAATATCATGGTAGTTTTAATGCAAACACCCTGTATAAAATGGGGTAGGTGGCTCAGTGGTATCGAGTCGGCCTGTGGATCTTGAGAACCCTGGTTCGATTCCCACAGTCGACAAACAATTTTCACTAATTTAAGTCTACCCCTGTGGCTCCCCCTCCACTAATATCTTTGGGGGCCGTGATTTGACGGCTGGTAACCACACTTCATATCACTTACCGAGATCTGCTTAGGCAGAGTGCCACACCCAATGATGGATAAAAGGCGTGATGATATATTTATTTATTTATTTTACCCTGTATAATATAATAATAAGCATTTGTAACGATATCTCAACGTCTATTGCAGAACAGTAGCTAGCCTGCAAGTATTACATAGCCTGTATCTTGAGCATGTGCACGGTATATCGGAATTCAGGTGCACTGAATAAATATTTAACGCAATAAGCGAGTTGTCGTTATATGCTGCAGTGTGTGTGCAGCTCGGTATTGGCTTTTAAGCTCCACAAACAAAAAAAGAACAACGTTGACTGAGTAACATGGATTCTTGAATGACTTGTATGAAGTTTTGTGTCGTATTTAGTTACAGTGATACGATGATGCAGTGTTATTTGTCAATTACAATTACAGTACAGCAATGGCACTCGTCGATCCGCACTGTCATTAATAAATAAATATATCGTCATGCATTTTATCTATTACTGGGTGTGGCACTCTGCCATAGCTGATATATTTATACGCGCGAAGCCGTCAAATTATGCCCCCCAAAGATGTTGGTGGTGGGGGAGTCACAGGGGGTAGTTTTAATTTAGTAAAAATTGTTTGTCGACTGTTTAAATTGAATTTGCTATATTTATTTATTTATTTATGTATTTATGTTACGCTGTACAACAAAAACTTAATCCCAATTACAGTACAGGGTCCGCACTCACGGAGCCGCAGTGTAGTATCATAGTTTATATAATTTATAGCTAGAGTGAGATTCGAACTCGGAATCTCCGGATTCGAATTCCGTATCGCTATCTACACCACCGTACTGACGGATATTAGTTATGAATGTATATGATATATTTCTTCGCGCGAAATGCGGTTACCAGTTGTCAAATTACGTCTCCCAAAGATGTTGGTGAAAGGAAAGCCACAGGGGTAGTATTTAGTAAAAATTGTTTGTCGACTGTTGAAATTGAACTTGCAATATTAGTTATTATTGTATATGATATATTTCCTCACGCTAAATGCGGTTACCAGCCGTCAAAATACGCCGCTCAAAGATTTTGGTGGTGGGGGAGTCACAGGGGGGTAGTTTTAATTTAGTAAAAATTGTTTGTCGACTGTTTAAATTGAACTTGCTATATTAATTATGAATGTATATGATATATTTCTTCACGCGAAATGCAGTTACCAGCCGTCAAATTACGCCACTCAAAGATGTTGGTAGTGGGGGAGTCACAGGGGGTAGTTTTAAATTAGTAAAAATTGTTTGTCGACTGTTTAAATTGAACTTGCTATATTAGTTATGAATGTATATGATATATTTTTTGGCGCGTAATGCGGTTACCAGCCGTTAAATTACGTCCCCCAAAGATGTTGGTGAAAGGAAAACCACAGGGGTAGTATTTAGTAAAAATTGTTTGTCGACTGTTTAAATTGAACTTGCTATATTAATTATGAATGTATATGATATATTTCTTCACGCGAAATGCAGTTACCAGCCGTCAAATTACGCCACTCAAAGATGTTGGTAGTGGGGGAGTCACAGGGGGTAGTTTTAAATTAGTAAAAATTGTTTGTCGACTGTTTAAATTGAACTTGCTATATTAGTTATGAATGTATATGATATATTTCTTCGCGCGAAATGCGGTTACCAGCCGTCAAATTACGTCCCCCAAAGATGTTGGTGAAAGGAAAACCACAGGGGTAGTATTTAGTAAAAATTGTTTGTCGACTGTTTAAATTGAACTTGCTATATTAGTTATGAATGTATATGATATATTTCTTCGCGCGAAATGCGGTTACCAGCCGTCAAATTACGCCACTCAAAGATGTTGGTAGTGGGGGAGTCACAGGGGGTAGTTTTAAATTAGTAAAAATTGTTTGTCGACTGTTTAAATTGAACTTGCTATATTAGTTATGAATGTATATGATATATTTCTTCGCGCGAAATGCGGTTACCAGCCGTCAAATTACGCCACTCAAAGATGTTGGTAGTGGGGGAGTCACAGGGGGTAGTTTTAAATTAGTAAAAATTGTTTGTCGACTGTTTAAATTGAACTTGCTATATTAGTTATGAATGTATATGATATATTTTTTGGCGCGTAATGCGGTTACCAGCCGTTAAATTACGTCCCCCAAAGATGTTGGTAGTGGTGGAGTCACAGGGGGTAGTTTTAATTTAGTAAAAATTGAACTTGCTATATTAATTATGAATGTATATGAAGACTTGTAATGAAAACCGGGCTAAGTGCCAAAACAATAATTCTGAGATAAATGGTTTTTTTTCATTTATCGAATCTAAGAACATAACACATGCACTATCTTTCAGAATTTTTTTGAACTGTTTCTAACAATCCAGGCACTTAGCCCTCTTTATAGGTTGTTAGGCTTGGCACATAACACACGTTTCAGATTTAAAGTAAAATTTTAATATTTTGGCACTTAGCCCGGTTTTCATTACAAGTCTTCATATGATATATTTCTTCACGCGAAATGCGGTTACTAGCCGTCAAATTACGATATTAATGAAGGGGGAACCACATGGGTAGTTTTAATTTAGTAAAAATTGTTTGTCGACTGTTTAAATTGAACTTGCAATATTAGTTATTATTGTATATGATATATTTCCTCACGCGAAATGCGATTACCAGCCGTCAAATTACGCCGCTCAAAGGTGGAGGGGGAACCACAGGGGTAGTTTTAATGTAGTAAAAATTATATGTCTGCTGTGGGAAATGGACATGCCCATTCGATACCACTGAATATATAAATATATCATCACGCCTTTTACCCATTACTGGATGTGGCACTCTGCCTAAGCAGATTTCGGTAAGTGATATATTTCTTCGCGTGAAGTGCGGTTACCAGCCGTCAAATCACCTACCATATAGTTCATATAATTGTTAGTTTGAGTGGGATTCGACGTCGGGATCTCCGGATTTGAATCCCGTGAAGCTAACCACACCACCATATTGACCGACAATGTTGGGAAAGTATTGATATGAGATGTAATTACCTGGTTGTGTTGGTTTTGTTCCGCCATGGCCTTTTCTTTTGCTTGTCGTTTGCACTTGTAGCGGTGATTTTGGAACCAGATTTTCACCTGAAACACATAAAAGTACATGTATATGTAATAAGTATATTAAGGGTGAAAGTGCAACATTTCTTTACAAAGATGATATTTTACAGCATTACTTTTTCTTAAAACCGTTCCGGAGTACAAACGAAAACACTCAAAAATGCGATCAACTTATCTGTTCTTCTAACTGACTAAATTTATTCAAATTTTATAGAAATAATGATGATATAAAAATATTCACATTTGTCAGTCAGTTTTGTGATAAAGTTTGTAATAAACAGATACAGTCTTTTTTGTGTTTGGATATTATCAAACTTTTCACAGATTATAGAGCATTTCAATATACAATATATTTTTGGTTGAACCGGTTCAAAAATAGAAAATGTTAATATTATGTTTCTATATAGTTCAGAGCACGAGAAATGCACTCGTTCAAACCGCATTTCAATATCTCTTTTAGTTTTCGAGATATATCGATTTTAGACTTTTTTAAAAACTCAACTTTGAGAGCCCATATCTCGAAAACTAAAAAAGATATTGAAATGCGGTTTGAACGAGCGTATTTCTCGTGCGCTACTTAACTTGTACCGAAATTTTAACATTTTTGAAAAATTTTCATCTTTTTTTCAAAATTTTCTTTTCTCAATATTTCCAAAAGTTGAAGAGATAATGAAAATATGAAAACACCAGTGAATTCCTTGCGTGAAAATACATAGGTATGCAAATTTTTACAGCAAAATTGGAGCGGATAAACTTTTTATTACAGAAAATCGAAAAATGGCCTAAATCCGTAAAAACGCCAAGGGGTACCCCTTAGGAAATTTATAAAAAATGGCTATTTTCGATTTTTTGAAATAAAAAATGTATCCGTGCGAATTTTGATGTACAAATTTACATACCTATGTATTTTCACGCTAGGAATTCACTGGTGTTTTCAGATTTTCATTATCTCTTCAACTTTTGTAAATATTGAAAAAAGAAAATTTTGAAAAAAAGTTGGAAAATTTTCAAAAATAGTAACATTTCGGTACAAGTTAAGTACCGCACGAGAAATACGCTCGTTCAAACCGCATTTCAATATCTCTTTTAGTTTTCGAGATATGGGCCTTCAAAGTTGAGTTTTTAAAAAAGTCTAAAATCGATATAACTCAAGAACTAAAAGAGATATTGAAATGCGGTTTGAACGAGTGCATTTCTCGTGCTCTAAACTATATAGAAACATAATTTTAAAAATTTCGATTTTTGAACCGGTTCAACAAAAAATTCACAAAAAATCAATATATCATGCTTTTGAACCATTACTGGCAGTGGCACTCTGCTGTAGTAAGTAATATATTTATGCTTGTGAACTTCAGTTACCAGCCGTCAAATACATGATGTTATTTCTTAATATTTATATAAACAAAGCAATTTCTCATTTCTGTACTATAAATGATTTGAGTTATTTATGTTGAGTACAGTACATTTATTTTAATTGTTGTTGTTTCTAATCTAATAAATATTTTAAGAACAGATAATAAATACAAAATAATAATCTAAAATTTAAAATAAAACCTAATTTTTTGTTCATTACAACATTTTGTAATTTTCAAACCATCACATTAAAACAATATCTACCCTTAAACCTACAACAATACCTTTCTATTAATATTCATACCACCCTACTAAACACAAACAACCTCCACTAGCTCCATGTTTAACTTAGCAGCAAGCACGATCAGTGCTTTGACAAGTAATTGCAATTTAATTACACCCGCCTTGCGCTACGCTCATTAAATTACCCCTGTCGCGAGGGCGGAGCGGTGGCAGGAGGGTGCGACACAAACCCCGGAATCCCTGGAGCCCGGAGCCACCGCAAATAATCCCTGGATTATCTCCGGAATTTGTTGACACGGAGAAATCGACTTACTGCTGGATGGGAATTCAATTTTTCCATGTTTTGGAAATGAATTTATTTTGGAGAAAATTGACCTAGTTTCGTAACAGACTTGCTATTCATTATCCAGTCACGTGACTAACTCAAATAAGGGAAATAAAACGTCTATTTCCTAACGGAAGTAGAAAAAATTAATAACACGATTTTCATGTTAAATATAAACCAAGCGGAATTTTTCTTTGTTTTTAATTTTCTATATCGCAAAGAATAATACTGCAGTAGCTTTTTACTTATTTATTATTATTATTAAATTTACATTAGTTAACCTTAATCTACCTCGATTTATATGTACGACACTTTACTGACATGTTACATATAACATTTTACCTAAAACTTATAAACAAATAATACATATTTTAAATTAATTCAAATTAAAAGATATATTTGACTTACATATTCAGTCAGTAGTTGATGTTGCTAAGTAACTAGACACTCACGTTTCTTTCATTACCTGCCTAGGTAGACAATATGTTATTTTCCAGACTAGGCATGCAAAGCAAAGCTTTGGCAAATGTTTATTTTCCTGTCAGTTTCAGGCAGGGTTCGAAGATATATATCGATCGATATATATATCATGATATTTATTTTGATATATATCGTCATATTTTTGCAATGATATATATCCATTATATAAAAATATGAAATAGTTTTTGAGATATAGCCTCCGGAGAAGTGAAATTTTTCGAATTTTTCAGTTTTTCTACTTTTCCGAGGCTATATCTCGAAAACTAAATGTGATATGAAAACGCGCTCAACGGCATTAATTTTCTCGTGCTTCAGTTAACTTATAAACATAGTTTCAGCGATTTTTATTTTTTTTCTATTTTCCGCCAAAAAAAATCGCAAAAAGCGGTTTTTTAACATTTTCTCGAAAACCAGAAGTCATATGCATTTGAAGATTGCACCACTGGATTCAGTGGTTCAAAATACATATGTATGTAAATTTTCGTTTTAATAATCCTACGATTAAGGATTTTTGGGAAAATTGAATTAAAATCTGAAAAAACCAAAGGGGTACCCCTTAGGAAATAATTAAAAATATTAAATTGCATAAAATTGTATGAAAATTTGCTTATAAGTCAATTCGGACACGGGGAATTCAACGCCGTTGAGCGCATTTCCATATCTTGTTTAGTTTTTGAGATATAGCCTCCGGAAAAGTGAAATTTTTTAATTTTTCAGTTTTTCTAAATGTGTACAAAACTAAAATTAAAAAATAAATATCCAAAAAGTGATATTTATCTGATATATATCCTATATATCAGATATTTTGATATTTATTATAAATATCATGATATTTACGAACCCTGGTTGCAGGTAAAATATTTTCAAAGCTTAAATAAAAATCAGTAAACTGCCCTTGTGGTTTCTCGTCTACTAACATCTTTAAAGGCCGTAATTTGACGGCTGGTACTTTATGCTCATAAATATATAATTTACCGAGATCTGCTACGGCAGAGTGCCACACCAAGTAATAGGTAAAAGGCGTGATGATATATTTATTATTTGAAATAAATATCAGAGAATGAAAATTTTCAAATACATATTTTGTAAAACTAGCCGTCTTGATGTGCCACTTATATCAATCACTCATCTAAACATCCCTTAAACCCAACATAAAATCAAACCCAATTCAGGATTCAAACCCTTCAACTACCTAACAACGTTTTAAATCAAGGCAACAAGCAGACATCCACAATCATTTCTTCTGTTGGTTTGTGAGAATTCGTCGTATTATTTAGTATTTGCCGTCGGCAGTTCGATGCATGATGCGCAATGTGTATTCGGTTCACTGCCTCCATTCGGGCGCGAATGGTTGTGGTTGTGGTGGGTTTGTGGTTACTGCGGGGGCGAGAGATATGGTTTGAATGTAAAGAATAGCGGATGATGTTTGTTGAGAAGAAATGAAAATGATGGTAAGGTGAAATAAGATTTGAAAATATAAAAAATATTAAATAAAACTCTAGGCAAAGTCTCACAAAATTCAGCCTCCGAGTCACCTTATGAGGGCATCGTCGGAGGCCGGCCAGCACAGTTAGTAACCATGGACGCGTTTCGCTCTTGTTAGAGCTCATCAGTATGGTATAACTCACTTCTTCACCTAGAACAAAGTTCATGTGAAGAAGCTGGTGACGAAGAACTGTGCCAGCAGAGAATAAGATCTCTAACAAACGGTAAGATGACATGAGAAGTTCTATCGAACCAGTAATGCCATCTACTCTACATTCTCTGCTGGCACAGTTCTTCGTCACCAGCTTCTTCACGTGAACTTTGTTCTAGGTGAAGAAGTGAGTTATACCATGCTGATGAGCTCTAACAAGAGCGAAACGCGTCAATGGTTACTAACTGTGCTGGCCGGCCTCCGACGATGCCCTCATAAGGTGACTCGGAGGCTGAATTTTGTGAGACTTTGCCTAGAGTTTTATTTAATATTTTTTATTATACCTAGTCTCACCAAGTGCATGAATGACAATTAATTTTGTCTTCGTTGTTATTTGAAAATATAGGTTTTTTCTGTTTTTATAATGTCAACATAATAAATAGCAAACAGATTTGTAATAGCTTATAGTCGAAATTGAATCACTTTATAGAAGTATTAAAATGTATATTAGGTGTTTTTTTTATGGGGTAGGTGGCTCAGTGGTATCGAGTCGGCATTTAAATTTGAAAATCTGTGTTTGATTCCCACAGCCGACAAACAATTTTCACCACGTTAAAACTACCCCTGTGGCTTTCCCTCTATTAACATATTTGAAGGTCGTGATTTGACGGCTGGTAACCGCACTTCACGCAAAGAAATATATCACTTAACAAAATCTGCTACGGCAGATTGCCTCATCCAGTAATAATAATATTTTTAGTAATTAATTTATAAAAACTATAAATAATGTTTGCGAAATAGATTCTTGGTTGATGATGTCATTTTTTTCATCTAATATAATAAAAAAAAATTATAAATGTGTGAAGCTATAGCTTATACAGGGTGTTTCTATACCTTTGCACGAAACTTTAATGACATATATAATTTGATATACTAATTATAGAACAAAAAGAATTATTTTGAAATTCGCAAAAATTAGACTATTTTATTCCAAGCGAACATTTGTAGTGTCACTGGTGTAATAGTACATTTAATTATTTATAATTATGTTACTAATGAAATAAAAGTATAAACACTGCTTACAAATAATCATTTATTAATTAGTTATCATGTAGGTACCTGGTGTAATGCCTTATTTTTATTTTATTAAATGTTCTATTAAACCAGTGACACTAAAATTGTTCGCTAGGAATGAAATACCCTAATTTTTGCGAACTTCAAAAATATTCTTTATGTTCTATAATCAGTATATCAAATTATAAATATCATTGAATTATATTATTATTATATTAAATTAATTACCGAGATCTGCTTAGGCAGAGTGCCACACCCAGTAATGGGTAAAAGACGTGATGATGATATACAGGGTGTTTCAGGACTAGTGTAACAAACTTGAACAGCTTATTCCTAAGGTCATTTTGAGCCAAAAATGTCATATGAACATAGGTCTTATTCCTTCTAGTTACCAAAATACAAGAGGATGAAGTTCTATAAATAACACGAAATTTTCAATTTTTTGTAATCAAGATACTTTCGGAAAACAAGAGTTTTATTGAAAAGTCATACCTTATTTGTCTTAATTAATTTTATTTATTAATATTAACGAATACGATTTAGAGAACAAAACATAAAATGGTACAATTAAATAGACACAGAACAACCTAACCAAACATGGAATAGGTTAACACAATATGAAATAAGATAAATTTAAAAAAGATTACAGCAAGTGTTCAAAATGAGCGCCTTGAACTCGTATGCAATTGAAACCTAATATTCCGTCATATTTAAAAAATGATAAATAAAATAAATTTTACTCATTACTGAGTATGGCACTCTGCCTAAGCAGATCTCGGTAAGTGATATATTTATGCGCGTGAACAGTCGTCAAATCACGGTCCCTAAAGATATTAGTGGAGGAGGAGCCACAGGGGTAGATTTAATTGTTTGTCGACTGTGGGGATCAAATCAGGATTTTCAAGATCCACAGGCCGACTCGATACCACTGAGCCATCTACCTTATAAAAATGATAAGCATCATAATTTTCCTAGTTGCGTATTAGCAATCAACTAAATCAACAAATCTATGAAATTATTCATAATGAAGTTAGAAAATTCCCGTGCAATATTGACAAATCTCCAGTGTTTACCTAACATGCATTCTGCATCAGAATGTGCTTAGCTTGCAGCGAATGCACCTCATCTTTGCGTTTTATTTCGCCGTGTGGTTATTAGCCTGATGCTGTGTACAAGTACTTTAAGTAATTAATGGTTAAATACACTCGCCATTCGCTGTACTCTCGCTGTACTCTGTGAACAGGCTCAGGTAGCCATGGCGATGTGACGTGATGTGACGTATGTGTGAATCAGTGTGTGTGTGTGTGTGAATGTATGGACATTGTAGGTGTGTTGGTAAGTGCCTGTATGTAGAAACGCAGGGAGGTTATGTGTTTTTAAATTGCTTGAGGCGGGTGAAATTCATCGTGATTTGTACCAATTTTATGCTAGATATTTGTTAAACTTATAGTATACAGGTGTCCCATTTTAATCTTTCCAGAAGAATTTCTCTCAACGAGTACATCAGACAAAAAAAAATTTCCGAATAAAAGTTTGATGGTTTGGAGGGATAAAAGAGAGCTCATTTGAAACGATCCTGACAGTTTTTACTTCCTTGTACGAAGTAAAGGAAGTATTGTAATCGCGAAAATTTTCGGTTCTCAGATTTCAACGGAAATATGTATTTTGGCCCTCCCTGAATCCATTTTGAGTAATTTCGTCGTGCCGTCTGTACGTACGTACGTACGTATCTCGCATAACTCAAAAACGGTAAGCCGTAGAAAATTGAAACTTTATATTTAGGACTGTTATAACATCTAGTTGTGCACCTCCCTTTTTGGTCATTATACTACTACCGGAAGTGGTACTTTACTTGAAGCCTATAATAGATTTTCATGAAAAACTATATTCAAATATAATTTAAAACTTTCCAAATTTGGTATATAAGACTACTATATCAATGGAAATAACATAATAGATTTTGGTTAAAATAGACTAACCGGAAGTGGCACATTACATGAAGCTGCTAACAGTTTTCCTTTAAAAAAATGGTATTATTTTAATTTTAGAAATGAAAGCTGCAAATAAAAGTTTTAGAGAATTAAATTCTGCGTCTAGCACATTAAGAATTTTTAAATTAGCTTTTTGCATAAACGAGATATCTAAATTTAAATATTATATATTTTTTGATTTTTTTAAAAATTAAGTTTGCTATGGATTAGAACAAAAAATAAAAGATTTAATGTCAAATATGTGCAATTAAAAAAATATCTATAGTTTAATACGTGTACAAGGAAGTCATGTGGTGTCCACATCAGATTTTTTAATTGTAAATTGGTATCAAAACCT
Organism: Pterostichus niger; assembly: GCA_947425015.1. Taxonomy (NCBI): domain Eukaryota; kingdom Metazoa; phylum Arthropoda; class Insecta; order Coleoptera; family Carabidae; genus Pterostichus; species Pterostichus niger. Next base: position 40,165,645 of record OX380337.1, read on the forward strand.
TAATCTTACGTTTCACGAAAAAAAAAAACAAGTTTTAGCGTTTACAGCGCCAGCTGTTGCAAAAAATAAAAACCTACATAGTTTTTTATGCTCTTTTCGAATCTGCAATAAAAAATAGGGGGTTCCATTTAAGATTTCAAAGTCACCCCCATTATCCACCCCCTGGGGGGTTGGGAGGTGAAATTTGTTATAGCATCGAAGGTCCCGCTCCAAACCATCAAACTTTTATTCGGAAAGTTTTTTTGTCTGATGTTCTTGTTGAGAGAAATTCTCCTGGAAAGATTAAAATGGGACACTCTGTATTGTCATATTAGTGAGGAAAGGCTTTAATTGCAAAACGAGTATGAAAGTTAGAGCACGAGCGATATCGAGTTTTGTAATGGCTTTTTTCCATGTGTGTTACACACTATTTTTTCAACATTAAACGTGAAATAGTTATTTGTGTATTAACAGCGTAAAGTGATTCTTTGTTACTCGAACACGATAAGTGTAAGAGGAAAAAAGACACTTTACGCTCGTGATACACACATCATTTTTTCCACGATTGCATATTAAAATTATTAAAAAAGTATACGTACTGAAAATAAATTCGTTTTGTCAACTGTCAATATGACAAGTTTCTGTTTTGTTTGTATCTCTGATAACTATTGAAATAAGCGCGCTTTTCATATCTTTTGCGCGCGTTGCCATTGGAAACGTGCGCATTTAACATTTATCAAAGATATTTTTCGATTGTTCCACAGAAAACGTCAACTTTACGATGACAAATGAGAGCGTAATTGTCAACTTTTCATAGCAATCGTAGAAAAAATAAATTTTTATGTTTGCGATAACAAAAAAAAAAAATATTATTTTATATAAATATAAAGTTTCCTTGGTCACCATATCAAATAACATTTCTCTCACTCAATTAATTTAGTTGTGATAATAACTGTTTCCCGCACTAGTGAGGAAAGTTATTTATTTAAATGTAGTGAAGGAAATGTCATTTTTACAAGTAATGTTAAAAAAGTTTATTTTTGCGACCTACACTGAAAGTAGATTTTTCTTCCTTCGTATGCGGGTTGAAAGTAGGCGAGGAAATAAATTTTCCTCATTTGAGAAGAAACTAAAGCTGGATTTAAAGTTCACGTAATTTAAATTAAATTAACTTGTAGTACGTCCAACGATCATTTTGAAAAATGACTTAAATCCCTTCATTCACACTATATCATTTACCGAGATCTGCTATGGCAGAGTGCCACGCCCAGTAATTGGTAAAAGGTGTGATGATATATTTATTTATTTATATTTAGAATACTAAATTTTATCTAAATTTCTAATTTATTACATTACTGTTTCGTGAAGAAAGTGTCATTCTTTCGACTACTGTTATAATTTTTTGTATACGTACACTTTACGTAGATTACAAAATATATCTAAGAAAGACGAAAATTGCTTGAAACCCATTCAAATACAGATAGAGTGGGCCTGACGCAAACGTAGTTAATAATACTATACCGTAGACAAAAATAAAAAACCCAGTACATTAATGAACATGTACCAAAACCCGTCATTATCATTATTCAAAACTTAAACACAAAAAGTAAAAAAATTCGGCGCAGGGCTCCACGTTGACAAACCCTCATAATGAACTGATTAAAATTCTGCAATTCATTCTTTCTTAGACGCTAAATTTGCACCCTCTACGCCGACTCCTAAACCACCCTCGTGTATCTCACCCTAGCGTCACGAATTTTACTCAAAGTTAACGCTAGCAAAAGTTGTAAGAGCTTTTTGTGGATGCCGTCACCGAAAGGTAGAGTTAAGCACCACGTTGCTGACTGCCACAGTTTTGGAGAGCTACCTCTTGAGCACGTTTCCTATGGTAAGAGGGGGGGGAGACGCGCTTTTCCCCCGCCCCCCAAAAGAGGAAATAACCTTCTTGATGATAGAAGTTGTGAATTTATTATAGAACGTTTTGCTTTTTACTATTGCCGATAAAATAAATATATCATCACGCTTTTTACCCATTACTGAGATCTTGAGAACCCTGGTTCGATCCCCAAAGCTGTCAAACAATTTTCACCACTCCTGTGGCTCTCCACTACTAATAACTTTGAGAGCCGTGATTTGACGGCATTATTATATCACTTATCGAGATCTGTTACGGCAGAATGCCATACCCAGTAATGGGTAATAAAGGTGTGATGATATATTTATTTATTTATGTTTAGAAAACAGCTGGGGTAGGTGGCTCAGTGGGGTGGATCTTGAGAACCCTGGTTCAATCCCCACAGCCGACAAACAATTTTCACCAATTTAAATCTACGCTTGTGGCTCTCCCTCTACTAACATCTTTGGGGGCCGTGATTTGACGGCTGGCAACCGCACTTCACGCAAATAAATATATCACTTACCGAGATCTGCTTACGGCAGAATGCCACACCCAGTAATGGGTGAAAAAGGTGTGATTATATATTTATTTATTTATGTTTAGAAAACATCTGGGGTAGGTGGCTCAGTGGTATCGAATCGGCCTGTGGATCTTGAGAACCCTGGTTCGATCCCCACAACCGACAAACAATTTTCACCAATTTAAAACTACCCCTGTGGCTCCCCTTTCACTAACATCTTTGGAGGCCGTGATCTGACGGCTAGTTTACGCGCACAAATATATCACTTACCGAAATCTGCTTACGGCAGAGTGCCACACCCAGAAATGGGTAAAATGTGTGATGATATATTTATTTATTTATATTTAGAATACCAGATCTTATTTGTGAAAAGCTAACATTACTATCTCGTAAAGAAAGTGTCATTTTCTTTAGAAGTTGCGTAATGAAACGACATCTTCGGCAATGTTTAACTTTCTTCACTTAATATACAAATAACTATAATTAAACTGTCCACAGAATAAATTCGTTCCCATATTAAGTCTAATACTAGCCTAGTGGAGCGATTAAAAACTGAGTCAGCATTAGCATACAATAAATAATATAGCAATATAAATTTCAATCTCGCACGCTTTGTTACCCATCTTAAAATTTTAATAAAACCGGCATTAAACCCTAACAACCTGCCCTTATTGTCCCTACACGTGTTGCCAACCTTAAGCCGACAAATCACTGCAATAACCGTGCGTTATGCGTACGTCGATTGTTTGCCTACGCAATGCGTTATTGTTTCTCATAAACGTCAGTCAATCACATTAATCCCTCGTCTTTACAGGAGGTTCGTTCGTTTGTTTAAACAACTTGGCAGTTTGTTGTTTGGGTGAATAGAAAGACGGCATTATGTCGTGATTTTGCTACGTAAGTGAAATTTTGTTTGCGATCTTCTTTTGTAGAATAGCCGTTTATGATAGGGTAATAGCTATTTATGAAACTAGTAAGGAAATGAAGGTTGTTACCTTACGTATGTAAACACAAAAGTAAGGTAATAACCTTATTTCCTTACTAGTTTCATACAATATTTTTTCTACTTCCGTTCTAATAAATACGAAAGAGCGTTTTTGAACTTATGAAATTTTGACATATTAATGAATAACACATAAGAATTCGTCTACCAAGATATCTGTTGCTATGTTACCTCATTATTTCACTAGTTAAATAATGCAGTTCATTACCTAACTCAAATAAGTGAAATAAAACGTCTATTTCCTAACGGAAGTAGAAAAAAATCTTTTTGTTATTGGGATCTTCTATTCTGTAATAAAAATTGTTAAATCAATAATTTAGTTCCGTTCAATTAGGTCAGTCCAATATATTTTTGGTTTTTTGATAAACAATTTCCACCCCTGTAACTCTCTCACAACTAACATATTTGGGGGGTGTGATTTGACAGCTTGTAACTGCATTTCATACGAAAAAATATAGCACTAATCGAGATCTGGTACGATAGAGTGCCACATCTAGTAATGGGTAAAAGACGTGATGATATTCTTTGCAAATATCCATTTCAAATGGTTTCGCGCCTCCACCAAATTTCGTTGCCAAATAATTAAAATTAATTTTAAATTTATATAAGGTAAAGTCGACAAGATTTAAACACGTGAACTTTTACCTGAGTTGTATCTGCTCGACTCCGATTGTCTATTCAAGATTAGTTGTTACCAGCCGTCAAATTATAATCGCCACGTTTATATAGAGTAAGAGTAATATTGCTCGTTTCCAACTGTAATACATCGTGTCAGCACGCCCCCCTCCGCCTCCGGGCTGTGACAGCTATGAGCTGTTTAACTGCGGATTTTCCACAGAATTAACTCCGCACAATAACCACCCCTAAATCAACCCCTTCATACTTCGCCACCTAGCACACATTTCTGTCGCACACCGCAAATACTATCATAAAATATATCATATTAATAACAAAGTACAAATAAATATATCATCACGCCTTTTACCCATTACTGACTGTGTCATTCTGTCGTAGCAGATCTTAGTAACCGATATATTTATGCACATGAAGGGCGGTTACCTGTCGTCAAAATAATGTCCCCAAAGAATTTTGAATAAATATATCAACACGCCTTTTACTCATTATAGGGTGTGTTACTCTGCCGTAGCAGATCTCTATAAATGATATATTAATGCGCGTGAAGTGCGGTTACCTGTCGTCAAAATAAGGTCCCCAAAGATGTTAGTAAAAGGAATCCACAGGGGTAATTTTAAATAAATAAAAATAAATATATCATCACGCCTTTTACCCATTACTGACTGTGTCACTCTGTCGTAGCAGATATTGACAACCGATATATTCATGCACATGAAGTGCGGTTACCTGTCGTCAAAATATGGTCCCTAAAGATGTTAGTAAAAGGAATCCACAGGGGTAATTTTAAATAAATAAAAATAAATATATCATCACGCCTTTTACCCATTACTGACTGTGTCACTCTGTCGTAGCAGATCTCAGTAACCGATATATTCATGCACATGAAGTGCGGTTACCTGTCGTCAAAATAAGGTTCCCAAAGATGTTAGTGAAGGGAAGCCACAGGGATAATTTTAAATAAATAAAAATAAATATATCATTACACCTTGTACTCATTACTGTCTGTGTCACTCTATCGTACAGATCTCAGTAACCGATATAATCATGCACATGAAGTGTGGTTACCTGTCGTCAAAATAATGTCCCCAAAGAATTTTAAACACGCCTTTTACTCATTATAGGGTGTGTTACTCTGCCGTAGCAGATCTCTATAAATGATATATTAATGCGCGTGAAGTGCGGTTACCTGTCGTCAAAATAAGGTCCCCAAAGATGTTAGTAAAAGAGAGGCCACAGGGATAATTTTAAATAAATATAAATTAATATATCATCACGCCTTTTACTCATTACTGACTGTGTCACTCTGTCGTAGCAGATCTCAGTAACCGATATATTCATGCACATGAAGTGCGGTTACCTGTCGTCAAAATAAGGTTCCCAAAGATGTTAGTGGAGGGAAGCTACAGGGGTAATTTTAAATAAATAAAAATAAATATATCATCACGCCTTTTACCCATTACTGACTGTGTCACTCTGTCGTAGCAGATATTGACAACCGATATATTCATGCACATGAAGTGCGGTTACCTGTCGTCAAAATAAAGTCTCCAAAGATGTTAGTGACCGGAATCCATAGGGGTAATTTTAAATAAATAAAAATAAATGTATCATTATACCTTGTATCTATTACTGACTGTGTTACTCTGTCGTAGTAGATCTCAGTAACCAATATATTCATGCACATGAAGTGCTGTTACCTGTCGTCAAAATAAGGTCCCCGAAGATGTTAGTGAACGAGATACACAGGGGTAATTTTAAATAAATAAAAATAAATATATCATCACGTCTTTTACCTATTACAGGATGCGTTACTCTGCCGTAGCAGATCTCTATAAATGATATATTAATGCACGTGAAGTGCGATTACCAACCGTTAAATCGAAGTTCTCAAATATTTTAGTAAATTTCAAATAAAGAAAAATAAATATATCATCACGTTTTTTATCCATTACAGTATGTAGCACTCTGTTGTAGCAGATCTCAGTAAGTGATATATTTATGCGCATGAAGTGAGGTTACCAGCCGTCAAATCATAATGTAAACAGTAAAAGGGAAGCCACAGATGTAATTTTAAATAAATATATCATCATCACGTCTGTTATCCATTTATGCATGTGGCACTCTACCGCAGCAGATCTCACCAAGTTATATATTTATAAGCATGAAGTGCGACTATTAGTTGTCAAATCATGACCCTCAAAAATGTTAGGAAAGAAAAGCCACAGGGGTAGTTTTAATGCGGTGAAAATTGTTTGTTTCTATACCACTGAGCCACCTGCCCCATAAACTATATCCACAGTATTTAATAATAAATAAATTAGAGCATGAAAGTAGAAAACGATTGCAGCTTTATTCCCATCCACTGATGCAAAATTATAACATTAACCAAGCCTGAATCACACCACTTATATAACAAAACTGGGTACACACCCAACTAGCGTTCGTCACTCTTGTGTTTCTCCACTATATAACCGAGCTAGTTAGGTTGGCAATGTTGTTTTTTACGATGGCGACTGGTGGGATCGAATCCCGAACGGGGCAGATGGTTGCACAATGGACTGCAGGCCACTTGAGTTCAGTAATTCAGTTTTCGTAACTGCCCCTCGGTTTGTGTGCGTGTGTGCGTATGTGCGTATGTGTGTGAGTGCGTGTCGCGGACTGCTAGATGTTGTTAGCGCAGGGAGGGTTTTTAGAGGGTGATGGCGGTGAATTAGAAAAAACAGTTTGAGAATTTTTCATCGAACTGTTACATTAAAGATGACACTATTATTTATAATTTTACTCTATCTGGAACCGGAAAAATGACGGAAATGTTTATTGGTAATTTTCTTAAAATAACAGCAAATTTACGAATTAAAAGTTATTGTTTTTATTTGTATAACTTTTTCAAAATTACTTGCCAACCAAAAATATATTGAACTGACTTAATTGAACGGATTTAAATTATTGACTTGGCAATTTTTATTACAGAATAGAAGATCCCAATAACAAAAAGATTTGTTTCTACTTCCGTTAGGAAATAGACGTTTTATTTCACTTATTTGAGTTAGGTAATAAACTGCATTATTTAACTAGTGAAATAATGAGGTAACATAGCAACAGATATCTTGGTAAATGAATTCTGATATGTTATTCTTTTATTTTTTGTATTTATAACTGTCATTAATATGTCAAAATTTCATAATTTCTAAAACGCTCTTTCGTATTTATTAGAACGGTAGTAGAAAAAATATTGTATGAAACTAGTAAGGAAATGAAGGTTATTACCTTACTTATGTGTTTACATAACTCGGCTACGCCTCGTTCTGCAAATTTTACATGCGTAAGGTAATAACCTTCATTTCCTTACTAATTTCATAAATAGCTATTCTCTCACTCAATTTAGTTGTGATAGTAACCGTGTCCCTCACTAATGATGAAAGTAAATAACTTTCCTCACTAGTGAGGAAAACTGTTACTATCACAACTAAATTGAGTGAGGGTAATGTCATTTGATATGTTGACTGCATTTGCAAATACAACTCCTTTGATTTATATAAAATAATTATTAAATTTCTTGTATCGCAAACTTAAAAAATCATTTTCATGTTTATTGTTAAAAAATTATATGTAACACAAGTAGAAAAGCGCCATTGCAAAACTCGTACTCGTTTTTCAATTAACCATTCCTTCACTAATATTACAATATATTATTTCATGTATTAAATAACATAAACCTTTAATTAATATCACATTTGTTTTATTATTTTATGACAATAACGATTTAAAGCAAATTACCAATTAACATTTCCGACATTTTTCCGCTTCCAGATAAAGTAAAATTATAAATAAATGCAGAAATTATTTAAATGAAAAATAGCATTGAAAACTCTATGATACGTTCTTCGATTCATATTTATTTATGTTACGCTGTACAACAGGAACTTAATCTCAATTACAGTACAGGTGAGATTCGAATTCCATATTGCTATCCACACCACCGTACTGACGTACATATCAGCTTACTTATGAATTGAACTAAACTAAACTCCTGCAAAGACAACATAGCTTATAAGAAACAAGCAAGCTTTATAAAATATCCTCCACTATACAAAATCTACAAGAATAAAGTGTTGACCTCGTCGTCACTGACCTGCGTGGGTGTGAGATGAATCAACGACGCCAGATGCTCCCTCTCAGGCGCCGAGAGGTACTTTTGTTGTTTGAAGCGTCGCTCCAGTTCATATACTTGCGCTTGTGTGAAAAGCACGCGTCTCTTGCGTCGTTGTGCTAGCGGGAACTGCATGGGCTTGGCGTCGACTGCACATGCACCTAGACCGGGCATCCCGCCGTTGAGACCGTGGCCCATTTGACCGACGGTGCCGCCGCCGCCGCCTCCCATGAGTCGAGAGACTGAAAACAAACATATTTTTAAGTCATTTTATTTTTACTTCCTTGTACGAAGTAAAGGAAGTATTGTAATCGCGAAAATTTTCGGTTCTCAGATTTCAATGGAAATATGTATTTTGGCCCTCCCTGAATCCATTTTGACTAATTTCGTCGTGCCGTCTGTACGTACGTACGTATCTCGCATAACTCAAAAACGGTAAGCCGTAGAAAATTGAAATTTTATATTTAGGACTGTTATAACATCTAGTTGTGCACCTCCCTTTTTGATCATTATACAACTACCGGAAGTGGTACTTTCCTTGAAGCCTATAATAGATTTTCATGAAAAACTATATTCAAATATAATTTAAAACTTTCCAAATTTGGTATATAAGACTACTATATCAATGGAAATAACATAATAGATTTTGGTTAAAATAGACTAACCGGAAGTGGCACATTACATGAAGCTGCTAACAGTTTTCCTTGAAAAAAATGGTATTATTTTAATTTTATAAAGGAATGCTGCAAATAAAAGTTTTAGAGAATTAAATTCTGCGTCTAGAACATTAAGAATTTTTAAATTAGCTTTTTGCATAAACGAGGTATCTAAATTTAAATATTATATATTTTTTGATTTTTTTAAAAATTAAGTTTGCTATGGACTAGAACAAAAAATAAAAGATTTAATGTCAAATATGTGCAATTAAAAAAATATCTATAGTTTAATACGTGTACAAGGAAGTCATGTGGTGTCCACATCAGATATTTTCTATAATATATCATTAAATGGGACATTCACAGTACATCAACTCATACGTTTCCTTCATATAAGTTCATTTATTCCTCACACTTCTCGCTACAAACCTTCAATCACATCCATCCATTCGCTTCTGTACACCTGTTTAATTATATTATTGTACGAGTTTTAAAAGACTATATATTATTGCACGAATGAAGCAATTTTTTTTTATGTTACGCTGTACAACGGGAATTTAATCCCAATTACAGTACAGGGTCCGCACTCACCGAGCCGCAGTGTGGTAGTTTTTTTTTTTTAATATTTAATTCTTAGCTTGAGTGCGATTCGAACTCGGGATCTCCGGATTCGAATTCCGTATCGCTATCCACACCACCGTATTGACGGACAATTTGATAATAATAATATGAAATTATTATTATGGAGTAGATGACGCAGTGGTTTTGAGTCGGCCTGTGGATCTTGAGAACCCTGGTTCGATCCCCAGAGCCGACAAACAATTTTTACCAATTTAAATCTACCTCTGTGTCTCCCCCATCACTAATATCTTTGGGGGCCGTGATTTGACGGCTGGTAACCGTACTTCACGCGAAGAAATATATCACTTACCGAGATCTGCTTACGCAGAGCGCCACATCCAGTAATGGGTAAAAGGCGTGATGATATATTATATTATATTATTTGAAATTGCAAATACAAACAATTTTCACCAATTTAAATCTACCTCTGTGTGTCCCCCTCCACTAATATCTTTGGAGGCCGTGATTTGACGGCTGGTATCTGCACTTCACGTGAAAAAATATATCACTTACCGAGATCTGCTTACGCAGAGCGCCACATCCAGTAATGGGTAAAAGGCGTGATGATATATTATATTATTTAAAATTGCAAATACTTGCAAATTCTAATAAATATAGTTATTTGTGTGTTAAGAGTGTAAAGTGATTCTTTGTTACTCGAGCACGTTACTTATTTTGCATACTAGGGTGTAAAATAGCGCGCAAAATACGCGTTGTCATGGTAATATAAATGATGAAAAAATTACGTACTTCACGTATTGATATTAGTTAACATTTTTGTACAGTTGTAGAAAATAGTTATTTGTGTATTAAGGGCGTAAAGTGATTCTTTGTTACTCGAGCACGGTAATAGTGCACTTTACGCTCGTGATACACACATCATTTTTTCTACGATTGCATCTTAAAATTATTAAAAAACGTATACGCACTAAAAATAAACTAGTTCTGTCAACTGTCAATATGACAAGTTTCTGCTTTGTTTGTATCCCTGGTAACTATTGAAATAAGCGTGCACATAATATCTTTTTCTACGATTGCTATGAAAAGATGACAATTATGCTCTCATTTGTCATCGTAAAGTTGACTTTTCTGTGGAACAATCGAAAAATATCTTTTTTGCGCGTCTCCAATGGCAACGCGCGAAAAAGACGTTAAATACGCGCGTTTCCAATGGCAACGCGCGAAAAAGATTATTTCAATAGTTACCAGGGATACAAACAAAACAGAAACTTGTCATATTGACAGTTAACAAGACGAATTTAGTTTTAGACGTATACCTACGTTTTTCAATAACTTTAAGATGCAATCGTAGAAAAAATTATGTGTGTATCACGAGCGTAAAGTGTCTTTGTTCCTCTTGCACTATTGCAGCTCTCGCCTTCGGCTCGCGCTGCAATTACCGTGCTCGAGTAACAAAGAATCACTTTACGCTCTTAATACACAAATAACTATTTTCGCTGCTTTGCCATTGGAAACGCGCGCATTTAACATCTTTTTCACGCGTTACCATTGGAGACGCGCGACAAAGATATTTTTCGATTGTTCCACAGAAAACGTCAACTTTACGATGGCAAATGAGAGCTTAATTGTCAACTTTTCATAGCAATCGTAGAAAAAGTTAGTTTTCGATTGCTCGCAGAACGTCAAGCGTACTTCTCCAATCTTAAAAATAAAATTTACAATAACCTTTATTATAAAATTGTTTTCAGTTTCAAAGAACCAATTGTTTGATTGTACTGATAAATGAACATGGTTAAATGATACATTCTTGATGCATGCATTTACCACGTCGACACGACATCCGCAAACATCAGCCTCGCCGGACTCGGCTCCGGGCTCAATGTTTACCCGGAGTCCAGTGCGCGCAGTGAGAGGCGGGCGGGAGGGGACAGTCTGACGGCTCTCGAGCCCTCAGCTACTGTATTGTCATGTGATTTGAAGTGCTGTGTCAACATTGGAAGTTGAACTAAGTTGTCAGCGCATTCAACGGAGACGATGTGTGGATGTGTGTGTGTGCATGTGTGTATGTACTGAGCTACTGCTGCTTGATGAAGAATAAACTGGTGGCGATGTATCGACGGATGTTGTTGGATACGTATGGTTGAAAACAGAGAAATACATAAATATATTATCACGCGTTTTACCCATTACTGAGTGTGACACTCTGCCGAAGCAGATCTCGGTAAATGATATATTTATTCGAGTGAAGTGCGGTTACCAGCCGGCAAATCACGGCCCTCAAAGAT